>CM062484.1:64517360-64793700 GCA_031479575.1 Coregonus ussuriensis | reverse complement strand
AGATAGCCCTAAGGTTACTAGAGAGACACACACAGATAGCCCTAGGATACTAGAGAGACACACAGATAGCCCTAGGTTACTAGAGACACACACAGATAGCCCTAGGTTATAGAGAGACACACACACAGATAAGCCCTAGGTTACTAGAGAGATACAAACCACAGATAGCCCTAGGATACTAGTGATTGAGCCACATACACAGATAGCCCTAGGTTACTAGAGAGACACACACAGAGATAGCCCTAGGTTTACTAGAGACACACACAGATTAGCCCTTGGTTACTAGAGACACACACAGATAGCCCTAGGTTACTAGAGACACACACAGATAGCCCTAGGTTACTAGAGACACACACAGATAGCCCTAGGTTACTAGAGAGACACACACAGATAGACCTAGGTTACTAGAGAGAGACACACAGATAGCCCTAAGGTTACTAGAGAGACACACACCACAGATAGCCCTAGGTTACTAGAGACACACACAGATAGCCCTAGGTTACTAGAGTGACACACACACAGATAGCCCTAGGTTACTAGAGACACACACACAGATAGCCCTAGGTTACTAGAGACACACTCACACACGATAGCCCTAGGTTACTAGAGACACCCACAACAGATAGCCCTAGGTGACTAGAGAGACTTACACACACACAGATAGCCCTAGGTTTTATGCTAGAGTGCAACACACAGATAGCCCTAGGTTACTAGAGAGACACACACACACAGATAGCCCCCTAGGTTACTAGAGCCACACTCACAGATAGCCTAGGTTACTAGAGAACACACAGATAGCCTAGGTTACTAGAGAGGACACACACACACAGATAGCCCTAGGTTAGGTGAGAGACGCGCAGCGCGGGGGGGGGGGGCGGGGTGGCACAGATTAGCCCCTAGGTTACTAGAGAGACACACACACACAGATAGCCCTAGGTTACTAAGAGACACAACAGATAGCCTTAGGTTACTAGAGACACACACAGATAGCCCTAGGTTACTATAGACCAACACACACCAGATAGCCCTAGGTTACGATAGTAACGCACCCAGATAGCCCTAGTTTACTAGAGACACACACAGAAGCCCTAGTTACTAAGAGACACACACAGAATAGCCCTAGGTTACTAGAGACACACACAGATAGCCCTAGGTTACTATAGACACACACAGATAGCCCTAGGTTACTAGAGAGACACACACCAGATAGCCCTAGGTTACTAGAGAGACACACACAGATAGCCCTAGGTTACTAGAGACACACACAGATAGCCCTAGGTTACTAGAGACACACACATATAGCCCTAGGTTACTAGAGAGACACACACACACAGATAGCCCTAGGGTTACTAGAGACACACACAGATAGCCCTAGGTTACAGAGAGACACACAGAGTAGCCCTAGGTTACAGACAGAAACACAGAGTAGCCCTAGGTTACTAGGGACACACACACGATAGCCCTAGGTTACTAGAGACACCACACAGATAGCCCTAGGTTACTAGAGAGACACACACACACAGATATCCCTAGGTTACTAGAGAGACACACACAAACAGATATCCCTAGGTTACTAGAGAGACACACACAGATAGCCCTAGGTTACTAGAGACACACACACAGATAGCCCTAGGTTACTAGAGACACACACAGATAGCCCTAGGTTACTAGAGAGACACACACACACAGATAGCCCTAGGTTACTAGAGAGACACACACACACAGATAGCCCTAGGTTACTAGAGAGACACACACAAATAGCCCTAGGTTACTAGAGAGACACACACAGATAGCCCTAGGTTACTAGAGAGACACACACAGATAGCCCTAGGTTACTAGAGAGACACACACAGATAGCCCTAGGTTACTAGAGAGACACACACACAGATAGCCCTAGGTTACTAGAGAGACACACACAGATAGCCCTAGGTTACTAGAGACACACACAGATAGCTCTAGGTTACTAGAGACACACACAGATAGCCCTAGGTTACTAGAGAGACACACACAGATAGCCCTAGGATACTAGAGAGACACACAGATAGCCCTAGGTTACTAGAGACACACACAGATAGCCCTAGGTTACTAGAGAGACACACACACAGATAGCCCTAGGTTACTAGAGAGATACACACAGATAGCCCTAGGATACTAGAGAGACATACACAGATAGCCCTAGGTTACTAGAGAGACACACACAAATAGCCCTAGGTTACTAGAGATACACACACACAGATTGCCCTAGGTTACTAGAGAGACACAGATAGCCCTAGGTTACTAGAGAGACACACACACAGATAGCCCTAGGTTACTAGAGCGACACACACACAGATAGCCCTAGGTTACTAGAGAGACACACACACAGATAGCCCTAGGATACTAGAGACACACACACAGATAGCCCTAGGTTACTAGAGACACACACAGATAGCCCTACGTTACTAGAGAAACACACACACACAGAGATAGCCCTAGGTTACTAGAGACACACACAGATAGCCCTAGGTTACTAGAGAGACACACACAGATAGCCCTAGGTTACTAGAGACACACACAGAGATAGCCCTAGGTTACTAGAGACACACAGATAGCCCTAGGTTACTTAGAGACACACACACAGATAGCCCTAGGATACTAGAGAGACACACAGATAGCCCTAGGTTACTAGAGACACACACACACACACACACACACACACAGAGATAGCCCTAGGTTACTAGAGACACACACAGATAGCCCTAGGTTACTAGAGAGACACACACAGATAGCCCTAGGTTACTAGAGACACACACACAGATAGCCCTAGGTTACTAGAGAGACACACACACAGATAGCCCTAGGTTACTAGAGAGACACACACAGATAGCCCTAGGTTACTAGAGAGACACACACACAGATAGCCCTAGGTTACTAGAGAGACACAGATAGCCCTAGGTTACTAGAGACACACACACAGATAGCCCTAGGTTACTAGAGCGACACACACACAGATAGCCCTAGGTTACTAGAGAGACACACACACAGATAGCCCTAGGATACTAGAGACACACACACAGATAGCCCTAGGTTACTAGAGACACACACAGATAGCCCTGGGTTACTAGAGAAACACACACACACAGAGATAGCCCTAGGTTACTAGAGACACACACAGATAGCCCTAGGTTACTAGAGACACACACAGAGATAGCCCTAGGTTACTAGAGACACACAGATAGCCCTAGGTTACTTAGAGACACACACACAGATAGCCCTAGGATACTAGAGAGACACACAGATAGCCCTAGGTTACTAGAGACACACACAGAGATAGCCCTAGGTTACTAGAGACACACAGATAGCCCTAGGTTACTTAGAGACACACACACAGAGATAGCCCTAGGTTACTAGAGACACACACAGATAGCCCTAGGTTACTAGAGAGACACACACAGATAGCCCTAGGATACTAGAGACACACACACAGATAGCCCTAGGTTACTAGAGACACATACAGATAGCCCTAGGTTACTAGAGAAACACACACACACAGAGATAGCCCTAGGTTACTAGAGACACACACAGATAGCCCTAGGTTACTAGAGAGACACACACAGATAGCCCTAGGATACTAGAGACACACACAGATAGCCCTTGGTTACTAGAGACACACACAGCTAGCCCTAGGTTACTAGAGACACACACACAGATAGCCCTAGGATACTAGAGAGACACACAGATAGCCCTAGGATACTTAGCCCTAGGTTACTACCAGAGTATGTGAGCAGACCAAGGAAAGTGCCCAATTTGACTGGGAGTGCCCAATTTGAATGTGTGTGTGTATTGTTAGATATTACTGCACTGGAACACAAGCATTTTGATACACCAGCAATAACTGCTAAATATGTGAATGGGACCAATAAAATGTGATCTGACAATGTCATAGCAATGAATGATCTATCACAACCAACTTCCTACATAAAGCATGTGTTTACAAAACATATGCTCGCAATGGTAAACAAACAAAACTCAGATAGCCCTAGTTACTAGAGAGACACACACAGATAGCCCTAGGTTACTAGAGACACACACACAGATAGCCCTAGGTTACTAGAGAGACACACAGATAGCCCTAGGTTACTAGAGAGACACACACAGATAGCCCTAGGTTACTAGAGAGACACACAGATAGCCCTAGGTTACTAGAGACACACACACAGATAGCCCTAGGTTACTAGAGAGACACAGATAGCCCTGGGTTACTAGAGACACACACACACAGATAGCCCTAGGATACTAGAGAGACACAGATAGCCCTAGGTTACTAGAGACACACACACAGATAGCCCTAGGTTACTAGAGAGACACACACACAGATAGCCCTAGGTTACTAGAGAGACACACACACAGATAGCCCTAGGTTACTAGAGAGACACACACACAGATAGCCCTAGGTTACTAGAGAGACACACACACAGATAGCCCTAGGTTACTAGAGCGACACACACACAGATAGCCCTAGGTTACTAGAGAGACACACACACAGATAGCCCTAGGATACTAGAGACACACACACAGATAGCCCTAGGCTACTAGAGACACACACAGATAGCCCTAGGTTACTAGAGAAACACACACACACAGAGATAGCCCTAGGTTACTAGAGACACACACAGATAGCCCTAGGTTACTAGAGAGACACACACAGATAGCCCTAAGTTACTAGAGACACACACAGAGATAGCCCTAGGTTACTAGAGACACACAGATAGCCCTAGGTTACTTAGAGACACACACACACACAGATAGCCCTAGGATACTAGAGAGACACACAGATAGCCCTAGGTTACTAGAGACACACACACACAGAGATAGCCCTAGGTTACTAGAGAGACACACACAGATAGCCCTAGGTTACTAGAGAGACACAGATAGCCCTAGGATACTAGAGAGACATACACAGATAGCTCTAGGTTACTAGAGAGACACACACAGATAGCCCTAGGTTACTAGAGACACACACAGATAGCCCTAGGTTACTAGAGCGACACACACACAGATAGCCCTAGGTTACTAGAGAGACACACACACAGATAGCCCTAGGTTACTAGAGAGAGACACACACACAGATAGCCCTAGGTTACTAGAGACACACACACAGATAGCCCTAGGTTACTAGAGAGACACACACACAGATAGCCATAGGTTACTAGAGAGACACACACACAGATAGCCCTAGGATACTAGAGACACACACACAGATAGCCCTAGGTTACTAGAGACACATACAGATAGCCCTAGGTTACTAGAGAAACACACACACACACACAGAGATAGCCCTAGGTTACTAGAGACACACACAGATAGCCCTAGGTTACTAGAGAGACACACACAGATAGCCCTAGGTTACTAGAGAGACACACAGATAGCCCTAGGTTACTAGAGAGACACACAGATAGCCCTAGGTTACTAGAGAGACACACAGATAGCCCTAGGTTACTAGAGAGACACACACACAGATAGCCCTAGGTTACTAGAGACACACACACAGATAGCCCTAGGTTACTAGAGACACACACACAGATAGCCCTAGGTTACTAGAGACACACACAGATAGCCCTAGGTTACTAGAGAGACACACAGATAGCCCTAGGTTACTAGAGAAACACACACACAGATAGCCCTAGGTTACTAGAGAAACACACACACAGATAGCCCTAGGTTACTAGAGAGACACACACACAGATAGCCCTAGGTTACTAGAGAGACACACACACAGATAGCCCTAGGTTACTAGAGAGACACACACAGATAGCCCTAGGTTACTAGAGACACACACAGATGGCCCTAGGTTACTACCAGAGTATGTGAGCAGAGCAAGGAAAGGTGCCCAATTTGACTGGAGTGCCCAATTTGAATGTGGTGTGTGTATTGTTAGATATTACTGCACTGGAACACAAGCATTTTGATACACCAGCAATAACTGCTAAATATGTGAATGGGACCAATAAAATGTGATCTGACAATGTCATAGCAATGAATGATCTATCACAACCAACTTCCTACATAAAGCATGTGTTTACAAAACATATGCTCGCAATGGTAAACAAACCAAAACTCAGATAGCCCTAGGTTACTAGAGAGACACACACAGATAGCCCTAGGTTACTAGAGACACACACACAGATAGCCCTAGGTTACTAGAGAGACACACAGATAGCCCTAGGTTACTAGAGACACACACACAGATAGCCCTAGGTTACTAGAGAGACACACAGATAGCCCTAGGTTACTAGAGACACACACACAGATAGCCCTAGGTTACTAGAGAGACACACAGATAGCCCTAGGTTACTAGAGACACACACAGATAGCCCTAGGTTACTAGAGAGACACACAGATAGCCCTAGGTTACTAGAGAGACACACAGATAGCCCTAGGTTACTAGAGAGACACACAGATAGCCCTAGGTTACTAGAGACACACACACAGATAGCCCTAGGATACTAGAGAGACACACAGATAGCCCTAGGTTGCTAGAGAGACACACACAGATAGCCCTAGGTTACTAGAGAGACACACACAGATAGCCCTAGGTTACTAGAGACACACACACAGATAGCCCTAGGTTACTAGAGAGACACACAGATAGCCCTAGGTTACTAGAGAGACACACACAGATAGCCCTAGGTTACTAGAGAGACACAGATAGCCCTGGGTTACTAGAGACACACACACACAGATAGCCCTAGGATACTAGAGAGACACAGATAGCCCCTAGGTTACTAGAGACACACACACAGATAGCCCTAGGTTACTAGAGAGACACACACACAGATAGCCCTAGGTTACTAGAGAGACACACACACAGATAGCCCTAGGTTACTAGAGAGACACACACACAGATAGCCCTAGGTTACTAGAGAGACACACACACAGATAGCCCTAGGTTACTAGAGCGACACACACACAGATAGCCCTAGGTTACTAGAGAGACACACACACAGATAGCCCTAGGATACTAGAGACACACACACAGATAGCCCTAGGTTACTAGAGACACACACAGATAGCCCTAGGTTACTAGAGAAACACACACACACAGAGATAGCGCTAGGTTACTAGAGACACACACAGATAGCCCTAGGTTACTAGAGAGACACACACAGATAGCCCTAGGTTACTAGAGACACACACAGATAGCCCTAGGTTACTAGAGCGACACACACACAGATAGCCCTAGGTTACTAGAGAGACACACACACAGATAGCCCTAGGTTACTAGAGAGACACACACACAGATAGCCCTAGGTTACTAGAGAGACACACACACAGATAGCCCTAGGATACTAGAGACACACACACAGATAGCCCTAGGTTACTAGAGACACACACAGATAGCCCTAGGTTACTAGAGACACACACAGATAGCCCTAGGTTACTAGAGACACACACACAGATAGCCCTAGGATACTAGAGCGACACACACACAGATAGCCCTAGGTTACTAGAGAGACACACACACAGATAGCCCTAGGATACTAGAGACACACACACAGATAGCCCTAGGTTACTAGAGACACACACAGATAGCCCTAGGTTACTACCAGAGTATGTGAGCAGAGCAAGGAAAGTGCCCAATTTGACTGGAGTGCCCAATTTGAATGTGTGTGTGTATTGTTAGATATTACTGCACTGGAACACAAGCATTTTGAAACACCAGCAATAACTGCTAAATATGTGAATGGGACCAATAAAATGTGATCTGACAATGTCATAGCAATGAATGATCTATCACAACCAACTTCCTACATAAAGCATGTGTTTACAAAACATATGCTCGCAATGGTAAACAAACAAAACTCAGATAGCCCTAGGTTACTAGAGAGACACACACAGATAGCCCTAGGTTACTAGAGACACACACACAGATAGCCCTAGGTTACTAGAGAGACACACAGATAGCCCTAGGTTACTAGAGACACACACACAGATAGCCCTAGGTTACTAGAGAGACACACAGATAGCCCTAGGTTACTAGAGACACACACACAGATAGCCCTAGGATACTAGAGAGACACACAGATAGCCCTAGGTTACTAGAGACACACAGATAGCCCTAGGTTACTAGAGAGACACACAGATAGCCCTAGGTTACTAGAGAGACACACAGATAGCCCTAGGTTACTAGAGAGACACACAGATAGCCCTAGGTTACTAGAGACACACACACAGATAGCCCTAGGATACTAGAGAGACACACAGATAGCCCTAGGTTGCTAGAGAGACACACACAGATAGCCCTAGGTTACTAGAGAGACACACACAGATAGCCCTAGGTTACTAGAGACACACACACAGATAGCCCTAGGTTACTAGAGAGACACACAGATAGCCCTAGGTTACTAGAGAGACACACACAGATAGCCCTAGGTTACTAGAGAGACACACAGATAGCCCTAGGTTACTAGAGACACACACACAGATAGCCCTAGGTTACTAGAGAGACACACAGATAGCCCTAGGTTACTAGAGACACACACACAGATAGCCCTAGGTTACTAGAGAGACACACACACAGATAGCCCTAGGTTACTAGAGAGACACACACACAGATAGCCCTAGGTTACTAGAGAGACACACACACAGATAGCCCTAGGTTACTAGAGAGACACACACAGATAGCCCTAGGTTACTAGAGTGACACACACACAGATAGCCCTAGGTTACTAGAGACACACACACAGATAGCCCTAGGTTACTAGAGACACACACACAGATAGCCCTAGGTTACTAGAGACACACACACAGATAGCCCTAGGTTACTAGAGAAACACACACACACAGAGATAGCGCTAGGTTACTAGAGACACACACAGATAGCCCTAGGTTACTAGAGAGACACACACAGATAGCCCTAGGTTACTAGAGACACACACAGATAGCCCTAGGTTACTAGAGCGACACACACACAGATAGCCCTAGGTTACTAGAGAGACACACACACAGATAGCCCTAGGTTACTAGAGAGACACACACACAGATAGCCCTAGGTTACTAGAGAGACACACACACAGATAGCCCTAGGATACTAGAGACACACACACAGATAGCCCTAGGTTACTAGAGACACACACAGATAGCCCTAGGTTACTAGAGACACACACAGATAGCCCTAGGTTACTAGAGACACACACACAGATAGCCCTAGGATACTAGAGCGAACACACACACAGATAGCCCTAGGTTACTAGAGAGACACACACACAGATAGCCCTAGGATACTAGAGACACACACACAGATAGCCCTAGGTTACTAGAGACACACACAGATAGCCCTAGGTTACTACCAGAGTATGTGAGCAGAGCAAGGAAAGTGCCCAATTTGACTGGAGTGCCCAATTTGAATGTGTGTGTGTATTGTTAGATATTACTGCACTGGAACACAAGCATTTTGAAACACCAGCAATAACTGCTAAATATGTGAATGGGACCAATAAAATGTGATCTGACAATGTCATAGCAATGAATGATCTATCACAACCAACTTCCTACATAAAGCATGTGTTTACAAAACATATGCTCGCAATGGTAAACAAACAAAACTCAGATAGCCCTAGGTTACTAGAGACACACACAGATAGCCCTAGGTTACTAGAGACACACACACAGATAGCCCTAGGTTACTAGAGAGACACACAGATAGCCCTAGGTTACTAGAGAGACACACACAGATAGCCCTAGGTTACTAGAGACACACACAGATAGCCCTAGGTTACTAGAGACACACACAGATAGCCCTAGGTTACTAGAGAGACACACATATAGCCCTAGGTTACTAGAGAGACACACACAGATAGCCCTAGGTTACTAGAGACACACACACAGATAGCCCTAGGTTACTAGAGAGACACACAGATAGCCCTAGGTTACTAGAGAGACACACACAGATAGCCCTAGGTTACTAGAGACACACACAGATAGCCCTAGGTTACTAGAGACACACACAGATAGCCCTAGGTTACTAGAGAGACACACATATAGCCCTAGGTTACTAGAGAGACACACAGATAGCCCTAGGTTACTAGAGACACACACAGATTGCCCTAGGTTACTAGAGAAACACACACACAGATAGCCCTAGGTTACTAGAGAGACACACACACACAGATAGCCCTAGGTTACTAGAGAGACACACACACAGATAGCCCTAGGTTACTAGAGAGACACACACAGATAGCCCTAGGTTACTAGAGACACACACAGATAGCCCTAGGTTACTAGAGAGACACACACAGATAGCCCTAGGTTACTAGAGAGACACACACACAGATAGCCCTAGGATACTAGAGAGACACACACAGATAGCCCTAGGTTACTAGAGAGACACACACAGATAGCCCTAGGTTACTAGAGAGACACACACACACACAGATAGCCCTAGGTTACTAGAGAGACACACACACAGATAGCCCTAGGTTACTAGAGAGACACACACACACAGATAGCCCTAGGTTACTAGAGACACACACACAGATAGCCCTAGGTTACTAGAGACACACACACAGATAGCCCTAGGTTACTAGAGACACACACACAGATAGCCCTAGGTTACTAGAGAGACATACACACACACAGATAGCCCTAGGTTACTAGAGAGACACACACAGATAGCCCTAGGTTACTAGAGAGACACACACACACAGATAGCCCTAGGTTACTAGAGGACACACACAGATAGCCCTAGGTTACTAGAGACACACACACAGATAGCCCTAGGTTACTAGAGAGACACACACACACAGATAGCCCTAGGTTACTAGAGAGACACACACAGATAGCCCTAGGTTACTAGAGAGACACACACACACAGATAGCCCTAGGTTACTAGAGACACACACAGATAGCCCTAGGTTACTAGAGACACACACAGATAGCCCTAGGTTACTAGAGAGACACACACACACAGATAGCCCTAGGTTACTAGAGAGACACACACAGATAGCCCTAGGTTACTAGAGACACACACAGATAGCCCTAGGTTACTAGAGACACACACAGATAGCCCTAGGTTACTAGAGAGACACACACACACAGATAGCCCTAGGTTACTAGAGACACACACAGATAGCCCTAGGTTACTAGAGACACACACAGATAGCCCTAGGTTACTAGAGAGACACACACAGATAGCCCTAGGTTACTAGAGACACACACAGATAGCCCTAGGTTACTAGAGACACACACAGATAGCCCTAGGTTACTAGAGAGACACACACACACAGATAGCCCTAGGTTACTAGAGACACACACAGATAGCCCTAGGTTACTAGAGACACACACAGATAGCCCTAGGTTACTAGAGACACACACAGATAGCCCTAGGTTACTAGAGAGACACACACACACAGATATCCCTAGGTTACTAGAGAGACACACACACACAGATATCCCTAGGTTACTAGAGAGACACACACAAACAGATATCCCTAGGTTACTAGAGAGACACACACAGATAGCCCTAGGTTACTAGAGACACACACACAGATAGCCCTAGGTTACTAGAGACACACACAGATAGCCCTAGGTTACTAGAGAGACACACACACAGATAGCCCTAGGTTACTAGAGAGACACACACACACAGATAGCCCTAGGTTACTAGAGAGACACACACAAGATAGCCCTAGGTTACTAGAGAGACACACACAGATAGCCCTAGGTTACTAGAGAGACACACACAGATAGCCCTAGGTTACTAGAGAGACACACACAGATAGCCCTAGGTTACTAGAGAGACACACACACAGATAGCCCTAGGTTACTAGAGAGACACACACAGATAGCCCTAGGTTACTAGAGACACACACAGATAGCCCTAGGTTACTAGAGACACACACACAGATAGCCCTAGGTTACTAGAGAGACACACACAGATAGCCCTAGGTTACTAGAGAGACACACAGATAGCCCTAGGTTACTAGAGACACACACAGATAGCCCTAGGTTACTAGAGAGACACACACACAGATAGCCCTAGGTTACTAGAGAGATACACACAGATAGCCCTAGGATAATAGAGAGACATACACAGATAGCCCTAGGTTACTAGAGAGACACACACAGATAGCCCTAGGTTACTAGAGACACACACAGATAGCCCTAGGTTACTAGAGACACACACAGATAGCCCTAGGTTACTAGAGACACACACAGATAGCCCTAGGTTACTAGAGACACACACAGATAGCCCTAGGTTACTAGAGAGACACACACACAGATAGCACTAGGTTACTAGAGAGACACACACAGATAGCCCTAGGTTACTAGAGACACACACACACAGATAGCCCTAGGATACTAGAGAGACACAGATAGCCCTAGGTTACTAGAGACACACACACAGATAGCCCTAGGTTACTAGAGAGACACACACACAGATAGCCCTAGGTTACTAGAGAGACACACACAGATAGCCCTAGGTTACTAGAGAGACACACACACAGATAGCCCTAGGTTACTAGAGAGACACACAGATAGCCCTAGGTTACTAGAGAGACACACACACAGATAGCCCTAGGTTACTAGAGACACACACAGATAGCCCTAGGTTACTAGAGAGACACACACACAGATAGCCCTAGGTTACTAGAGACACACACACAGATAGCCCTAGGTTACTAGAGACACACACAGATAGCCCTACGTTACTAGAGAAACACACACACACAGAGATAGCCCTAGGTTACTAGAGACACACACAGATAGCCCTAGGTTACTAGAGAGACACACACAGATAGCCCTAGGTTACTAGAGACACACACAGAGATAGCCCTAGGTTACTAGAGACACACAGATAGCCCTAGGTTACTTAGAGACACACACACAGATAGCCCTAGGATACTAGAGAGACACGCAGATAGCCCTAGGTTACTAGAGACACACACACACACACACACACACACACACAGAGATAGCCCTAGGTTACTAGAGACACACACAGATAGCCCTAGGTTACTAGAGAGACACACACAGATAGCCCTAGGTTACTAGAGACACACACACAGATAGCCCTAGGTTACTAGAGAGACACACACACAGATAGCCCTAGGTTACTAGAGAGACACACACAGATAGCCCTAGGTTACTAGAGAGACACACACACAGATAGCCCTAGGTTACTAGAGAGACACAGATAGCCCTAGGTTACTAGAGACACACACACAGATAGCCCTAGGTTACTAGAGCGACACACACACAGATAGCCCTAGGTTACTAGAGAGACACACACACAGATAGCCCTAGGATACTAGAGACACACACACAGATAGCCCTAGGTTACTAGAGACACACACAGATAGCCCTGGGTTACTAGAGAAAAACACACACACAGATAGCCCTAGGTTACTAGAGACACACACACAGATAGCCCTAGGTTACTAGAGACACACACACAGATAGCCCTAGGTTACTAGAGACACACACAGATAGCCCTAGGTTACTAGAGAGACACACACACAGATAGCCCTAGGTTACTAGAGACACACACAGATAGCCCTAGGTTACTAGAGACACACACACAGATAGCCCTAGGTTACTAGAGAGACACACACAGATAGCCCTAGGTTACTAGAGACACACACACAGATAGCCCTAGGTTACTAGAGACACACACAGATAGCCCTAGGTTACTAGAGAGACACACACAGATAGCCCTAGGTTACTAGAGAGACACACACAGATAGCCCTAGGTTACTAGAGAGACACACACAGATAGCCCTAGGTTACTAGAGAGACACACACACAGATAGCCCTAGGTTACTAGAGACACACACAGATAGCCCTAGGTTACTAGAGACACACACAGATAGCCCTAGGTTACTAGAGACACACACAGATAGCCCTAGGTTACTAGAGAGACACACAGATAGCCCTAGGTTACCTAGAGAGGACACACACAGATAGCCCTAGGATACTAGAGAGACACACAGATAGCCCTAGGATACTTAGCCCTAGGTTACTACAGAGTATGTGAGCAGAGCAAGGAAAGTGCCCAATTTGACTGGAGTGACCAATTTGAAATGTGTGTGTGGTATTGTTAGATATTACTGCACTGGAAACACAAAGCATTTTGATACACCAGCAATAACTGCTAAATATGTGGAATGGGACCAATAACATGTGATCTGACCAATGTCATAGCAATGAATGATCTATCACAACCAACTTCCTACGTAAAGCATGTTGTTTACAAAAACATATGCTGCATATGGTAAAACAAACAAAACATCTAGATAGCCCTAGGTTACTAGAGAGACACACACAGATAGCCCTAGGTTACTAGAGACACACACACAGATAGCCCTAGGTTACTAGAGAGCACACACAGATAGCCCTAGGTTACTAGAGACACACACACAGATAGCCCTAGGTTACTAGAGAGCACACACAGATAGCCCTAGGTTACTAGAGAGACACACACAGATAGCCCTAGGTTACTAGAGAGACACAGATAGCCCTAGGTTACTAGAGACACACACACAGATAGCCCTAGGTTACTAGAGACACACACAGATAGCCCTAGGTTACTAGAGACACACACACAGATAGCCCTAGGTTACTAGAGAGACACACACAGATAGCCCTAGGTTACTAGAGAGACACACACACAGATAGCCCTAGGTTACTAGAGAGACACACACAGATAGCCCTAGGTTACTAGAGACACACACACAGATAGCCCTAGGTTACTAGAGAGACACACACACAGATAGCCCTAGGTTACTAGAGAGACACACACAGATAGCCCTAGGTTACTAGAGAGACACACACAGATAGCCCTAGGTTACTAGAGACACACACACAGATAGCCCTAGGTTACTAGAGACACACACACAGATAGCCCTAGGTTACTAGAGAGACACACACAGATAGCCCTAGGTTACTAGAGACACACACAGATAGCCCTAGGTTACTAGAGAGACACACAGATAGCCCTAGGTTACTAGAGAGACACACACACAGATAGCCCTAGGTTACTAGAGACACACACAGATAGCCCTAGGTTACTAGAGACACACACACAGATAGCCCTAGGTTACTAGAGAGACACACAGATAGCCCTAGGTTACTAGAGAGACACACACACAGATAGCCCTAGGTTACTAGAGACACACACACAGATAGCCCTAGGTTACTAGAGAGACACACACACAGATAGCCCTAGGTTACTAGAGACACACACACAGATAGCCCTAGGTTACTAGAGAGACACACACACAGATAGCCCTAGGTTACTAGAGAGACACACACACAGATAGCCCTAGGTTACTAGAGAGACACACACACAGATAGCCCTAGGTTACTAGAGAGACACACACAGATAGCCCTAGGTTACTAGAGACACACACAGATAGCCCTAGGTTACTAGAGAGACACACACACACACAGATAGCCCTAGGTTACTAGAGACACACACAGATAGCCCTAGGTTACTAGAGAGACACACACAGATAGCCCTAGGTTACTAGAGACACACACAGATAGCCCTAGGTTACTAGAGACACACACAGATAGCCCTAGGTTACTAGAGAGACACACACACAGATAGCCCTAGGTTACTAGAGAGACACACAGATAGCCCTAGGTTACTAGAGACACACACACACAGATAGCGCTAGGTTACTAGAGAGACACACACAGATAGCCCTAGGTTACTAGAGAAACACACACAGATAGCCCCTAGGTTACTAGAGAGACACACACAGATAGCCCTAGGTTACTAGAGAGACACACACAGATAGCCCTAGGTTACTAGAGACACACACAGATAGCCCTAGGTTACTAGAGAGACACACACACAGATAGCCCTAGGTTACTAGAGAGACACACACACAGATAGCCCTAGGTTACTAGAGAGACACACACACAGATAGCCCTAGGTTACTAGAGAGACACACACAGATAGCCCTAGGTTACTAGAGAGACACACACACAGATAGCCCTAGGTTACTAGAGAGACACACACACAGATAGCCCTAGGATACTAGAGAGACACACACAGATAGCCCTAGGTTACTAGGAGACACACACAGATAGCCCTAGGTTACTAGAGAAACACACACACCACACAGAGATAGCCCTAGGTTACTAGAGACACACACAGATAGCCCTAGGTTACTAGAGAGACACACACAGATAGCCCTAGGTTACTAGAGAGACACACAGATAGCCCTAGGTTACTAGAGAGACACACACAGATAGCCCTAGGTTACTAGAGAGACACACAGATAGCCCTAGGTTACTAGAGAGACACACACACAGATAGCCCTAGGTTACTAGAGACACACACACAGATAGCCCTAGGTTACTAGAGACACACACACAGATAGCCCTAGGTTACTAGAGACACACACAGATAGCCCTAGGTTACTAGAGAGACACACAGATAGCCCTAGGTTACTAGAGAAACACACACACAGATAGCCCTAGGTTACTAGAGAAACACACACACAGATAGCCCTAGGTTACTAGAGAGACACACACACAGATAGCCCTAGGTTACTAGAGAGACACACACACAGATAGCCCTAGGTTACTAGAGAGACACACACAGATAGCCCTAGGTTACTAGAGACACACACAGATGGCCCTAGGTTACTACCAGAGTATGTGAGCAGAGCAAGGAAAGTGCCCAATTTGACTGGAGTGACCAATTTGAATGTGTGTGTGTATTGTTAGATATTCCTGCACTGGAACACAAGCATTTTGATACACCAGCAATAACTGCTAAATATGTGAATGGGACCAATAAAATGTGATCTGACAATGTCATAGCAATGAATGATCTATCACAACCAACTTCCTACATACAGCATGTGTTTACAAAACATATGCTCGCAATGGTAAACAAACAAAACTCAGATAGCCCTAGGTTACTAGAGACACACACAGATAGCCCTAGGTTACTAGAGAGACACACACAGATAGCCCTAGGTTACTAGAGAGACACACACAGATAGCCCTAGGTTACTAGAGACACAGATAGCCCTAGGATACTAGAGAGACATACACAGATAGCCCTAGGTTACTAGAGAGACACACACAGATAGCCCTAGGTTACTAGAGAGACACACACAGATAGCCCTAGGTTACTAGAGAGACACACACACAGATAGCCCTAGGTTACTAGAGAGACACACACAGATAGCCCTAGGTTACTAGAGACACACACAGATAGCCCTAGGTTACTAGAGAAACACACACACACAGAGATAGCCCTAGGTTACTAGAGAGACACACACACAGATAGCCCTAGGTTACTAGAGAGACACACACACAGATAGCCCTAGGTTACTAGAGACACACACACAGATAGCCCTAGGTTACTAGAGAGACACACACACAGATAGCCCTAGGATACTAGAGACACACACACAGATAGCCCTAGGTTACTAGAGAAACACACACACACAGAGATAGCCCTAGGTTACTAGAGACACACACAGATAGCCCTAGGTTACTAGAGACACACACAGATAGCCCTAGGTTACTAGAGACACACACACACAAATAGCCCTAGGATACTAGAGAGACACACAGATAGCCCTAGGTTACTAGAGACACACACACAGATAGCCCTAGGTTACTAGAGACACACAGATAGCCCTAGGTTACTAGAGAGACACACACAGATAGCCCTAGGTTACTAGAGACACACACACAGATAGCCCTAGGTTACTAGAGAGACACACAGATAGCCCTAGGTTACTAGAGAGACACACACAGATAGCCCTAGGTTACTAGAGAGACACAGATAGCCCTGGGTTACTAGAGACACACACACACAGATAGCCCTAGGATACTAGAGAGACACAGATAGCCCTAGGTTACTAGAGACACACACAGATAGCCCTAGGTTACTAGAGACACACACAGATAGCCCTAGGTTACTAGAGAGACACACACAGATAGCCCTAGGTTACTAGAGAGACACACACACAGATAGCCCTAGGTTACTAGAGAGACACAGATAGCCCTAGGTTACTAGAGAGACACACACACAGATAGCCCTAGGTTACTAGAGCGACACACACACAGATAGCCCTAGGTTACTAGAGAGACACACACAGATAGCCCTAGGATACTAGAGACACACACACAGATAGCCCTAGGTTACTAGAGACACACACAGATAGCCCTAGGTTACTAGAGAAACACACACACACAGAGATAGCCCTAGGTTACTAGAGACACACACAGATAGCCCTAGGTTACTAGAGACACACACAGATAGCCCTAGGTTACTAGAGACACACACAGATAGCCCTAGGTTACTAGAGACACACACAGAGATAGCCCTAGGTTACTAGAGACACATACAGATAGCCCTAGATTACTAGAGAAACACACACACACAGAGATAGCCCTAGGTTACTAGAGAGACACACACACAGATAGCCCTAGGTTACTAGAGAGACACACACACAGATAGCCCTAGGTTACTAGAGACACACACACAGATAGCCCTAGGTTACTAGAGACACACACACAGATAGCCCTAGGTTACTAGAGAGACACACACACAGATAGCCCTAGGATACTAGAGACACACACACAGATAGCCCTAGGTTACTAGAGACACATACAGATAGCCCTAGGTTACTAGAGAAACACACACACACAGAGATAGCCCTAGGTTACTAGAGACACACACAGATAGCCCTAGGTTACTAGAGAGACACACACAGATAGCCCTAGGTTACTAGAGACACACACAGAGATAGCCCTAGGTTACTAGAGAGACACACACAGATAGCCCTAGGATACTAGAGACACACACACAGATAGCCCTAGGTTACTAGAGACACACACAGATAGCCCTAGGTTACTAGAGAGACACACACACAGATAGCCCTAGGATACTAGAGAGACACACAGATAGCCCTAGGATACTTAGCCCTAGGTTACTACCAGAGTATGTGAGCAGAGCAAGGAAAGTGCCCAATTTGACTGGAGTGACCAATTTGAATGTGTGTGTGTATTGTTAGATATTACTGCACTGGAACACAAGCATTTTGATACACCAGCAATAACTGCTAAATATGTGAATGGGACCAATAAAAATGTGATCTGACAATGTCATAGCAATGAATGATCTATCACAACCAACTTCCTACATAAAGCATGTGTTTACAAAACATATGCTCGCAATGGTAAACAAACAAAACTCAGATAGCCCTAGGTTACTAGAGAGACACACACAGATAGCCCTAGGTTACTAGAGACACACACACAGATAGCCCTAGGTTACTAGAGAGACACACAGATAGCCCTAGGTTACTAGAGAGACACACACAGATAGCCCTAGGTTACTAGAGACACACACACAGATAGCCCTAGGTTACTAGAGAGACACACAGATAGCCCTAGGTTACTAGAGAGACACACACAGATAGCCCTAGGTTACTAGAGAGACACAGATAGCCCTGGGTTACTAGAGACACACACACACAGATAGCCCTAGGATACTAGAGAGACACAGATAGCCCTAGGTTACTAGAGACACACACACAGATAGCCCTAGGTTACTAGAGAGACACACACAGATAGCCCTAGGTTACTAGAGAGACACACACACAGATAGCCCTAGGTTACTAGAGAGACACAGATAGCCCTAGGTTACTAGAGACACACACACAGATAGCCCTAGGTTACTAGAGCGACACACACACAGATAGCCCTAGGTTACTAGAGAGACAACACACAGATAGCCCTAGGTTACTAGAGAGACACACACACAGATAGCCCTAGGTTACTAGAGACACACACACAGATAGCCCTAGGTTACTAGAGACACACACAGATAGCCCTAGGTTACTAGAGACACACACACAGATAGCCCTAGGTTACTAGAGACACACACAGATAGCCCTAGGTTACTAGAGAGACACACACAGATAGCCCTAGGTTACTAGAGACACACACACAGATAGCCCTAGGTTACTAGAGAGACACACACAGATAGCCCTAGGTTACTAGAGAGACACACACAGATAGCCCTAGGTTACTAGAGACACACACAGATAGCCCTAGGTTACTAGAGAGACACACACACACAGATAGCCCTAGGTTACTAGAGACACACACAGATAGCCCTAGGTTACTAGAGACACACACAGATAGCCCTAGGTTACTAGAGACCACACACAGATAGCCCTAGGTTACTAGAGAGACACACACACAGATAGCCCTAGGTTACTAGAGAGACACACACACAGATAGCCCTAGGTTACTAGAGAGACACACACAGATAGCCCTAGGTTACTAGAGACACACACACAGATAGCCCTAGGTTACTAGAGCGACACACACACAGATAGCCCTAGGTTACTAGAGAGACACACACAGATAGCCCTAGGATACTAGAGACACACACACAGATAGCCCTAGGTTACTAGAGACACACACAGATAGCCCTAGGTTACTAGAGAGACACACACAGAGATAGCCCTAGGTTACTAGAGACACACACACAGATAGCCCTAGGTTACTAGAGACACACACAGATAGCCCTAGGTTACTAGAGAGACCACACACACAGATAGCCCTAGGTTACTAGAGACACACACACAGATAGCCCTAGGTTACTAGAGACAACACACAGAGATAGCCCTAGGTTACTAGAGACACACACACAGATAGCCCTAGGTTACTAGAGAGACACACACACACAGATAGCCCTAGGTTACTAGAGAGACACACACACAGATAGCCCTAGGTTACTAGAGAGACACACACACAGATAGCCCTAGGTTACTAGAGAGACACACACACAGATAGCCCTAGGTTACTAGAGACACACACACAGATAGCCCTAGGTTACTAGAGAGACACACACACAGATAGCCCTAGGATACTAGAGACACACACACAGATAGCCCTAGGTTACTAGAGACACATACAGATAGCCCTAGGTTACTAGAGAAACACACACACACAGAGATAGCCCTAGGTTACTAGAGACACACACAGATAGCCCTAGGTTACTAAAGAGACACACACAGATAGCCCTAGGTTACTAGAGACACACACAGAGATAGCCCTAGGTTACTAGAGAGACACACACAGATAGCCCTAGGATACTAGAGACACACACAGATAGCCCTAGGTTACTAGAGACACACACAGATAGCCCTAGGTTACTAGAGACACACACACAGATAGCCCTAGGATACTAGAGAGACACACAGATAGCCCTAGGATACTTAGCCCTAGGTTACTACCAGAGTATGTGAGCAGAGCAAGGAAAGTGCCCAATTTGACTGGAGTGACCAATTTGAATGTGTGTGTGTATTGTTAGATATTACTGCACTGGAACACAAGCATTTTGATACACCAGCAATAACTGCTAAATATGTGAATGGGACCAATAAAATGTGATCTGACAATGTCATAGCAATGAATGATCTATCACAACCAACTTCCTACATAAAGCATGTGTTTACAAAACATATGCTCGCAATGGTAAACAAACAAAACTCAGATAGCCCTAGGTTACTAGAGAGACACACACAGATAGCCCTAGGTTACTAGAGACACACACACAGATAGCCCTAGGTTACTAGAGAGACACACAGATAGCCCTAGGTTACTAGAGAGACACACACAGATAGCCCTAGGTTACTAGAGAGACACACACAGATAGCCCTAGGTTACTAGAGAGACACACACAGATAGCCCTAGGTTACTAGAGAGACACACACAGATAGCCCTAGGTTACTAGAGAGACACACACAGATAGCCCTAGGTTACTAGAGAGACACACACAGATAGCCCTAGGTTACTAGAGACACACACACAGATAGCCCTAGGTTACTAGAGACACACACACAGATAGCCCTAGGTTACTAGAGAGACACACACACAGATAGCCCTAGGTTACTAGAGACACACACAGATAGCCCTAGGTTACTAGCAGAAACACACACACAGATAGCCCTAGGTTACTAGAGAGACACACACACAGATAGCCCTAGGTTACTAGAGAGACACACACACAGATAGCCCTAGGTTACTAGAGAGACACACACAGATAGCCCTAGGTTACTAGAGACACACACAGATAGCCCTAGGTTACTAGAGAGACCACACACAGATAGCCCCTAGGTTACTAGAGAGACACACACAGATAGCCCTAGGTTACTAGAGACACAGATAGCCCTAGGGATACTAGAGAGACATACACAGAATAGCCCCCTAGGTTACTAAGAGAGACACCACACAGATAGCCCTAGGTTACTAGAGAGACACACAGATAGCCTAGGTTACTAGAGAGACACACACACAGATAGCCCTAGGTTACTAGAGAGACACACACAGATAGCCCTAGGTTACTAGAGACACACACACAGATAGCCCTAGGATACTAGAGAGACACACAGATAGCCCTAGGATACTTAGCCCTAGGTTACTACCAGAGTATGTGAGCAGAGCAAGGAAAGTGCCCAATTTGACTGGAGTGACCAATTTGAATGTGTGTGTGTATTGTTAGATATTACTGCACTGGAACACAAGCATTTTGATACAGCCAGCAATAACTGCTAAATATGTGAATGGGACCAATAAAATGTGATCTGACAATGTCATAGCAATGAATGATCTATCACAACCAACTTCCTACATAAAGCATGTGTTTACAAAACATATGCTCGCAATGGTAAACAAACAAAACTCAGATAGCCCTAGGTTACTAGAGAGACACACACAGATAGCCCTAGGTTACTAGAGACACACACACAGATAGCCCTAGGTTACTAGAGAGACACACACAGATAGCCCTAGGTTACTAGAGAGACACACACAGATAGCCCTAGGTTACTAGAGACACACACACAGATAGCCCTAGGTTACTAGAGAGACACACACAGATAGCCCTAGGTTACTAGAGAGACACACAGATAGCCCCCTAGGTTACTAGAGAGACACACACACAGAATAGCCCTAGGTTACTAGAGAGGCACACACACACAGATAGCCCTATAGGTACCTAGAGAGACAAACACAGATAGCACCTAGGTTACTAGAGAGCACACACACCAGATAGGCCCTAGGTTACTAGAGAGACACAGATAGCCCTAGGTTACTAGAGAGACACACACAGATAGCCCTAGGTTATCTAGAGACACACACACAGATAGCCCTAGGTTACTAGAGAGACACACAGATAGCCCTAGGTTACTAGAGACACACACAGATAGCCCTAGGTTACTAGAGACACACAGATAGCCCTAGGTTACTAGAGGACACACACACACAGATAGCCCTAGGATACTAGAGAGTACACAGTAGCCCTAGGTTACTAGAGAGACACAACACAGATAGCCTAGGTTACTAGAGATGACACACACAGATAGCCCTAGGTATACTAGAGACACACACAGATAGCCCTAGGTTACTAGAGAGGACACACACACAGTATACGCCCTAGGTTACTAGAGAGACAACAGATAGCCCTAGGTTACTAGAGAAACACACACAGATAGCCTAGGTTCCTAGAGAGACACACAGATAGCCCTAGGTTACTAGAGAGACACACAGATAGCCCTAGGTTACTAGAGACACACACACAGATAGCCCTAGGTTACTAGAGACACACACAGATAGCCCTAGGTTACTAGAGAGACACACAGATAGCCCTAGGTTACTAGAGACACACACACAGATAGCCCTAGGATACTAGAGAGACACACAGATAGCCCTAGGATACTTAGCCCTAGGTTACTACCAGAGTATGTGAGCAGAGCAAGGAAAGTGCCCAATTTGACTGGAGTGCCCAATTTGAATGTGTGTGTGTATTGTTAGATATTACTGCACTGGAACACAAGCATTTTGATACACCAGCAATAACTGCTAAATATGTGAATGGGACCAATAAAATGTGATCTGACAATGTCATAGCAATGAATGATCTATCACAACCAACTTCCTACATAAAGCATGTGTTTACAAAACATATGCTCGCAATGGTAAACAAACAAAACTCAGATAGCCCTAGGTTACTAGAGAGACACACACAGATAGCCCTAGGTTACTAGAGACACACACACAGATAGCCCTAGGTTACTAGAGAGACACACAGATAGCCCTAGGTTACTAGAGAGACACACACAGATAGCCCTAGGTTACTAGAGACACACACACAGATAGCCCTAGGTTACTAGAGAGACACACAGATAGCCCTAGGTTACTAGAGAGACACACACAGATAGCCCTAGGTTACTAGAGACACACACACAGATAGCCCTAGGTTACTAGAGAGACACACAGATAGCCCTAGGTTACTAGAGAGACACACACAGATAGCCCTAGGTTACTAGAGACACACACACAGATAGCCCTAGGTTACTAGAGAGACACACAGATAGCCCTAGGTTACTAGAGAGACACACACAGATAGCCCTAGGTTACTAGAGACACACACAGATAGCCCTAGGTTACTAGAGACACACACACAGATAGCCCTAGGTTACTAGAGAGACACACAGATAGCCCTAGGTTACTAGAGACACACACACAGATAGCCCTAGGTTACTAGAGAGACACACACAGATAGCCCTAGGTTACTAGAGACACACACAGATAGCCCTAGGTTACTAGAGACACACACACAGATAGCCCTAGGTTACTAGAGAGACACACAGATAGCCCTAGGTTACTAGAGAGACACACACAGATAGCCCTAGGTTACTAGAGAGACACACAGATAGCCCTAGGTTACTAGAGAGACACACAGATAGCCCTAGGTTACTAGAGAGACACACAGATAGCCCTAGGTTACTAGAGAGACACACAGATAGCCCTAGGTTACTAGAGAGACACACAGATAGCCCTAGGTTACTAGAGACACACACACAGATAGCCCTAGGTTACTAGAGACACACACACAGATAGCCCTAGGTTACTAGAGACACACACAGATAGCCCTAGGTTACTAGAGACACACACAGATAGCCCTATGTTACTAGAGAAACACACACACAGATAGCCCTAGGTTACTAGAGAGACACACACACAGATAGCCCTAGGTTACTAGAGAGACACACACACAGATAGCCCTAGGTTACTAGAGAGACACACACAGATAGCCCTAGGTTACTAGAGACACACACAGATAGCCCTAGGTTACTAGAGAGACACACACAGATAGCCCTAGGTTACTAGAGAGACACACACAGATAGCCCTAGGTTACTAGAGACACAGATAGCCCTAGGATACTAGAGAGACATACACAGATAGCCCTAGGTTACTAGAGAGACACACACAGATAGCCCTAGGTTACTAGAGAGACACACACAGATAGCCCTAGGTTACTAGAGAGACACACACACAGATAGCCCTAGGTTACTAGAGAGACACACACAGATAGCCCTAGGTTACTAGAGACACACACACAGATAGCCCTAGGATACTAGAGAGACACACAGATAGCCCTAGGATACTTAGCCCTAGGTTACTACCAGAGTATGTGAGCAGAGCAAGGAAAGTGCCCAATTTGACTGGAGTGCCCAATTTGAATGTGTGTGTGTATTGTTAGATATTACTGCACTGGAACACAAGCATTTTGATACAGCAGCAATAACTGCTAAATATGTGAATGGGACCAATAAAATGTGATCTGACAATGTCATAGCAATGAATGATCTATCACAACCAACTTCCTACATAAAGCATGTGTTTACAAAACATATGCTCGCAATGGTAAACAAACAAAACTCAGATAGCCCTAGGTTACTAGAGAGACACACACAGATAGCCCTAGGTTACTAGAGACACACACACAGATAGCCCTAGGTTACTAGAGAGACACACAGATAGCCCTAGGTTACTAGAGACACACACACAGATAGCCCTAGGTTACTAGAGAGACACACAGATAGCCCTAGGTTACTAGAGACACACACACAGATAGCCCTAGGATACTAGAGAGACACACAGATAGCCCTAGGTTACTAGAGAGACACAGATAGCCCTAGGATACTAGAGACACACACAGATAGCCCTAGGTTACTAGAGAGACACACACAGATAGCCCTAGGTTACTAGAGACACACACACAGATAGCCCTAGGTTACTAGAGAGACACACAGATAGCCCTAGGTTACTAGAGAGACACACACAGATAGCCCTAGGTTACTAGAGAAACACACAGATAGCCCTAGGTTACTAGAGAGACACACAGATAGCCCTAGGTTACTAGAGAGACACACACAGATAGCCCTAGGTTACTAGAGACACACACACAGATAGCCCTAGGTTACTAGAGACACACACACAGATAGCCCTAGGATACTAGAGAGACACACAGATAGCCCTAGGTTACTAGAGAGACACACACAGATAGCCCTAGGTTACTAGAGAGACACACAGATAGCCCTAGGATACTAGAGAGACACACAGATAGCCCTAGGTTACTAGAGACACACACAGATAGCCCTAGGTTACTAGAGACACACACAGATAGCCCTAGGTTACTAGAGAGACACACAGATAGCCCTAGGTTACTAGAGACACACACACAGATAGCCCTAGGTTACTAGAGAGACACACAGATAGCCCTAGGATACTTAGCCCTAGGTTACTACCAGAGTATGTGAGCAGAGCAAGGAAAGTGCCCAATTTGACTGGAGTGCCCAATTTGAATGTGTGTGTGTATTGTTAGATATTACTGCACTGGAACACAAGCATTTTGATACAGCAGCAATAACTGCTAAATATGTGAATGGGACCAATAAAATGTGATCTGACAATGTCATAGCAATGAATGATCTATCACAACCAACTTCCTACATAAAGCATGTGTTTACAAAACATATGCTCGCAATGGTAAACAAACAAAACTCTCAGTAGATTGCAGGATGTCAAAGCAAAAATCTCAACTATTTACATTTTTTTTAAACAACATTTTTAGTCATTTAGCATCATACAACCACTACAAACTAGGTTACTAGCTATGAATTGGGTAGCTATTTCCCACATCAGCCTCATCTCATCTCACCACGTCGTCCAGGTGCCCGCGTTGGGTCCCCAGTCCATTTAAAACAGTACTGCCCACCCAGGCCCGTGGACTAGCACACCACACCACTGAATCTAGTTAAGATAACTAACAAGGTAAGCTACAAAAAAACAAAGATGCATTTTATAACATTTCAAATTCCAGATGTGTTTCGAGACTAAGTCTGGACTAGCAAATCAATAATTAAATCCTGTGACTTTCCTGCGTGCAGCCTGGCGCAGTAGGCCAAAGTGCGCTGTCAGAAAATATGTTTAGTTCGTACTTCAGACAGACTGCGACTCTTTATGACACATGTTAAGTATTTAAACATATATTCCACCGTGTAATTGTTTAGATTTTTGTCCTTTATTGCAGCCACTCACCTCAGCTACGTGACTGTTCCTGTTTGTTTGTTATCATTTACATTTACATTTTAGTCATTTAGCAGACGCTCTTATCCAGAGCGACTTACAGTTAGTGAATACATATATTTTTATACTGGCCCCCAGTGGGAATCGAACCCACAACCCTGTCTCTATCTGAGCTACATCCCTGCCGGCCATTCCCTCCCCTACCCTGGACGACGCTGGGCCAATTGTGCGCCGCCCCATGGGTCTCCCGGTCGCGGCCGGCTGCGACAGAGCCTGGATTCGAACCAGGATCTCTAGTGGCACAGACCACTGCGCCACTCAGGAGTTATCGGTCCCTCCCTCCTTTCTGCGGTTTGAACACGGTCTTTTCTTCTTCTTTCGGGTTGGGTTGGGCGGTTGGGCGGTCGCAGCCAACTTTTTCCGGCGGTGTACACTACCGGCGAAACACCGCTTCGCATTCATTTTCAATGGCAGGCAGGCGGAGTGGACCAATCATATCGACTGGTTCCCATGACAACGCTAGAGACGTTGTTCAGCTAGGATGGCTGACTAAAATACTACGACGGAAGCACATTTAAGTAATTATAACGTCATAACGAATCGTGCAAAAAATTTACAGTTGAGAGGAATATGTTAGTTAATGTAGAGACAAACGGTTAAGTTAATTTACGAAAATGCTATTTAGCAAGCTAGCTGACTAGCTAACATTAGCCAGCTAGCTAGCTGTATGGGCGTTTTGACATGAGTTTGACGTTGTAATTCGTGTTGTTTAATGTTGTAGGGACTCTGTGGATGTAAAGAATCTAGCTAGCCCAAACCCCAACCCCGTCCAGCCTCTCTAAACCTCCCCCACTACACCACCCAAACCCCAACCCCGTCCAGTCTCTCTAACCCTGCCCCACTACACCACCCAAACCCAAACCCCGTCCAGTCTCTCTAACCCTGCCCCACTACACCACCCAAACCCCAACCCCGTCCAGTCTCTCTAACCCTGCCCCACTACACCACCCAAACCCCAACCCCGTCCAGCCTCTCTAACCCTGCCCCACTACACTACACCACCCAAACCCCAACCCCGTCCAGTCTCTCTAACCCTGCCCCACTACACCACCCAAACCCAAACCCCGTCCAGTCTCTCTAACCCTGCCCCACTACACCATCCAAACCCCAACCCCGTCCAGTCTCTCTAACCCTGCCCCACTACACCACCCAAACCCCAACCCCGTCCAGCCTCTCTAACCCTGCCCCACTACACTACACCACCCAAACCCCAACCCCGTCCAGTCTCTCTAACCCTGCCCCACTACACCACCCAAACCCCAACCCCGTCCAGTCTCTCTAAACCTCCCCCACTACACCACCCAAACCCCAACCCCGTCCAGTCTCTCTAAACCTCCCCCACTACACCACCCAAACCCAAACCCCGTCCAGTCTCTCTAACCCTGCCCCACTACACCACCCAAACCCAAACCCCGTCCAGTCTCTCTAACCCTGCCCCACTACACTACACCACCCAAACCCCAACCCCGTCCAGCCTCTCTAACCCTGCCCCACTACACCACCCAAACCCAAACCCCGTCCAGTCTCTCTAAACCTCCCCCACTACACCACCCAAACCCAAACCCCGTCCAGTCTCTCTAAACCTCCCCCACTACACCACCCAAACCCCAAACCCCGTCCAGTCTCTCTAACCCTGCCCCACTACACCACCCAAACCCAAACCCCGTCCAGTCTCTCTAACCCTGCCCCACTACACCACCCAAACCCAAACCCCGTCCAGCCTCTCTAACCCTGCCCCACTACACCACCCAAACCCAAACCCCGTCCAGTCTCTCTAAACCTCCCCCACTACACCACCCAAACCCAAACCCCGTCCAGTCTCTCTAACCCTGCCCCACTACACTACACCACCCAAACCCCAACCCCGTCCAGTCTCTCTAACCCTGCCCCACTACACCACCCAAACCCAAACCCCGTCCAGTCTCTCTAACCCTGCCCCACTACACTACACCACCCAAACCCAAACCCCGTCCAGTCTCTCTAACCCTGCCCCACTACACCACCCAAACCCAAACCCCGTCCAGTCTCTCTAACCCTGCCCCACTACACCACCCAAACCCAAACCCCGTCCAGCCTCTCTAACCCTGCCCCACTACACTACACCACCCAAACCCAAACCCCGTCCAGTCTCTCTAACCCTGCCCCACTACACCACCCAAACCCAAACCCCGTCCAGTCTCTCTAACCCTGCCCCACTACACTACACCACCCAAACCCCAACCCCGTCCAGCCTCTCTAACCCTGCCCCACTACACTACACCACCCAAACCCAAACCCCGTCCAGTCTCTCTAACCCTGCCCCACTACACCACCCAAACCCAAACCCCGTCCAGTCTCTCTAACCCTGCCCCACTACACTACACCACCCAAACCCCAACCCCGTCCAGTCTCTCTAACCCTGCCCCACTACACTACACCACCCAAACCCCAACCCCGTCCAGTCTCTCTAACCCTGCCCCACTACACTACACCACCCAAACCCCAACCCCGTCCAGTCTCTCTAACCCTGCCCCACTACACCACCCAAACCCAAACCCCGTCCAGTCTCTCTAACCCTGCCCCACTACACTACACCACCCAAACCCAAACCCCGTCCAGTCTCTCTAACCCTGCCCCACTACACCACCCAAACCCAAACCCCGTCCAGTCTCTCTAACCCTGCCCCACTACACTACACCACCCAAACCCAAACCCCGTCCAGTCTCTCTAACCCTGCCCCACTACACCACCCAAACCCCAACCCCGTCCAGTCTCTCTAACCCTGCCCCACTACACCACCCAAACCCCAACCCCGTCCAGCCTCTCTAACCCTGCCCCACTACACTACACCACCCAAACCCAAACCCCGTCCAGTCTCTCTAACCCTGCCCCACTACACTACACCACCCAAACCCCGTCCAGTCTCTCTAACCCTGCCCCACTACACTACACCACCCAAACCCAAACCCCGTCCAGTCTCTCTAACCCTGCCCCACTACACCACCCAAACCCAAACCCCGTCCAGTCTCTCTAACCCTGCCCCACTACACTACACCACCCAAACCCCGTCCAGTCTCTCTAACCCTGCCCCACTACACTACACCACCCAAACCCCAACCCCGTCCAGTCTCTCTAACCCTGCCCCACTACACCACCCAAACCCCAACCCCGTCCAGTCTCTCTAACCCTGCCCCACTACACCACCCAAACCCAAACCCCGTCCAGTCTCTCTAACCCTGCCCCACTACACTACACCACCCAAACCCCAACCCCGTCCAGTCTCTCTAACCCTGCCCCACTACACTACACCACCCAAACCCCAACCCCGTCCAGTCTCTCTAACCCTGCCCCACTACACTACACCACCCAAACCCCAACCCCGTCCAGCCTCTCTAACCCTGCCCCACTACACCACCCAAACCCCAACCCCGTCCAGTCTCTCTAAACCTCCCCCACTACACCACCCAAACCCCAACCCCGTCCAGTCTCTCTAACCCTGCCCCACTACACTACACCACCCAAACCCCAACCCCGTCCAGTCTCTCTAACCCTGCCCCACTACACCACCCAAACCCAAACCCCGTCCAGTCTCTCTAACCCTGCCCCACTACACCACCCAAACCCAAACCCCGTCCAGTCTCTCTAAACCTCCCCCACTACACTACACCACCCAAACCCAAACCCCGTCCAGTCTCTCTAACCCTGCCCCACTACACCACCCAAACCCAAACCCCGTCCAGCCTCTCTAACCCTGCCCCACTACACCACCCAAACCCAAACCCCGTCCAGTCTCTCTAACCCTGCCCCACTACACCACCCAAACCCAAACCCCGTCCAGTCTCTCTAAACCTCCCCCACTACACCACCCAAACCCCAACCCCGTCCAGTCTCTCTAAACCTCCCCCACTACACCACCCAAACCCCCGACCAAGTCCAGTCTCTCTAACCCTTTCACACAATCTCTCCCTATCTACATCATACAGTTCACAAAATATCAACACATGCTCCACTGTTTCCTCCACTAAACACTCATCACACAGACCTGTTTCATGTCTTCCTATCATCCACAACGTGGCATTCAAACCTGTGTACCCAAACCGTCGTCTACTCCACACAACTTCCTCTCTCCTCCACCCATACTCCCCACCTCTTCCTTTACTGACCGGCAGTGTTGGGGAACGTTACTTTTAAAAGTAACTCGTTAGGTTACAACGTTACTGCCATTAAAAGTAAGTCGTTACATTACACCGTTACTTACTGTCGTTACATTACTTTTGCGTTACCAAAAACAGAAAATCCTCTGAAAATGCGTTGCGTGTTGGTCATTGTTCTGCCCAGTAGAGGGCGCACACTACATTAGAATGGCTTGCCTAATTAGTATTACAGGATATTCAAATGAGACGTTCTGCTACATTTTACATTTACATTTTAGTCATTTAGCAGACGCTCTTATCCAGAGCGACTTACAGTTAGTGAGTGCATACATTATTATTTTTATTTTTTCATACTGGCCCCCCCTGCTAAATACCTAAAGAGTTGTCAATCCGTCACACTGTCAGCACCAGGGCTCAAGACGAGATCTCTGTCACATTTTATAATAGTTGTTTTAGTCAATTGAAGCATGTATATATATATTTTTTTAATCGCATTATTATTTGGCCTTTGTAGTTCAGCATCCAATATTGAAATGTACCTGTTCCACAAAAAATGCGTGAAGGAGAAATGTATACACATTATGATAATAAAGAAAGATGTATGAATAATGTCCAAGTGTTATAACAAAATTCCATATTAAACTATCGAAATGTCTAATGAATGCAAAGAAAAGTGTTGCATCACAACGGAATTCGATCTTGGTAAACCCAACGCAGCAAAGGTATGGAACACCGTTTGGGTCTTTGCGTGGCAAAAAAGATACACATCAAATAACACTATTTGACAAGACATATAACATTATTTGAAGCGTCAAATAAGAGTTTAATTTGAAGCGTCAAATAATATCATTCTATTATAGAATGTTGTGTGTGCTGAATTTGCATGTGCAAGCCAAGCGCTACCACTACGATCAGCAAGCAGTGTTGCCAACTTAGTGACTCCCTCCCAGCTGCAGTCAGAGCAGGAGATGTTCGATCACTGGGATAGGGTAGTGGGTTCGATCCCCGGTACCACCCATACGTAAAAATGTATGCAAGCATGACTGTAAGTCGCTTTGGAAAAAAGCGTCTGCTAAATGGCATATTATATTATTATGTTCACCCCTCCACTTCCAGACTGCAAATTAGGCGCCGCTGGCTGATTTTTTTTAATCGATTTTTTCTGATCCCACCCTGGCTTACATTCAGGGCGGGATGTAAATGCTATGATAATGTTTTGCAGCTTTTTGGCACATCAGCTGCTTACTCATTTAAGTCGGCTCCCTCAGTTGCTGAACCTGCCATAGAGAGCCTTGACCAAAATGACAATGACCCACTCTTTCTGTGAGCCAGCACAGCCTGTGTGTGTGGAGGGGGGTCTAACAAAACCAAACAATTAACCTGAATTAGGGCCAGACTAGTTACCATCGTTTCCTCACTTTGCCATTGACAGTTTTTTCTATTGTCTCTTTTTGGTCCATTTAGATTGTTAATGTAGATTGTATACAAAAAACATGTTTAAAATGTTATGGTTAAAAATATTCATGTTTTACTGTGACTTGTTGTAGGCTCCTAAGTGGACCATAAGGTTAAAAACCGAACCAAACTTAAGAAAACTAAAATAAATAAATAAGTAACTCCGCCATTGTGTCTCTTTTGGGTCCCTTTTGCCGGTCCCAAGCCCGGATAAAGGAGGAGGGTTGTCTCTCCCACGACGTTATTCCTCCTCTCTCCAACGACGTTATTCCTCCTCTCTCCCACGACGTTATTCCTCCTCTCTCCAACGACGTTATTCCTCCTCTCTCCCACGACGTTATTCCTCCTCTCTCCAACGACGTTATTCCTCCTCTCTCCCACGACGTTATTCCTCCTCTCTCCAACGACGTTATTCCTCCTCTCTCCCACGACGTTATTCCTCCTCTCTCCAACGACGTTATTCCTCCTCTCTCCCACGACGTTATTCATCCTCTCTCCAACGACATTATTCCTCCTCTCTCCCACGACGTTATTCCTCCTCTCTCCAACGACGTTATTCCTCCTCTCTCCCACGACGTTATTCCTCCTCTCTCCAACGACGTTATTCCTCCTCTCTCCCACGACGTTATTCCTCCTCTCTCCAACGACGTTATTCCTCCTCTCTCCCACGACGTTATTCCTCCTCTCTCCAACGACGTTATTCCTCCTCTCTCCCACGACGTTATTCCTCCTCTCTCCAACGACGTTATTCCTCCTCTCTCCCACGACGTTATTCATCCTCTCTCCAACGACGTTATTCCTCCTCTCTCCCACGACGTTATTCCTCCTCTCTCCAACGACGTTATTCCTCCTCTCTCCAACGACGTTATTCCTCCTCTCTCCCACGACGTTATTCCTCCTCTCTCCAACGACGTTATTCCTCCTCTCTCCCACGACGTTATTCCTCCTCTCTCCAACGACGTTATTCCTCTTTCCTACAGCTTCCATCATAATTACATGCACATGGCCAATTATGTAAATTAGGTGATGACGTCATTTAGCGACTTTTAGGACTGCCAATAGCTACTTGGTTGGTATCAGTTGGTAGAGCATGGCGTTTTAAACGCCAAGGTTGTGGGTTCGATTCCCACAATATGGGAATATGTATGAATAAAAATAAAATAAAAATGTATGCACTCACTAACTGTAAGTCGCTCTGGATAAGAGTGTCTGCTAAATGACTAAAATGTAAATGGTAATACGGCATTATTTGTTCGACCGAATCTGAAAACGTCAGTGTGAAAATCAGGGCAAATTAAAATTAATTTCATGAAAATAACTAGCTAGCCAGATACTTAACCCGGTTGCCCAAAAATAACGTTATAAGGAGCCAGTAAACTTAATCTGTCTGGTGATGCTTGACCGGACCGGGTTATGTGTTGTGAAAATAGCCACAATAGTGGAATTTGCGGTTCGCCTTCAAAATAAAAGTAGCTATTTGAAAGTGACGCAGAAGGTTACAATTGGTGGAATCATGAAATATTTAGACTAGATAATGTTAAACCAGGTTGGAATGTGGAGCAATTAAATGGGGTATCAGTCTACTTGGTGACACCCACAGAACACAACTGTGAAGAGTTTCCGCAAATATTAGCATCGTAGCTCTTATCTTGGGACTGTGGCTGTGTGACATCACCTCCCCAGTCAGCCTGTGGTGTGTATTGACATTCATATTGCACTGTCCAGCCGTACCTAAGGATTGGGGATCAATGAAATGGGGTATCAGTCTACTCAGTACCCAGAGCTTTTTCCCCAACGTCCTCCTCAGAGTTATCAGACTCCAAAACATCCAGGTTGTATTGTTTTTCCTCTGGAAGTGTTAAATACACATAGTAGGGTGACTGGTACAATACATGTGGCTCAAGTCACAGTGGTTTCAGAGTCCCGCAATAAGAGCTACGACCCTAACGTTCTGTGGGTGTCCCTGAGTAGACTGATACCCCGTGTCATTGATCCAACGACCCTAACGTTCTGTGGGTGTCACTGAGTAGACTGATACCCCGTGTCATTGATCCAACGACCCTAACGTTCTGTGGGTGTCCCTGAGTAGACAGATACCCCGTGTCATTGATCCAACGACCCTAACGTTCTGTGGGTGTCCCTGAGTAGACTGATACCCCGTGTCATTGATCCAACGACCCTAACGTTCTGTGGGTGTCCCTGAGTAGACAGATACCCCGTGTCATTGATCCAACGACCCTAACGTTCTGTGGGTGTCCCTGAGTAGACTGATACCCCGTGTCATTGATCCAACGACCCTAACGTTCTGTGGGTGTCACTGAGTAGACTGATACCCCGTGTCATTGATCCAACGACCCTAACGTTCTGTGGGTGTCCCTGAGTAGACAGATACCCCGTGTCATTGATCCAACGACCCTAACGTTCTGTGGGTGTCCCTGAGTAGACAGATACCCCGTGTCATTGATCCAACGACCCTAACGTTCTGTGGGTGTCCCTGAGTAGACTGATACCCCGTGTCATTGATCCAACGACCCTAACGTTCTGTGGGTGTCCCTGAGTAGACAGATACCCCGTGTCATTGATCCAACGACCCTAACGTTCTGTGGGTGTCCCTGAGTAGACAGATACCCCGTGTCATTGATCCAGAAGTAAGGCTGTACAGTAAAATATGACCCCAATGCAATTCTGAAGTCTAATATATTCAGTGTGATTTCAACAGATTTTTGTCAAATGAACAAATTATTTTCATTTGTTGAATTTATATAACAACATTCCAACCTCGTTTAGGATGATCCATGGCATAATTCCACTATTTGTATTCATTTGTATGAAAAAAACAACAACAAAAAAACATGTGCACTCACTAACTGAAAGTCGCTCTGGATAAGAGCGTCTGCTAAATGACTAAAATGTAAATGTGAAATTTACATCACTGTCAATGACATTCTTTTATTTTGAAGGCTAACCGCAAATTCCACTATTGTGGCTAATCCTTATTGTGGCTAGCTTCACATTGGTGGGTCCGACCACCATTATTCAAATAAGAACAGTTGTATAAATGAGGGGTATTTTAGATGATGACACCTAGCTAGATAGTTAGCTAGCTAACTATAGCTACTGAAACAGATGATGTCGTTTTGCTGTGTTTTGGGGAAGAACATTGTTTGCATCCATCAGCTAGCTATCTTTTTAATGACCAGCGCTGTCCAGAGCTTGGGGAAGGGCAGGTGGGCGAGACAGCCCTTTACCAGCATCATAGCGTCCGTATCGGTGAATCGCTGTGACATATGAACTACCAGTTATAGTGTAATCAATGTGTAATAAATTAATGAACGTGTTAAATTGTTATGTGACGTGCAGTCATATTCAGGTCCTGATTGGTCAACAAACTTATATTTGATGCGTATCTTTTTTGACACTCCAAAGACCCAAACGGCGTGCCATACAAAGGAACATTGTCCATAAATCAAAACCTACATTTAGGCAGCTTTATGAAATGAAATATACATTTTAAAGCCACTAAATACAGGCTATTATTTCACAACAAGCCCGACTTGAAATATAACCTGCACATTAAACAGCTGACCGTAAATGCAAACTGTCAGGTAAATCCTAAATGTAATTCTTCTCCTTCTCCTTCTCCTCCTCCTTCTTCTCCTTCTTCTTCTCCTTCTTCTTCGTCTTCTTCTATGGTATTATGGCAGTCCGCAAACAAATGTTAGAGGTGCATGCTGCCACCTACTGTACAATCCATTATGCTTGGTGATACGATGATACAAAATTGGGGAAAAGGAAAATGACCCTGCCAACTATTAACCCACATTAAAAACCCAACACCCCATTCCACTATTTAACCTTATCTAACCCTACTCCAGGACGACGGCCTGGGAGGACAGAACACTACCACTCAACACCCCCTGCAACTCTTCTGCAGTAAAACCTCACAATCCCAAGTACTTCTCTGCAGCTGCCACCACAACCATTGGAGCCTGAGCAATGGAGAAAACAGAGAAGCTGCATCTCCACTTTCAAAATAGGGGTGGCACCTTCACTTTTTTACCAGGAAAGTATCATGATCCGTTGGGTAATTTGTCATTTCCCTGTGGTTCCCACAGTAGTCTATTTGCTGAGTTTGTGTGAGGTAGGATGTGAACTCTGACACCACTTGAAGCTGGGATGTCCCTCCTACCATTTCATTGGCTCTTCCGGCTGTCCATCAACTCCTGGTTGAACCCTACGTCACAGCCGCTGACAAAGCACATGCCTGCAAACCTTACATCGTAGCTCAGCAGGAGTCAGTGGTTTCATCACTGTAGCACATTGAGTTCAATTTAAAGCCATTCATCTAAAATAAGTAATAGATTTTAAACAAAAAACACTTTCTGTTTGTCACAGTTGGACAAGATTAACATGCGAGTTCAAGAAGCGAAGCTAGAGTTCTGTGAGACGTTCACAGCAATGGGTGCAGACCTTTTGATCAAGAGAGACCTTTAGAAAATGTGCCAATTTTCTCTGACACTAAACATACACATATTATTCTGCAGTTATAAGGAAGGTGAAATCTTATAGTTAGTCCTTTTATAATTTGATTATACTATATTTAGAAATCATATAAGTCATTTCAAGCCTTATTCATACAGTTTTGTTGAATAGGAAATACATCATATAACATTTTCATATTTTTATCATATTTGTACTGTGTACTTGAGCTTGTGTCCTCAAAAGTGACTACACCTCAACAATTTATAACTATTTTTACCAGAAAGGTGAGATTTGAACCTTTCTTTTAGTATGCAGCATTACTAGTTATTGTATGATAAATTACTTTTGAGGATTACATTTTTGATTACATTTAACTGGTTTAAAATGAAAAGGCACCTGATAAATACAATTGTTTATCTATTTTGTTGTGCTGTTCCATTTGGATTGTTGTTTCATGTCTGATGCACTCAGGATGTCACATATCATTTGAGAGGCGTGCACCACGAGCAAATGTTTTCATTTCCCTTTTCCTGTCAGAACCATGATGAGCAGAAGCATGACTGATTAGTCTTCTCTATAGCACAGCCTCTGGGAGAATCCTCTCTCCTCTCTTCCTGCCTCCTTCTCAAAATCCATTGGAGGAGCAGGTCGGAGGTGCAAGACCTCTGGCTTTCTCATCCAATGGGTTTTGAGAAGGAGAGAGGTTGCAAGGAGTATGCAATTGATATTCTTCCATTGACTCAGAGAGTAGCCTTCCATCAGCCTACCAAAGGTTGCACCTGTCCAGTAGCTAACGGTCTGTCCAGTAGCTAACGGTCTGTCCAGTAGCTAACATTCTGTCCAGTAGCTAACGGTCTGTCCAGTAGCTAACATTCTGTCCAGTAGCTAGCGGTCTGTCCAGTAGCTAGCGGTCTGTCCAGTAGCTAGCGGTCTGCCCAGTAGCTAGCGGTCTGCCCAGTAGCTAACGGTCTGCCCAGTAGCTAACGGTCTGTCCAGTAGCTAACGGTCTGTCTAGTAGCTAACGGTCTGTCCAGTAGCTGACGGTCTGTCCAGTAGCTAGTGGTCTGCCCAGTAGCTAACGGTCTGCCCAGTAGCTAACGGTCTGTCCAGTAGCTAGCGGTCTGTCCAGTAGCTAGCGGTCTGTCCAGTAGCTAACGGTCTGTCCAGTAGCTAACGGTCTGTCCAGTAGCTAACGGTCTGTCCAGTAGCTAACGGTCTGCCCAGTAGCTAACGGTCTGTCCAGTAGCTAGCGGTCTGTCCAGTAGCTAACGGTCTGTCCAGTAGCTAACGGTCTGTCCAGTAGCTAGCGGTCTGTCCAGTAGCTAACGGTCTGTCCAGTAGCTAACGGTCTGTCCAGTAGCTAGCGGTCTGTCCAGTAGCTAGCGGTCTGTCCAGTAGCTAGCGGTCTGTCCAGTAGCTAGCGGTCTGTCCAGTAGCTAGCGGTCTGTCTAGTAGCTAACGGTCTGTCCAGTAGCTAACGGTCTGTCCAGTAGCTAGTGGTCTGTCCAGTAGCTAGCGGTCTGTCCATACTTGCAAGTAGATACTGAGAAATAATCAGTAGGCCTAATATTACATGATAAATCGGTGAAAATGTTTTTCTCCCCAAGCTGTTTATGTGCATTTAACACCATTCTGCATTTTTGCCATCTATTTTCCCAACATCAATCTGTTAAATCACATAGTAAAGGCCCAGTTCATATTTTATTGTGATGTTTCAGCACCCTCAGGACCCCTACTTCCTGCAGCTGTGCTGGTTGATTGAAGTAGGGAAATATGTGTTTCAACAACGAGCTTCCTGTCTATTTTCTGCTTAGGCTGCTTTGTGAAATGCCTTTTAGAATAGTTTGATTAGTTGGATAAAGACAAAAGAGCGTATTGTCATCAGAATCATTAAGCCTGTTCACCAAACATGTTGTGGCCGTAATTCATCACCAGCAGTGTTGAATGTGGAATTGTCCATTTAGAAAATTCCAAAGAAGAGACAGAATACAATAAATTGAACGTGGTTTGTAATAGTCTTTCTACTAGCCAAATGTAGCCGTTTCAAATGATCACTCTTTGAGATGAACTGTTCCAGAAGCATCACTTGCAACTTTTTTCATTTGGAAAAATATTATGTTCTATTTTATTCTGTTACATCATGTTTATTTACAATTAAATAGGTGTGTCTTGACTGTGATGAGGGCTTGATGAGGTTACTGCTTTTTTGAAGATTCTGCTCCACAATATAATATAACCACTTGATATTGCGGTTTCAATAAATCAATGTTCAATGGCACTAGTTTTCTATTGACTGAATATACAGTATTTGGGCAATTTAGCAATTAGGATTTGTTATCTGTAGTGGTTATGATAAATTAGGCATTGTTGCACACTGTTGGAATATACAGTGCATTTGAAAAGTATTCAGACCCCTTGACTTTTTCCAAATTTGTTACGTTACAGCCTTATTCTAAAATTGATTAAATTGTTTTATTCCCTCATCAATCTACACACAATACTCCATAATGACAAAGCAAAAAAATATTTGTATAAATTTTTGCAAATGTATAAAGATATTCATAACTGAAGTATTCAGACCCTTTACTCAGGACTTTGTTGAAGCACCTTTGGCAGCGGTTACAGCCTCAAGTCTTCTTGGGTATGACGCTACAAGCTTGGCACACCTGTATTTGGGGAGTTTCTCCCATTCTTCTCTGCAGAACCTCTCAAGCTCTGTCAGGTTGGATGGGGAGCGTCGCTGCACAGCTATTTTTAGGTCTCTTCAGAGATGTTCGATCGGATTCAAGTCCGGGCTCTGGCTGGGCCACTCAAGGACATTCAGAGACTTGTCCCCAAGCCACTCCTGCGTTGTCTTGGCTGTGTGCTTAGGGTCGTTGTCCTGTTGGAAGGTGAACCTTCGCCCCCCAGTCTAAGGTCCTGAGCGCTCTGGAGCAGGTTTTCATCAATGATCTCTCTGTACTTTGCTCCGTTCATCTTTCCCTCGATCCTGACTAGTCTCCCAGTCCCTGCCGCTGAAAAACATCCCCACAGCATGATGCTGCCACCACCATGCTTCACCGTAGGGATGGTGCCAGGTGTCCACCAGACGTGACGCTTGGCATTCAGGCCAAAGAGTTCAATCTTGGTTTCACCATTCCAGAGAATCTTGTTTCTCATGGTCTGAGAGTCCTTTAGGTGCCTTTTGGCAAACTCCAAGCATGCTGTCATGTGCCTTTGACTGAGGATAGTCTGGCCACTCTACCATAAAGGCCTGATTGGTGGATTGCTGCAGAGATGGTTGTCCTTCTGGAAGGTTCTGCCATCTCCACAGAGGAACTCTGGAGCTCTGTCAGAGTGACCATCGGGTTCTTGGTCTCCTCCTTGACCAAGGCCCTTCTCCTCCAATTGCTCAGTTTGGCCGGGCGGCCAGCTCTAGGAAGAGTCTTGGTGGTTCCAAACTTCTTCCATTTAAGAATGATGGAGGCCTCTGTGTTCGTGGGGACCTTCAATGCTGCAGAAATGTTTTGGTACCCTTTCCCAGATCTGTGCCTCGACACAATCCTGTCTCGGAGCTCTACGGACAATTCCTTCAACCTCATGGCTTGGATTTTGCTCTGACATACATGGTAAACTGTGGGACCTTATATAGACAGTTGTGTGCCTTTCCAAATCATGTCCAATCAATTGAATTTAACACAGGTGGACTCCAATCAAGTTGTAGAAACATCTCAAGGATGATGAATGGAAACAGGATGCACCTGAGCTCAATTTCGAGTCTCATAGCAAAGGGTCTGAATACTTATGTAAATAAGGTATTTCAGTTTTTTATTTTTAATACATTTGCAAAAATTTAGAAAAACCTGTTTTTGCTTTGTCATTATGGGGTATTGTCTGTAGATTGATGAGTAAAATAATTCATTTAATCCGTTTTAGAATAAGGCTGTAACGTAACAAAATGTGCAAAAAGGGAAGGGGTCTGAATACTTATATAGATAAATGCGCACATTTTTTTCTGTCCTTGTGTTGTAAAAATACATTTTACTTTTCGTTGGAGTGATCGAGTTCAACATAAAAATATTTATGTTCTGTCCATAAATATGGACCCCCCCATAAATATGCCCCCCCCCCCCCGTAAATATGGACCCCCCCCCCTTAAAGAAACCGTGTAGAGTTGCAGGAAGTGGTTTAAAGAAAGTCTAACATTTTCATTATTAAAATGTTTAATTCTATAAAAAGAAATTGCACCCCCACTTTCAGACAGTCAGGCGCCTATGACCACAACTTCTATTTTCTGTGACTTACGTTCCATTTCTGCAGTACAGTTGAGAACCAAGCCTACGAACCATGCCTACGAACCATGCCTACGAACCATGCCTACGAACCATGCCTACGAACCATGCCTATGAACCATGCCTATGAACCATGCCTACGAACCATGCCAATGAACCATGCCAATGAACCATGCCTACGAACCATGCCTACGAACCATGCCTACGAACCATGCCTACGAACCATGCCTACGAACCATGCCTACGAACCATGCCTATGAACCATGCCTACGAACCATGCCTACGAACCATGCCTATGAACCATGCCTACGAACCATGCCTATGAACCATGCCTATGAACCATGCCTACGAACCATGCCTACGAACCATGCCTACGAACCATGCCAACCATATTCTTCCCATCACTCTCTCTTGGTCTCTGCCTACTCAATGGAATCCTCCCTGGATCCCTCTCCCTCCTCTACTCTCTTCACTGCCTCAGCATACTACACCTTCTGTACTACTCTGACCCTGGCAACCTCAACCTGCCTCTCTTTCACCGAACACTTCTGATCTCCAGCCTCATGGGCATCCCCACAGCTAACACACACAACTTTCTCCACCGATGCTACACATTCCTTTGTCTCAAGCCCTCCTGCACACTTCTCACATCTAGGAATCTCCCTTCTACACACTGCTGCAACATGACCATAAGCTTGGCACCTAAAACACCGTAATGGGTTCGGGACAAAAGCTGTCACGGGATAACTGACACATCCTAACTTGACCTTGTCGGGCGAAGAGTCTGCATCAAAACTCAGCAGGACAGTGTCCTGCACACTGCCCTCTACTCCCGTCCTCCCATTCTGGGAGAGGCTATACGGACATGCCTGGTGCCCAAATGGATGACGTATGTTGCGCAGCTGAGAGTCGATTGTGGAGACGAATGGATTCGGTTCAGTCAGTCATCCTGATAAGCCCTTGCTGCCCTTCCCAGCCCCCTGTGTTCACAGCTAGTTTATGCTGGCTAGCTGGCAACAATAGCATCATGGTGCTAGTTAAAACGTGTAAAAAAAAAGTGATGTTTATTTTGATGGGCAAGGGAGAAATAACATGTAGTTTTGGTCACCATCTGGATTTGGTCATCATCTCCAATTTGTTCCATCCCACTTGATTTGATTTCCAGTAGGATACCAGCCTACACAATACATAACTTGTAATATTGGTAGTAACCATCTGTCAACCGAGGTAAAATGTGTTTTATGCTGGATATTCGTAGGATGTTCATTTTTCTCTCGTCAATAGTTATTGAACCAAGCCATGCTATGAAGATGGTATAATCTGAATCAGGGGTGGATGGAGAACAATCCACACCTTTTGTTGTTGTTGAATAAATGTATACAAATAAATACAATTTCAGATTTCAATTTTCAATAGCTCTTACATGCTGACTAGACCGGGCCATCACACGCATGTTGATTTTGTCCACCTACACCAGACGCGATCAGGACACGCAGGTTGAAATATCAAAACGAACTCTGAACCAACTCTTTTAATTTGGGGACAGGTCGAAAAGCATTAAACATTTATGCTGTTGCTAGCTAAATTTCCTGGGATATAAACATTGGGTTGTTATTTTACCTGAACTGCACAAGGTCCTCTACTCCGACAATTAATCCACAGATAAAAGTGTAAACAGAGTTTGTTTCTAGTAATGGCTTCTTCTCCTTCTTCTTTGGACTTTATATGGCGGTTGGCAACCAACTTTAAGGTGCATCACCACCACCAACTGGACTGGAGTGTGGACCGCAGTTCATCTTCTAATCACCCACGTGGGAATATGCTCCTAAAAACCAATGAGAGGCGGGACTTGCAGCGCGTCCAGTGTCACAAATAGAACCAAGTTCTATTTTAGCGCCTGGCCAAGCAGACGCTCGTTGATGCGCGCCAGCAGTGTGGGTGCAATGATTGAATAACATGTTTGTGTACATTTATTTTGCAACGCGAGTGGTGTGGTATGACTATGATATGATATATTCTGAATCAGGGGAGGATGGACAAATTTAGATTTGTGAGAAATTTAGATTTTTGGTGCAGCTCTATGGAGCAGCTGTAGAACCTTTTGAGGATCTGAGGGCCCAAACCAAATCTTTTCAGCCTCCTGAGGGGGATGAGGAGTTGCGTGCCATCTTCACAGCTGTGTTGGTGTGTTTGGACCACGATAGATCCTTAGTGACGTGGACACCGAGGAAGTTGAACCGCTCCACTACCTCCCCGTCGATGTGAATGGGGGCGTGCTTGGCCCTCCGTTTCCTGTAGCCCACGATCAGCTCCTTTGTCTTGCTGACAATGAGGGAGAGGTCTTTGACCTCCTCCCTATCGGCACCAGGCATATCCGTATAACCTCTCCTTCTCCTCCTCCCCTCCTCTCCTCCTCCCCTCCTCTACTTTCATCCTCCCCTCTCTATGGAAGCTGCCTCTGCACACAGCTTTACTCTGCTTCTCTAGGAAGTAAACAGACATTACTAGGCCTACAGTTGAAGTCGGAAGTTTACATACACCTTAGCCAAATACATTTAAACAATTCCTGACATTTAATCCTAGTAAAAATTCCCTGTCTTAGGTCAGTTAGGATCACCACTTTATTTTAAGAATGTGAAATGTCAGAATAATAGTAGAGAGAATTATTTATTTAAGATTTTATTTCTTTATTAAGTTTACATACACTCAATTAGTATTTGGTAGCACTGCCTTAAAATTGTTTAACTTGGGTCAAACGTTTCGGGTAGCCTTCCACAAGCTTCCCACAATAAGTTGGGTGAATTTTGGCCCATTCCTCCTGACAGAGCTGGTGTAACGGAGTCAGGTTTGTAGGCCTCCTTGCTCGCACACACTTTTTCAGTTCTGCCCACACATTTTCTATAGGATTGAGGTCAGGGCTTTGTGATGACCACTCCAATACCTTGACTTTGTTGTCCTTAAGCCATTTTGCCACAACTTTGGAAGTATGCTTGGGGTCATTGTCCATTTGGAAGCCCATTTGTGACCAAACTTCCTGACTGATGTCTTGAGATGTTGCTTCAATATATCCACATAATTGTCCTTCCTCATGATGCCATCTATTTTGTGAAGTGCACCAGTCCCTCCTGCAGCAAAGCACCCCCACAGCATGATGCTGCCACTCCCGTGCTTCACGGTTGGGATGGTGTTCTTCGGCTTGCAAGCTACCCACTTTTTCCTCCAAACATAACGATGGTCATTATGGCCAAACAGTTCTATTTTTGTTTCATCAGACCAGAGGACATTTCTCCACAAAGTACGATCTTTGTCCCCATGTGCAGTTGCAAACCGTAGGCTGGCTTTTCTATGGCAGTTTTGGAGCAGTGGCTTCTTCCTTGCAGAGCGGCCTTTCAGGTTATGTCGATATAGAACTCGTTTTACTGTGGATATAGATACTTTTGTACCTGTTTCCTCCAGCATCTTCACACGGTCCTTTGCTGTTGTTCTGGGATTGATTTGCACTTTTCACACCAAAGTACGTTCATCTTTAGGAGACAGAACGCGTCTCCTTCCTGAGCGGTATGACAGCTGCGTGGTCCCATGGTGTTTATACTTGCATACTAGTGTTTGTATAGATGAACGTGGTACGGCTGCGTGGTCCCAAAGATTAACCAGACTTGTGGAGGTCTAGAATTGTTTTCTGAGGTCTTGGCTGATTTCTTTGGATTTTCCCATGATGTCAATCAAAGAGGCACTGAGTTTGAAAGTAGGCCTTGAAATACATCCACAGGTACACCTCCAATTGACTCAAATGATGTCAATTAGCCTATCAGAAGCTTCTAAAGCCATGACATCATTTTCTGGAATTTTCCAAGCTGTTTAAAGTCACAGTCAACTTAGTGTATGTAAACTTCTGACCCACTGGAATTGTGATACAGTGAATTATAAGTGAAATAATCTGTCTGTAAACAATTGTTGGAAAAATTACATGTGTCATGCACAAAGTAGATGTCCTAACCGACTTGCCAAAACTATAATTTGTTAACAAGAAATTTGTGGAGTGGTTGAAAAATGAGTTTTAATGACTCCAACCTAAGTGTATGTAAACTTCCGACTTCAACTGTATGTGTCTCTATTACATTTATCTACAGGAACCTTGGTTAACCTGGAACCTTGGTAAACCTGGAACCTTGGTAAACCTGGAACCTTGGTAAACCTGGAACCTTGGTAAACCTGGAACCTTGGTAAACCTGGAACCTTGGTAAACCTGGAACCTTGGTAAACCTGGAACCTTGGTAAACCTGGAACCTTGGTAAACCTGGAACCTTGGTTAACCTGGAACCTTGGTTAACCTGGAACCTTGGTTAACCTGGAACCTTGGTAAACCTGGAACCTTGGTAAACCTGGAACCTTGGTAAACCTGGAACCTTGGTAAACCTGGAACCTTGGTAAACCTGGAACCTTGGTAAACCTGGAACCTTGGTTAACCTGGAACCTTGGTTAACCTGGAACCTTGGTTAACCTGGAACCTTGGTTAACCTGGAACCTTGGTAAACCGGGAACCTTGGTACACCAGAAAAGAGAACATAAGTAAGGAGTCAGGAGAACATAAGTAAGGAGTCAGGAGAACATAAGTAAGGAGTCAGGAGAACATAAGTAAGGAGTCAGGAGAACATGAGTAAGGAGTCAGGAGAACATAGGTAAGGAGTCAGGACAAGAGATGAAATTCAATCAGGAAGGAGAACATGAGAGGTGCTCTGAAAGAGAGAGCAGGTGGTCAGAGCAAGTACCAGGGCCTAAAACTAACGTTTTTGTCTACCAGCCACTGTGGCAGATGGCCACACAGATTTAATAAATCTACCAGCCACTCATATTTTTTACTCATTAATTAAACCAAAAAACACAAAACAAAATGCATGAGCATGCTTAGTAATGTTTATAAAACAAGGAATGTATTACTAGTAAGAAATAATGTAGTATATTGCTCATTTTAATTTAATATTTTGTGACCTTACCCACCAAGCAAAATGCCATTGAAAGACGTTGAAAAGACGGCTATGCCCGACGTCCAATCTAGGTTCAGTTTTGGTTGAAAGTGAAAGTTGAAAAGACGTCTTTCTTTTATTAACAATCATACATCACTCCAGTATTTATTTACAACATTCAAGTACTAATTGTCTTTATTCCACTATTGCAGCATGCCTCAAATCACTTTACTCATATTTCAAACATCCAGCGTGACAAAATATACATTTTTAGTTAGTCCATGCCTCACCATTAAGTTAATTATTGCCAATACATATTAACAAAGGGGTTTCCATTCGGTTTTGATATTTCATATTTACATTTCATGTAACATTTAGTAATCATCATTATTTATGCAACTAACTGAACATTTATTTGTACAATTATATTGTTTACAAACAATGGAGTAAAGCAGCTTATATTTTGGGTCAATGCATCCCAATCTTACTCTTTAATCAATGGCATCAACATATTGGAAAACCAATCAACCAACCAATCAACCAACTCTTGCAAAACCAATGAACAAATATGTGAAAAAGCAACACATTTCTTGGTCCATCTTAGTATGAAAAACAGTATAAATTCAGTATGTATCTTCCACCTTGTGCATGGTATGTACACAGTGTACAAAACGTTATGAACACTTGCTCTTTCATTTACATTTACATTTACGTAATTTAGCAGACGCTCTTATCCAGAGCGACTTACAAATTGGTGCATTCACCTGATAGCCAGTGGGATATTATATTTTTATTTTTTAGATATATATTCTTTTTATTTTTTTTGGGTTGGGGTAAGGGGGTGGGTAGAAGGAATACTTTATCCTATCCCAGGTATTCCTTAAAGAGGTGGGGTTTCAAATGTCTCCGGAAGGTGGTGAGTGACTCCGCTGTCCTGGCGTCGTGAGGGAGCTTGTTCCACCATTGGGGTGCCAGAGCAGCGAACAGTTTTGACTGGGCTGAGCGGGAGCTATGCTTTCGTAGAGGAAGGGGAGCCAGCAGGCCAGAGGTGGATGAACGCAATGCCCTCGTTTGGGTGTAGGGACTGATCAGAGCCTGAAGGTACAGAGGTGCCGTTCCCCTCACAGCTCCGTAGGCAAGCACCATGGTCTTGTAGCAGATGCGAGCTTCAACTGGAAGCCAGTGGAGGGTGCGGAGGAGCGGGGTGACGTGAGATAACTTGGGAAGGTTGAACACCAGACGGGCTGCGGCATTCTGGATGAGTTGTAGGGGTTTAATGGCACAGGCAGGGAGCCCAGCCAACAGCGAGTTGCAGTAATCCAGACGGGAGATGACAAGTGCCTGGATTAGGACCTGTGCCGCTTCCTGTGTAAGGCAGGGTCATACTCTCCAAATGTTGTAGAGCATGAACCTACAGGATCGGGTCACCACCTTGATGTTAGCAGAGAACGACAGGGTGTTGTCCAGGGTCACGCCAAGGCTCTTCGCACTCTGGGAGGAGGACACAACGGAGTTGTCAACCGTGATGGCGAGATCATGGAATGGGCAGTCCTTCCCCGGGAGGAAGAGCAGCTCCGTCTTGCCGAGGTTCAGCTTGAGGTGGTGATCCGTCATCCATACTGATATGTCTGCCAGACATGCAGAGATGCGATTCGCCATCTGGTTATCAGAAGGGGGAAAGAAGAAGATTGATAGGAGAGGCCATGTGAGGATATGACAGAGCCAAGTGACTTGGTATATAGCGAGAATAGGAGAGGGCCTAGAACTGAGCCCTGGGGGACACCAGTGGTGAGAGCACGTGGTGCAGAGACAGCTTCTCGCCACGCCACTTGGTAGGAGCGACCGGTCAGGTAGGACGCAATCCAAGAGTGAGCCGCGCCGGAGATGCCCAGCTCGGAGAGGGTGGAGAGGAGGATCTGATGGTTCACAGTATCAAAGGCAGCAGACAGGTCTAGAAGGACAAGAGCAGAGGAGAGAGAGTTAGCTTTAGCAGTGCGGAGAGCCTCCGTGACACAGAGAAGAGCAGTCTCAGTTGAATGACCAGTCTTGAAACCTGACTGGTTTGGATCAAGAAGATCATTCTGAGAGAGATAGCAAGAGAGTTGGATAAAGACGGCACGCTCAATCGTTTTGGAGAGAAAAGAAAGAAGGGATACTGGTCTGTAGTTGTTGACATCAGAGGGATCGAGTGTTGGTTTTTTGAGAAGGGGTGCAACTCTCGCTCTCTTGAAGACGGAAGGGACATAGCCAGCGGTCAAGGATGAGTTGATCAGCGAGGTGAGGTATGGGAGAAGGTCACCGGAGATGGTCTGGAGAAGAGAGGAGGGGATAGGGTCAAGCGGGCAGGTTGTTGGGCGGCCGGCCGTAACAAGTCGCAAGATTTTATCTGGAGAGAGAGGGGAGAAAGAAGTCAAAGCATAGGGTAGGGCAGTGTGAGCAGGACCAGCAGTGTCATTTGACTTAACAAATGAGGATTGGATGTCGTCAACCTTCTTTTCAAAATGGTTGACGAAGTCATCCACAGAGAGGGGGGGGGGAGGAGGGAGTGAAAAGATACCAGGTCCACAGGGAGTCTAGTTTTCCTCCATTTCCGCTCGGCTGCCCGGAGCCCTGTTCTGTGAGCTCGCAATGAGTCGTCAAGCCACGGAGCAGGAGGGGAGGAGCGAGCCGGCCGGGAGGATAGGGGACATAGAGAGTCAAAGGATGCAGAAAGGGAGGAGAGGAGGGTTGAGGAGGCAGAATCAGGAGATTGGAGGGAGAAGGATTTAGCAGAGGGAAGAGATGATAGGATGGAAGAGGAGAGAGTAGCGGGAGAGAGAGAGCGACGGTTGCGACGGCGCATTACCATCTGTGTAGGGGCAGAGTGAGTAGTGTTGGAGGAGAGGGAGAGAGAAAAGGATACAAAGTAGTGGTCGGAGACTTGGAGGGGAGTTGCAGTGAGATTAGTAGAAAAACAGCATCTAGTAAAGATGAGGTCAAGCGTATTGCCTGCCTTGTGAGAAGGGGAGGACAGTGAGAGGGTGAGGTCAAAAGAGGAGAGGAGTGGAAAGAAGGAGGCAGAGAGAAATTAGTCAAATGTAGATGTAGGGAGGTTGAAGTCCCCCAGAACTGTGAGGGGTGAGCCATCCTCAGGAAAGGAACTTATCAAGGCGTCAAGCTCATTGATGAACTCTCCAAGGGAACCTGGAGGGCGATAGATGACAATGATATTAAGCTTAAATGGGCTAGTGACTGTGACAGCATGGAATTCAAATGAGGAGATAGACAGATGGGTCAGGGGAAAAATTGAGAATGTCCACTTGGGAGAGATGAGGATTCCTGTGCCACCACCCCGCTGACCAGATGCTCTCGGGGTATGCGAGAACACATGGACAGACGAGGAGAGAGCAGCAGGAGTAGCAGTGTTTTCAGTGGTAATCCATGTTTCCGTCAGCGCCAAGAAGTCGAGGGACTGGAGGGTAGCATAGGCTGAGATGAACTCTGCCTTGTTGGCAGCAGAACGGTAGTTCCAGAGGCTGCCTGAGACCTGGAACTCCACGTGGCTCGTGCGTGCAGGGCCCACCAGGTTAGAGAGGCAGCAGCCACGCGGTGTGAGGCGTTTGTGTAGCCTGTGCAGAGAGGAGAGAACAGGGATAGGCAGAGGCATAGTTGACAGGCTGCAGCAGATGGCTACAATAATGCAGAGGAGATCGGAATGAAATGAACTAAACATCTGGGAAAGGAGAGAGCAGGGCCTCCCTCACCACAACTCCCAAATATAACTCTCCCAACTTCCACCTCAGAAACTATAATTGTTGTAAACTACAGCGGTTCAATGTTTTCTAGGAATAGACTAACTTAGTTTATTCAGCTAGCTAACTAGGTGCAGTATTATTCCGTGAAAAACGTCTGGGCACCTCGTCATAAGACGCCACAGCCAGCTAGCATGCCGGTCTCCAACAACACGGTTTAGCGCCAATACTCGGCGACAACAAACCACCAGTGTATCAACACGCAAGCAGATCGTTCGTGTCCGTGTCTAACGTTGTGGGTTAGTCCCGACAGCTTGAGCGAGTTCATCGTCAACTTATTCAGCCAGTTAGTTAGCTAGAATAGTTAGCAAACTAGCTAGCCATTGCTTTCAGACAAAGAAGAACCCCTCCTTTCACGGCACGAACACACAGAGAGAGCCAAACTAATGTTAACTAGTCACCCATGTCCCAAATTCCTTGAACGACTCGGGCTATCAATATGTAAAAAACAAAACACAAGTGTAGGTTATGACTTACCCCTAGCAGCTACTGTTAGCTAGCCAAGTGCAAAGCTAGCCACTGAATTGACTCAGCCAGTTCGCGTCTGTTGGCTCGGTCGTTCCAGCTATTGTTTACTAGTAGCTATCCAGGTAGCAACAAGCTAGCTAAATTTCAAGCACAGTAGCCACTTGCTACCTAACGTTAACGGTTCAGACAATGAGGTTAGAAAACAGCTGAATGGTAGGCAATTATTGTATGTAATTATTGTAGGCAGCCAGCTGGCGTAATTACAGGCACTCTCAGGCGTGAAACAACTATACCGTTGCTAATAGCTACTCGCCAGCTAGACCAGGTGGTGAGTTAGCTAGCTAGCTAGCTTCGTGCTACACCCGGCACAGCCGAATACAATACTAACCTACAATAATTACATACAACAACCCACGATACCTACCTACAATACCTAACTACAATCTAAATACATAGTTTAAGCCTTACTCGACAAAGCCCAAGCTATGTATGAAGCCAAGCTTACCCGACGCCAAGCTTACCCGACGACCTCCTCCTTCCAGACTCTTACCCCTAGAACTTTACCAGGCCAACCTGCCGCGGTCTTCTAGAACTTTACCAGGCCAACCTGCCGCGGTCTTCTAGAACTTTACACGCCAACCTGCCGCGGTCTTCTAGAACTTTACACGCCAACCTGCCGCGGTCTTCTAGAACTTTACACGCCAACCTGCCGCGGTCTTCTAGAACTTTACACGCCAACCTGCCGCGGTCTTCTAGAACTTTACCAGGCCAACCTGCCGCGGTCTTCTAGAACTTTACCAGGCCAACCTGCCGCGGTCTTCTAGAACTTTACCAGGCCAACCTGCCGCGGTCTTCTAGAACTTTACCAGGCCAACCTGCCGCGGTCTTCTAGAACTTTACCAGGCCAACCTGCCGCGGTCTTCTAGAACTTTACACGCCAACCTGCCGCGGTCTTCTAGAACTTTACCAGGCCAACCTGCCGCGGTCTTCTAGAACTTTACACGCCAACCTGCCGCGGTCTTCTAGAACTTTACCAGGCCAACCTGCCACGGTCTTCTAGAACTTTACCAGGCCAACCTGCCACGGTCTTCTAGAACTTTACCAGACCAACCTGCCACAGTCTTCTAGAACTTTACCAGGCCAACCTGCCGCGGTCTTCTAGAACTTTACCAGGCCAACCTGCCGCGGTCTTCTAGAACTTTACCAGGCCAACCTGCCGCGGTCTTCTAGAACTTTACCAGGCCAACCTGCCGCGGTCTTCTAGAACTTTACCAGGCCAACCTGCCGCGGTCTTCTAGAACTTTACCAGGCCAACCTGCCGCGGTCTTCTAAAACTTTACACGCCAACCTGCCGCGGTCTTCTAGAACTTTACACGCCAACCTGCCGCGGTCTTCTAGAACTTTACACGCCAACCTGCCGCGGTCTTCTAGAACTTTACACGCCAACCTGCCGCGGTCTTCTAGAACTTTACCAGGCCAACCTGCCGCAGTCTTCTAGAACTTTACCAGGCCAACCTGCCGCGGTCTTCTAGAACTTTACCAGGCCAACCTGCCGCGGTCTTCTAGAACTTTACCAGGCCAACCTGCCGCGGTCTTCTAGAACTTTACCAGGCCAAGTCAGGTGCAGAGGAGGAGCTAGAGGACGTAGAGTCTTATTCTGAGACTGTGGTTAGGGAGCGGTGTGTGGTTAGGGTGCGGTGTGTGGTTAGGGGGCGGTGTGTGGTTAGGAGGCGGTGTGTGGTTAGGGAGCGGTGTGTGGTTAGGGGGCGGTGTGTGGTTGGGGAGCGGTGTGTGGTTAGGGAGCGGTGTGTGGTTAGGGAGCGGTGTGTGGTTAGGGAGCGGTGTGTTGTTGGGGAGCGGTGTGTGGTTAGGGAGCAGTGTGTTGTTGGGGAGCGGTGTGTGGTTGGGGAGCGGTGTGTGGTTAGGGAGCGGTGTGTGGTTAGGAGGCGGTGTGTGGTTAGGGAGCGGTGTGTGGTTAGGGAGCGGTGTGTGGTTAGGGAGCGGTGTGTGGTTAGGAGGCGGTGTGTGGTTAGGGAGCGGTGTGTGGTTAGGGAGCGGTGTGTGGTTGGGGAGCGGTGTGTGGTTGGGGAGCGGTGTGTGGTTAGGGAGCGGTGTGTGGTTAGGGAGCGGTGTGTGGTTAGGGAGCGGTGTGTGGTTAGGGAGCGGTGTGTGGTTAGGGAGCGGTGTGTGGTTGGGGAGCGGTGTGTGGTTGGGGAGCGGTGTGTGGTTGGGGAGCGGTGTGTGGTTGGGGAGCGGTGTGTGGTTGGGGAGCGGTGTGTGGTTGGGGAGCGGTGTGTGGTTGGGGAGCGGTGTGTGGTTAGGGAGCGGTGTGTGGTTAGGAGGCGGTATGTGGTTAGGGAGCGGTGTGTGGTTAGGGAGCGGTGTGTGGTTAGGGAGCGGTGTGTGGTCAGGGAGCGGTGTGTGGTCAGGGAGCGGTGTGTGGTTAGGGAGCAGGGAGCGGTGTGTGGTTAGGGAGCAGGGAGCGGTGTGTGGTTAGGGAGGGGTGTGTGGTTAGGAGGCGGTGTGTGGTTAGGGAGCGGTGTGTGGTTAGGGAGCGGTGTGTGGTTAGGGAGGGGTGTGTGGTTAGGGAGCGGTGTGTGGTTAGGGAGCGGTGTGTGGTTAGGGAGCGGTGTGTGGTTAGGGAGCAGGGAGCGGTGTGTGGTTAGGGAGCGGTGTGTGTGTGGTTAGGAAGCGGTGTGTGGTTAGGGAGCGGTGTGTGTGTGGTTAGGGAGCGGTGTGTGTGTGGTTAGGGAGCGGTGTGTGGTTAGGGAGCAGGGAGCGGTGTATGGTTAGGGAGCGGTGTGTGTTTAGGGAGCGGTGTGTGGTTAGGGAGCGGTGTGTGGTTAGGGAGCGGTGTGTGGTTAGGGAGCGGTGTGTGGTTAGGGAGCGGTGTGTGGTTAGGGAGCGGTGTGTGGTTAGGGAGCGGTGTGTGGTTAGGGAGCGGTGTGTGGTTAGGGAGCGGTGTGTGGTTAGGGAGCAGGGAGCGGTGTGTGGTTAGGGAGCGGTGTGTGGTTAGGGAGCGGTGTGTGGTTAGGGAGCGGTGTGTGGTTGGGGAGTGGTGTGTGGTTGGGGAGCAGTGTGTGGTTGGGGAGCGGTGTGTGGTTAGGGAGCGGTGTGTGGTTAGGGAGCGGTGTGTGGTTAGGAGTGGTGTGTGGTTGGGGAGCGGTGTGTGGTTAGGGAGCGGTGTGTGGTTAGGGAGCAGGGAGCGGTGTATGGTTAGGGAGCGGTGTGTGTTTAGGGAGTGGTGTGTGGTTAGGGAGCGGTGTGTGGTTAGGGAGCGGTGTGTGGTTAGGGAGCGGTGTGTGGTTGGGGAGTGGGGTGTGGTTAGGGAGCGGTGTGTGGTTAGGGAGCGGTGTGTGGTTAGGAGGCGGTGTGTGGTTAGGGAGCGGTGTGTGGTTAGGGAGCGGTGTGTGGTTAGGGAGCGGTGTGTGGTTAGGGAGCGGTGTGTGGTTAGGGAGCGGTGTGTGGTTAGGGAGCGGTGTGTGGTTAGGGAGCGGTGTGTGGTTAGGGAGCGGTGTGTGGTTAGGAGCGGTGTGTGGTTAGGAGCGGTGTGTGGTTAGGAGCGGTGTGTGGTCAGGGAGCGGTGTGTGGTCAGGGAGCGGTGTGTGGTTAGGGAGCAGGGAGCGGTGTGTGGTTAGGAGCGGTGTGTGGTTAGGGAGCGGTGTGTGGTTAGGGAGCAGTGTATGTTTAGGAGCGGTGTGTGGTTAGGGAGCAGGGAGCGGTGTGTGGTTAGGGAGCGGTGTGTGGTGAGGGAGCGGTGTGTGGTTAGGGAGCGGTGTGTGGTTAGGGAGCAGGGAGCGGTGTGTGGTTAGGGAGCAGGGAGCGGTGTGTGGTTAGGGAGCGGTGTGTGGTTAGGGAGCGGTGTGTGGTTAGGGAGCGGTGTGTGGTTAGGGAGCGGTGTGTGGTTAGGGAGCAGGGAGCGGTGTGTGGTTAGGGAGGGGTGTGGTTAGGGAGCGGTGTGTGGTTAGGGAGCGGTGTGTGGTTAGGGAGCGGTGTGTGGTTAGGGAGCAGGGAGCGGTGTGTGGTTAGGGAGCGGTGTGTGGTTAGGGAGCAGGGAGCGGTGTGTGGTTAGGGAGCGGTGTGTGGTTAGGGAGGGGTGTGTGGTTAGGGAGCGGTATGTGGTTAGGGAGCGGGTGTGGTTAGGGAGCGGTGTGTGGTTAGGGAGCGGTGTGTGGTTAGGGAGCGGTGTGTGGTTAGGGAGCGGTGTGTGGTTAGGGAGCAGGGAGCGGTGTGTGGTTAGGGACGGGGTGTGTGGTTAGGAGGCGGTGTGTGGTTAGGGAGCGGTGTGTGGTTAGGGAGCGGTGTGTGGTTAGGGAGCAGGGAGCGGTGTGTGGTTAGGGAGGGGTGTGTGGTTAGGGAGCGGTGTGTGGTTAGGGAGCGGAGTGTGGTTAGGGAGCGGTGTGTGGTTAGGGAGCGGTGTGTGTGTGGTTAGGGAGCGGTGTGTGTGTGGTTAGGGAGCGGTGTGTGTGTGGTTAGGGAGCGGTGTGTGTGTGGTTAGGGAGCGGTGTGTGGTTAGGGAGCAGGGAGCGGTGTATGGTTAGGGAGCGGTGTGTGTTTAGGGAGTGGTCTGTGGTTAGGGAGCGGTGTGTGGTTAGGAAGATGTGTGGTTAGGGAGCGGTGTGTGGTTAGGGAGCGGTGTGTGGTTAGGGAGCGGTGTGTGGTTGGGGAGCGGTGTGTGGTTGGGGAGCGGTGTGTGGTTAGGGAGCGGTGTGTGGTTAGGGAGCAGGGAGCGGTGTGTGGTTAGGGAGCGGTGTGTGGTTAGGGGAGCGGTGTGTGGTTGGGGAGCGGTGTGTGGTTGGGGAGCGGTGTGTGGTTGGGGAGCGGTGTGTGGTTGGGGAGCGGTGTGTGGTTAGGGAGCGGTGTGTGGTTAGGGAGCGGTGTGTGGTTAGGAGTGGTGTGTGGTTAGGGAGCGGTGTGTGGTTAGGGAGCGGTGTGTGGTTAGGGGCGGTGTGTGGTTAGGAGGCGGTGTGTGGTTAGGAGGCGGTGTGTGGTTAGGGAGCGGTGTGTGGTTAGGGAGCGGTGTGTGGTTAGGGAGCGGTGTGTGGTTAGGGAGCGGTGTGTGGTTAGGGAGCGGTGTGTGGTTAGGAGGCGGTGTGTGGTTAGGAGGCGGTGTGTGGTTAGGAGGCGGTGTGTGGTTAGGAGGCGGTGTGTGGTTAGGAGGTGGTGTGTGGTTAGGAGGCGGTGTGTGGTTAGGGAGCGGTGTGTGGTTAGGGAGCGGTGTGTGGTTAGGGAGCGGTGTGTGGTTAGGGAGCGGTGTGTGGTTAGGGAGCGGTGTGTGGTTAGGGAGCGGTGTGTGGTTAGGGAGCGGTGTGTGGTTAGGGAGCGGTGTGTGGTTAGGGAGCGGTGTGTGGTTAGGGAGCGGTGTGTGGTGGGGGAGCGGTGTGTGGTTAGGGAGCGGTGTGTGGTTAGGGAGCGGTGTGTGGTGAGGGAGCGGTGTGTGGTTAGGGAGCGGTGTGTGGTTAGGGAGCGGTGTGTGGTTAGGGAGCGGTGTGTGGTTAGGAGCGGTGTGTGGTTAGGGAGCGGTGTGTGGTTAGGGAGCGGTGTGTGGTTAGGGAGCGGTGTGTGGTTAGGAGCGGTGTGTGGTTAGGGAGCGGTGTGGTTAGGGAGCGGTGTGGTTAGGGAGCGGTGTGTGGTTAGGGAGCGGTGTGTGGTTAGGGAGCGGTGTGGTTAGGAGCGGTGTGTGGTTAAGGGAGGGAGCTGGTTGTGTGGTTAGGGAGCGGTGTATGTTTAGGAGCGGTGTGTGGTTAGGGAGCGGTGTGTGGTTAGGGAGGGTGTGTGGTTAGGGAGCGGTGTGTGGTTAGGGAGCGGTGTATGTTTAGGAGCGGTGTGTGTGGGGTTAGGGAGCGGTGTGTGGTTAGGAGGCGGTGGTGTGGTTAGGGAGCGGTGTTGAGGGAGCGGTGTGTGGTTAGGGGAGCGGATTGTGTGGTTAGGAGCGTGTGTGTGTGGTTAGGAGCGGTGTGTGGTTAGGGAGCGGTGTGTGGTTTAGGGAGCAGAGGAGCGGTGTGTGGTTAGGGAGCGGTGTGTGGTTAGGGAGCGTGTGTGGTTAGGGAGCGGTGTGTGGTTAGGGAGCAGAGCGGTGTGTGGTTAGGGAGCAGGGGGTGTGTGGTTAGGAGCGGTGTGTGGTTAGGAGCGGTGTTGTTAGGAGCGGTGTGTGGTTAGGGATGGTTAGGGAGCGGTGTGTGGTTAAGGCGGTGTGTGGTTAGGGAGCGGTGTGTGTGGTTAGGGAGGCGGTGTGTGGTTAGGGAGCGGTGTGTGGTTAGGGAGCGGTGTGTGGTTAGGAGGCGGTGTGTGGTTAGGGAGCGGTGTGTGTGGTGGGGGAGCGGTGTTGTGGTAGGGAGGCGGTGTGTGGTTAGGGAGCGGTGTGTGGTTAGGGAGCGGGTGTGTGGTTAGGGAGCGGTGTGTGGTTAGGGAGCGGTGTGTGGTGGGGAGCGGTTGTGTGGTTAGGGAGCGGTGTGTGGTTAGGGAGCGGTGTGTGGTTAGGGAGCGGTGTGTGGTTAGGGAGCGGTGTGTGGTTAGGGAGCGGTGTGTGGTTAGGGCAGGGTGGGGTGTGGTTAGGGAGCGGTGTGTGGTTAGGGAGCTAGGTGTTGTGGTGGTTAGGGAGCGGTTTTGTGTGGTTAGGGAGCGGTGTGTTTAACTTTTTTCACCCCCCCCCCACCCTTTTTTTTAGGGGTCGGCAGGGGTGTGGTTAGGGAGCGGTGTGTGGTTAGGGAGCGGTGTGTGGTTAGGGAGGCGTGTGTGGTTTAGGGAGCGGTGTGTGGTTAGGGAGCGGTGTGTGGTAGGGAGCAGGGGGGGAGCGGTGTGTGGTTAGGGAGCGGTGTGTGGTTAGGGAGCAGGGAGCGGTGTGTGGTTAGGGAGCGGTGTGTGGTTCAGGGAGCGGTGTGTGTTAGGAGCGGTGTGTGGTTAGGGAGCAGGGAGCGCGTGTGTGTGGTTAGGGAGCGGTGTGTGGTTAGGGAGCGGTGTATGTTTGGAGCGGGTGTGTGGTTAGGGAGCAGGGAGCGGTGTGTGGTTAGGGAGGAGCGGTGTGTGAGTGGTGAGGGAGCGGTGTGTGGTTGAGGGAGCAGGTGGTGGTTGGGAGCGGTGTGTGGTTAGGGAGCAGGGAGCGGTGTGTGGTTAGGGAGCAGGGGGAGCGGTGTGTGGTTAGGGAGCAGGGAGCGGTGTGTGGTTAGGGAGCGGTGTGTGGTTAGGGAGCGGTGTGTGGTTAGGGAGCGGTGTGTGGTTAGGGAGCGGTGTGTGGTTAGGGAGCAGGGAGCGGTGTGTGGTTAGGGAGGGGTGTGGTTAGGGAGCGGTGTGTGGTTAGGGAGCGGTGTGTGGTTAGGGAGCGGTGTGTGGTTAGGGAGCAGGGAGCGGTGTGTGGTTAGGGAGCGGTGTGTGGTTAGGGAGGGGTGTGGTTAGGGAGCGGTGTGTGGTTTGGGAGCGGTGTGTGGTTAGGGAGCGGTGTGTGGTTAGGGAGCAGGGAGCGGTGTGTGGTTAGGGAGGGGTGTGTGGTTAGGAGGCGGTGTGTGGTTAGGGAGCGGTGTGTGGTTAGGGAGCAGGGAGCGGTGTGTGGTTAGGGAGCAGGGAGCGGTGTGTGGTTAGGGAGCAGGGAGCGGTGTGTGGTTAGGGAGCAGGGAGCGGTGTGTGGTTAGGGAGCAGGGAGCGGTGTGTGGTTAGGGAGCAGGGAGCGGTGTGTGGTTAGGGAGGGGTGTGTGGTTAGGGAGCGGTGTGTGGTTAGGGAGCGGTGTGTGGTTAGGGAGCAGGGAGCGGTGTGTGGTTAGGGAGCGGTGTGTGTGTGGTTAGGGAGCGGTGTGTGGTTAGGGAGCGGTGTGTGGTTAGGGAGCGGTGTGTGGTTAGGGAGCGGTGTGTGGTTAGGGAGCGGTGTGTGGTTGGGGAGCGGTGTGTGGTTAGGGAGCGGTGTGTGGTTAGGGAGCGGTGTGTGGTTAGGGAGCAGGGAGCGGTGTGTGGTTAGGGAGCGGTGTGTGGTTAGGGAGCGGTGTGTGGTTGGGGAGCGGTGTGTGGTTGGGGAGCGGTGTGTGGTTGGGGAGCGGTGTGTGGTTAGGGAGCGGTGTGTGGTTAGGGAGCAGGGAGCGGTGTGTGGTTAGGGAGCGGTGTGTGGTTAGGGAGGGGTGTGGTTAGGGAGCGGTGTGTGGTTTGGGAGCGGTGTGTGGTTAGGGAGCGGTGTGTGGTTAGGGAGCAGGGAGCGGTGTGTGGTTAGGGAGGGGTGTGTGGTTAGGAGGCGGTGTGTGGTTAGGGAGCGGTGTGTGGTTAGGGAGCAGGGAGCGGTGTGTGGTTAGGGAGCAGGGAGCGGTGTGTGGTTAGGGAGCAGGGAGCGGTGTGTGGTTAGGGAGCAGGGAGCGGTGTGTGGTTAGGGAGCAGGGAGCGGTGTGTGGTTAGGGAGCAGGGAGCGGTGTGTGGTTAGGGAGGGGTGTGTGGTTAGGGAGCGGTGTGTGGTTAGGGAGCGGTGTGTGGTTAGGGAGCAGGGAGCGGTGTGTGGTTAGGGAGCGGTGTGTGTGTGGTTAGGGAGCGGTGTGTGGTTAGGGAGCGGTGTGTGGTTAGGGAGCGGTGTGTGGTTAGGGAGCTGTGTGTGGTTAGGGAGCGGTGTGTGGTTGGGGAGCGGTGTGTGGTTAGGGAGCGGTGTGTGGTTAGGGAGCGGTGTGTGGTTAGGGAGCAGGGAGCGGTGTGTGGTTAGGGAGCGGTGTGTGGTTAGGGGAGCGGTGTGTGGTTGGGGAGCGGTGTGTGGTTGGGGAGCGGTGTGTGGTTGGGGAGCGGTGTGTGGTTAGGGAGCGGTGTGTGGTTAGGGAGCGGTGTGTGGTTAGGAGTGGTGTGTGGTTGGGGAGCGGTGTGTGGTTAGGGAGCGGTGTGTGGTTAGGGAGCAGGGAGCGGTGTATGGTTAGGGAGCGGTGTGTGTTTAGGGAGTGGTGTGTGGTTAGGGAGCGGTGTGTGGTTAGGGAGATGTGTGGTTAGGGAGATGTGTGGTTAGGGAGCGGTGTGTGGTTAGGGAGCGGTGTGTGGTTAGGGAGCGTTGTGTGGTTGGGGAGTGGGGTGTGGTTAGGGAGCGGTGTGTGGTTAGGGAGCGGTGTGTGGTTAGGAGGCGGTGTGTGGTTAGGGAGCAGGGAGCGGTGTGTGGTTAGGGAGCGGTGTGTGGTTAGGGAGCGGTGTGTGGTTAGGGAGCAGGGAGCGGTGTGTGGTTAGGAGCGGTGTGTGGTTAGGAGCGGTGTGTGGTCAGGGAGCGGTGTGTGGTTAGGGAGCAGGGAGCGGTGTGTGGTTAGGAGCGGTGTGTGGTTAGGGAGCGGTGTGTGGTTAGGGAGCGGTGTGTGGTTAGGGAGCGGTGTGTGGTTAGGGAGCGGTGTGTGGTTAGGGAGCGGTGTGTGGTTGGGGAGCGGTGTGTGGTTGGGGAGTGGTGTGTGGTTGGGGAGCGGTGTGTGGTTAGGGAGCGGTGTGTGGTTAGGGAGCGGTGTGTGGTTAGGAGTGGTGTGTGGTTGGGGAGCGGTGTGTGGTTAGGAGTGGTGTGTGGTTAGGGAGCGGTGTGTGGTTAGGGAGCGGTGTGTGGTTAGGGAGCGGTGTGTGGTTAGGGAGCGGTGTGTGGTTAGGGAGCGGTGTGTGGTTAGGGAGCAGGGAGCGGTGTGTGGTTCGGGAGGGGTGTGTGGTTAGGAGGCGGTGTGTGGTTAGGGAGCGGTGTGTGGTTAGGGAGCGGTGTGTGGTTAGGGAGCGGTGTGTGGTTGGGGAGCGGTGTGTGGTTGGGGAGCGGTGTGTGGTTGGGGAGCGGTGTGTGGTTGGGGAGTGGTGTGTGGTTGGGGAGCGGTGTGTGGTTAGGGAGCGGTGTGTGGTTAGGGAGCGGTGTGTGGTTAGGAGTGGTGTGTGGTTGGGGAGCGGTGTGTGGTTAGGAGTGGTGTGTGGTTAGGGAGCGGTGTGTGGTTAGGGAGCGGTGTGTGGTTAGGGAGCGGTGTGTGGTTAGGGAGCGGTGTGTGGTTAGGGAGCGGTGTGTGGTTAGGGAGCGGTGTGTGGTTAGGGAGCGGTGTGTGGTTGGGGAGCGGTGTGTGGTTGGGGAGCGGTGTGTGGTTAGGGAGCAGGGAGCGGTGTGTGGTTAGGAGCGGTGTGTGGTTAGGGAGCGGTGTGTGGTTAGGGAGCGGTGTATGTTTAGGAGCGGTGTGTGGTTAGGGAGCAGGGAGCGGTGTGTGGTTAGGGAGCGGTGTGTGGTTAGGGAGCGGTGTGTGGTTAGGGAGCAGGGAGCGGTGTGTGGTTAGGGAGCGGTGTGTGGTTAGGGAGCGGTGTGTGGTTAGGGAGCGGTGTGTGGTTAGGGAGCAGGGAGCGGTGTGTGGTTAGGGAGCGGTGTGGTTAGGGAGCGGTGTGTGGTTAGGGAGCGGTGTGTGGTTAGGGAGCGGTGTGTGGTTAGGGAGCGGTGTGTGGTTAGGGAGCAGGGAGCGGTGTGTGGTTAGGGAGCGGTGTGTGGTTAGGGAGGGGTGTGGTTAGGGAGCGGTGTGTGGTTAGGGAGGGGTGTGGTTAGAGAGCGGTGTGTGGTTAGGGAGCGGTGTGTGGTTAGGGAGCGGTGTGTGGTTAGGGAGCAGGGAGCGGTGTGTGGTTCGGGAGGGGTGTGTGGTTAGGAGGCGGTGTGTGGTTAGGGAGCGGTGTGTGGTTAGGGAGCGGTGTGTGGTTAGGGAGCAGGGAGCGGTGTGTGGTTAGGGAGGGGTGTGTGGTTAGGGAGCGGTGTGTGGTTAGGGAGCGGTGTGTGGTTAGGGAGCAGGGAGCGGTGTGTGGTTAGGGAGCGGTGTGTGGTTAGGGAGCGGTGTGTGGTTAGGGAGCGGTGTGTGGTTAGGGAGCGGTGTGTGGTTAGGGAGCGGTGTGTGGTTAGGGAGCGGTGTGTGGTTAGGGAGCAGTGTGTGGTTAGGGAGCGGTGTGTGGTTAGGTAGCGGTGTGTGGTTGGGGAGCGGTGTGTGGTTAGGGAGCGGTGTGTGGTTAGGGAGCGGTGTGTGGTTGGGGAGCGGTGTGTGGTTGGGGAGCGGTGTGGTTAGGGAGCGGTGTGTGGTTAGGGAGCGGTGTGTGGTTAGGGAGCGGTGTATGTTTAGGAGCGGTGTGTGGTTAGGGAGCGGTGTGTGGTTAGGAGGCGGTGTGGTTAGGGAGCGGTGTGTGGTTAGGGAGCGGTGTATGTTTAGGAGCGGTGTGTGGTTAGGGAGCGGTGTGTGGTTAGGGAGCGGTGTGTGGTTAGGGAGCGGTGTATGTTTAGGAGCGGTGTGTGGTTAGGGAGCGGTGTGTGGTTAGGAGGCGGTGTGTGGTTAGGGAGCGGTGTGAGGGAGCGGTGTGTGGTTAGGGAGCAGGGAGCGGTGTGTGGTTAGGGAGCGGTGTGTGGTTAGGGAGCGGTGTGTGGTTAGGGAGCAGAGGGGCGGTGTGTGGTTAGGGAGAAGGTGTGTGGTTAGGGAGCGGTGTGTGGTTAGGGAGCGGTGTGAGGGAGCGGTGTGTGGTTAGGGAGCAGGGAGCGGTGTGTGGTTAGGGAGCGGTGTGTGGTTAGGAGCGGTGTATGTTTAGGAGCGGTGTGTGGTTAGGGAGCGGTGTGTGGTTAGGGAGCGGTGTGTGGTTAGGAGGCGGTTTGTGGTTAGGGAGTGGTGTGTGGTTAGGGAGCGGTGTGTGGTTAGGGAGCGGTGTAGCTATACTTTTCCTGAGATCATTTATACTAATTTATTGAAGAGGACAAGTTGCCCCACTTCCCAATCAGGTGGATGTTAAAGCACATTATGTCACAGTGCTGAGTGCTCTATAGCGGTCTGCTCACAAGATCAGCAATCTGCAGCCAGCTTCATTGAATGACATCAGGAAGACATTGGATCAAAGTGTAAAGAACATTTTCATTGCAATTGATGCCATTTCTCTCACTGACGTGAGGGTGTTTCTGAAAATTCTGTCCGCCAATATGGTAAATCATTTTATATCAGCGTCAATCTCAACACGGCTGTCTGCTGTTTGAGCGGACATGCAGAGCAGATGTGTTGTAAAGGTTGCCTGGCTACACACATCCATGACAACCGTCTTGACTGTCCTACAGGGTATTGGACCATGGTTTAGATGAAGAGTTGCTATAGTAACTGTCAGTCAGTGGCTCTTCAATCATGAGACATGAGAGGATTATGACGTTGTTTTAAAAAGAAAGGATTTCCATATGATTTAGTTGTTTTCTCTTAGCTTGCCTTTTGGATAAATATGGTACTTGAACAAGCATTATAAACCTGAAATTATTTTATTAAAATACAATTAATAAACAAAGCCAAATACCTTTAGACTGAATGAACTGAAACGGAACACGGTTGTGAAGCATCAGTCCTATATCAGGCTCCATCCATTCATTTACCCATAGGTTACTATATCAGGCTCCATCCATTCATTTACCCATAGGTTACTATATCAGGCTCCATCCATTCATTAACCCATATGTTACTATATCAGGCTCCATCCATTCATTAACCCATAGGTTACTATATCAGGCTCCATCCATTCATTAACCCATAGGTTACTATATCAGGCTCCATCCATTCATTAACCCATAGGTTACTATATCAGGCTCCATCCATTCATTTACCCATAGGTTACTATATCAGGCTCCATCCATTCATTAACCCATAGGTTACTATATCAGGCTCCATCCATTCATTAACCCATAGGTTACTATATCAGGCTCCATCCATTCATTAACCCATAGGTTACTATATCAGGCTCCATCCATTCATTTACCCATAGGTTACTATATCAGGCTCCATCCATTCATTAACCCATAGGTTACTATATCAGGCTCCATCCATTCATTAACCCATAGGTTACTATATCAGGCTCCATCCATTCATTTACCCATAGGTTACTATATCAGGCTCCATCCATTCATTAACCCATAGGTTACTATATCAGGCTCCATCCATTCATTAACCCATAGGTTACTATATCAGGCTCCATCCATTCATTTACCCATAGGTTACTACAGTGAGGGAAAAAAGTATTTGATCCCCTGCTGATTTTGTACGTTTGCCCACTGACAAAGACATGATCAGTCTATAATTTTAATGGCAGGTTTATTTGAACAGTGAGAGACAGAATAACAACAACAAAATCCAGAAAAACGCATGTCAAAAATGTTATAAATTGATTTGCATTTTAATGAGGGAAATAAGTATTTGACCCCTCTGCAAAACATGCCTTAGTACTTGGTGGCAAAACCCTTGTTGGCAATCACAGAGGTTAGACGTTTCTTGTTGTTGGCCACCAGGTTTGCACACATCTCAGGAGGGATTTTGTTCCACTCCTCTTTGTAGATCTTCTCTAAGTCATTAAGGTTTCGAGGCTGATGTTTGGCAACTCGAACCTTCAGCTCCCTCCACAGATTTTCTATGGGATTAAGGTCTGGAGACTGGCTAGGCCACTCTAGGACCTTGATGTGCTTCCTCTTGAGCCACTCCTTTGTTGCCTTGACCGTGTGTTTTGGGTCATTGTCATGCTGGAATACCCATCCACAACCCATTTTCAATGCCCTGGCTGAGGGAAGGAGGTTCTCACCCAAGATTTGATGGTACATGGCCCCGTCCATCGTCCCTTTGATGCGGTGAAGTTGTCCTGTCCCCTTAGCAGAAAACCCCCCCCAAAGGATAATGTTTCCACCTCCATGTTTGACGGTGGGGATGGTGTTCTTGGGGTCATAGGCAGCATTCCTCCTCCTCCAAACACGGCGAGTTGAGTTGATACCAAAGAGCTTGATTTTGGTCTCATCTGACCACAACACTTTCACCCAGTTCTCCTCTGAATCATTCAGATGTTCATTGGCAAACTTCAGACGGCCCTCTATATGTGCTTTCTTGAGCAGGGGGACCTTGCGGGCGCTGCAGGATTTCAGTCCTTCACGGCGTAGTGTGTTACAAATTGTTTTCTTGGTGACTATGGTCCCAGCTGCCTTGAGATCATTGACAAGATCCTCCCGTGTAGTTCTGGGCTGAATCCTCACCGTTCTCATGATCATTGCATCTCCACGAGGTGAGATCTTGCATGGAGCCCCAGGCCGATGGAGATTTACAGTTATTCTGTGTTTCTTCCATTTGCAAATAATGGCACCAACTGTTGTCACCTTCTCACCAAGCTGCTTGGCAATGGTCTTGTAGCCCATTCCAGCCTTGTGTAGGTCTACAATATTGTCCCTAACATCCTTGGAGAGCTCTGTGGTCTTGGCCATGGTGGAGAGTTTGGAATCTGATTGATTGATTGCTTCTGTGGACAGGTGTCTATTATACAGGTAACAAGCTGAGATTAGGAGCACTCCCTTTAAGAGTGTGCTCCTAATCTCAGCTCATTACCCGTATAAAAGACACCTGGGAGCCAGAAACCTTTCTGATTTAGAGGGAGTCAAATACTTATTTCCCTCATTAAAATGCAAATCAATTTATAACATTTTTGACATGCGTTTTTCTGGATTGTTTTGTTGTTATTCTGTCTCTCACTGTTCAAATAAACCTACCGTTAAAATTATAGACTGATCATTTCTTTGTCAGTGGGCAAACGTACAAAATCAGCAGGGGATCAAATACTTTTTTCCCTCACTGTATATCAGGCTCCATCCATTCATTAACCCATAGGTTACTATATCAGGCTCCATCCATTCATTAACCCATAGGTTACTATATCAGGCTCCATCCATTCATTAACCCATAGGTTACTATATCAGGCTCCATCCATTCATTAACCCATAGGTTACTATATAAGGCTCCATCCATTCATTTACCCATAGGTTACTATATCAGGCTCCATCCATTCATTTACCCATAGGTTACTATATCAGGCTCCATCCATTCATTAACCCATAGGTTACTATATCAGGCTCCATCCATTCATTAACCCATAGGTTACTATATCAGGCTCCATCCATTCATTAACCCATAGGTTACTATATCAGGCTCCATCCATTCATTAACCCATAGGTTACTATATCAGGCTCCATCCATTCATTAACCCATAGGTTACTATATCAGGCTCCATCCATTCATTAACCCATAGGTTACTATATCAGGCTCCATCCATTCACTAACCCATAGGTTACTATATCAGGCTCCATCCATTCACTAACCCATAGGTTACTATATCAGGCTCCATCCATTCACTAACCCATAGGTTACTATATCAGGCTCCATCCATTCACTAACCCATAGGTTACTATATCAGGCTCCATCCATTCACTAACCCATAGGTTACTATATCAGGCTCCATCCATTCACTAACCCATAGGTTACTATATCAGGCTCCATCCATTCACTAACCCATAGGTTACTATATCAGGCTCCATCCATTCACTAACCCATAGGTTACTATATCAGGCTCCATCCATTCACTAACCCATAGGTTACTATATCAGGCTCCATCCATTCACTAACCCATAGGTTACTATATCAGGCTCCATCCATTCATTAACCCATAGGTTACTATATCAGGCTCCATCCATTCATTAACCCATAGGTTACTATATCAGGCTCCATCCATTCATTAACCCATAGGTTACTATATCAGGCTCCATCCATTCATTAACCCATAGGTTACTATATCAGGCTCCAACCATTCATTAACCCATAGGTTACTATATCAGGCTCCATCCATTCATTAACCCATAGGTTACTATATCAGGCTCCATCCATTCATTAACCCATAGGTTACTATATCAGGCTCCATCCATTCATTAACCCATAGGTTACTATATCAGGCTCCATCCATTCATTTACCCATAGGTTACTATATCAGGCTCCATCCATTCATTAACCCATAGGTTACTCTATCAGGCTCCATCCATTCATTAACCCATAGGTTACTATATCAGGCTCCATCCATTCATTAACCCATAGGTTACTATATCAGGCTCCATCCATTCATTAACCCATAGGTTACTATATCAGGCTCCATCCATTCATTAACCCATAGGTTACTATATCAGGCTCCATCCATTCATTAACCCATAGGTTACTATATCAGGCTCCATCCATTCATTTACCCATAGGTTAGTATATCAGGCTCCATCCATTCATTAACCCATAGGTTACTATATCAGGCTCCATCCATTCATTAACGCATAGGTTACTATATCAGGCTCCATCCATTCATTAACCCATAGGTTACTATATCAGGCTCCATCCATTCATTAACCCATAGGTTACTATATCAGGCTCCATCCATTCATTAACCCATAGGTTACTATATCAGGCTCCATCCATTCATTAACCCATAGGTTACTATATCAGGCTCCATCCATTCATTTACCCATAGGTTACTATATCAGGCTCCATCCATTCATTAACCCATAGGTTACTACATCAGGCTCCATCCATTCATTTACCCATAGGTTACTATATCAGGCTCCATCCATTCATTTACCCATAGGTTACTACATCAGGCTCCATCCATTCATTTACCCATAGGTTACTACATCAGGCTCCATCCATTCATTAACCCATAGGTTACTACATCAGGCTCCATCCATTCATTTACCCATAGGTTACTATATCAGGCTCCATCCATTCATTAACCCATAGGTTACTATATCAGGCTCCATCCATTCATTAACCCATAGGTTACTATATCAGGCTCCATCCATTCATTTACCCATAGGTTACTATATCAGGCTCCATCCATTCATTAACCCATAGGTTACTATATCAGGCTCCATCCATTCATTAACCCATAGGTTACTATATCAGGCTCCATCCATTCATTTACCCATAGGTTACTACAGTGAGGGAAAAAAGTATTTGATCCCCTGCTGATTTTGTACGTTTGCCCACTGACAAAGAAATGATCAGTCTATAATTTTAATGGCAGGTTTATTTGAACAGTGAGAGACAGAATAACAACAAAAGAATCCAGAAAAACGCATGTCAAAAATGTTATAAATTGATTTGCATTTTAATGAGGGAAATAAGTATTTGACCCCTCTGCAAAACATGCCTTAGTACTTGGTGGCAAAACCCTTGTTGGCAATCACAGAGGTTAGACGTTTCTTGTTGTTGGCCACCAGGTTTGCACACATCTCAGGAGGGATTTTGTTCCACTCCTCTTTGTAGATCTTCTCTAAGTCATTAAGGTTTCGAGGCTGATGTTTGGCAACTCGAACCTTCAGCTCCCTCCACAGATTTTCTATGGGATTAAGGTCTGGAGACTGGCTAGGCCACTCTAGGACCTTAATGTGCTTCCTCTTGAGCCACTCCTTTGTTGCCTTGGACCGTGTGTTTTGGGTCATTGTCATGCTGGAATACCCATCCACAACCCATTTTCAATGCCCTGGCTGAGGGAAGGAGGTTCTCACCCAAGATTTGATGGTACATGGCCCCGTCCATCGTCCCTTTGATGCGGTGAAGTTGTCCTGTCCCCTTAGCAGAAAACCCCCCCCCAAAGGATAATGTTTCCACCTCCATGTTTGACGGTGGGGATGGTGTTCTTGGGGTCATAGGCAGCATTCCTCCTCCTCCAAACACGGCGAGTTGAGTTGATACCAAAGAGCTTGATTTTGGTCTCATCTGACCACAACACTTTCACCCAGTTCTCCTCTGAATCATTCAGATGTTCATTGGCAAACTTCAGACGGCCCTCTATATGTGCTTTCTTGAGCAGGGGGACCTTGCGGGCGCTGCAGGATTTCAGTCCTTCACGGCGTAGTGTGTTACAAATTGTTTTCTTGGTGACTATGGTCCCAGCTGCCTTGAGATCATTGACAAGATCCTCCCGTGTAGTTCTGGGCTGAATCCTCACCGTTCTCATGATCATTGCATCTCCACGAGGTGAGATCTTGCATGGAGCCCCAGGCCGATGGAGATTTACAGTTATTCTGTGTTTCTTCCATTTGCAAATAATGGCACCAACTGTTGTCACCTTCTCACCAAGCTGCTTGGCAATGGTCTTGTAGCCCATTCCAGCCTTGTGTAGGTCTACAATATTGTCCCTAACATCCTTGGAGAGCTCTGTGGTCTTGGCCATGGTGGAGAGTTTGGAATCTGATTGATTGATTGCTTCTGTGGACAGGTGTCTATTATACAGGTAACAAGCTGAGATTAGGAGCACTCCCTTTAAGAGTGTGCTCCTAATCTCAGCTCATTACCCGTATAAAAGACACCTGGGAGCCAGAAACCTTTCTGATTTAGAGGGAGTCAAATACTTATTTCCCTCATTAAAATGCAAATCAATTTATAACATTTTTGACATGCGTTTTTCTGGAATGTTTTGTTGTTATTCTGTCTCTCACTGTTCAAATAAACCTACCGTTAAAATTATAGACTGATCATTTCTTTGTCAGTGGGCAAACGTACAAAATCAGCAGGGGATCAAATACTTTTTTCCCTCACTGTATATCAGGCTCCATCCATTCATTAACCCATAGGTTACTATATCAGGCTCCATCCATTCATTAACCCATAGGTTACTATATCAGGCTCCATCCATTCATTAACCCATAGGTTACTATATCAGGCTCCATCCATTCATTAACCCATAGGTTACTATATAAGGCTCCATCCATTCATTTACCCATAGGTTACTATATCAGGCTCCATCCATTCATTTACCCATAGGTTACTATATCAGGCTCCATCCATTCATTAACCCATAGGTTACTATATCAGGCTCCATCCATTCATTAACCCATAGGTTACTATATCAGGCTCCATCCATTCATTAACCCATAGGTTACTATATCAGGCTCCATCCATTCATTAACCCATAGGTTACTATATCAGGCTCCATCCATTCATTAACCCATAGGTTACTATATCAGGCTCCATCCATTCATTAACCCATAGGTTACTATATCAGGCTCCATCCATTCACTAACCCATAGGTTACTATATCAGGCTCCATCCATTCACTAACCCATAGGTTACTATATCAGGCTCCATCCATTCACTAACCCATAGGTTACTATATCAGGCTCCATCCATTCACTAACCCATAGGTTACTATATCAGGCTCCATCCATTCACTAACCCATAGGTTACTATATCAGGCTCCATCCATTCACTAACCCATAGGTTACTATATCAGGCTCCATCCATTCACTAACCCATAGGTTACTATATCAGGCTCCATCCATTCACTAACCCATAGGTTACTATATCAGGCTCCATCCATTCACTAACCCATAGGTTACTATATCAGGCTCCATCCATTCACTAACCCATAGGTTACTATATCAGGCTCCATCCATTCACTAACCCATAGGTTACTATATCAGGCTCCATCCATTCATTAACCCATAGGTTACTATATCAGGCTCCATCCATTCATTAACCCATAGGTTACTATATCAGGCTCCATCCATTCATTAACCCATAGGTTACTATATCAGGCTCCAACCATTCATTAACCCATAGGTTACTATATCAGGCTCCATCCATTCATTAACCCATAGGTTACTATATCAGGCTCCATCCATTCATTAACCCATAGGTTACTATATCAGGCTCCATCCATTCATTAACCCATAGGTTACTATATCAGGCTCCATCCATTCATTTACCCATAGGTTACTATATCAGGCTCCATCCATTCATTAACCCATAGGTTACTCTATCAGGCTCCATCCATTCATTAACCCATAGGTTACTATATCAGGCTCCATCCATTCATTAACCCATAGGTTACTATATCAGGCTCCATCCATTCATTAACCCATAGGTTACTATATCAGGCTCCATCCATTCATTAACCCATAGGTTACTATATCAGGCTCCATCCATTCATTAACCCATAGGTTACTATATCAGGCTCCATCCATTCATTAACCCATAGGTTACTATATCAGGCTCCATCCATTCATTTACCCATAGGTTAGTATATCAGGCTACATCCATTCATTAACCCATAGGTTACTATATCAGGCTCCATCCATTCATTAACGCATAGGTTACTATATCAGGCTCCATCCATTCATTAACCCATAGGTTACTATATCAGGCTCCATCCATTCATTAACCCATAGGTTACTATATCAGGCTCCATCCATTCATTAACCCATAGGTTACTATATCAGGCTCCATCCATTCATTAACCCATAGGTTACTATATCAGGCTCCATCCATTCATTTACCCATAGGTTACTATATCAGGCTCCATCCATTCATTAACCCATAGGTTACTACATCAGGCTCCATCCATTCATTTACCCATAGGTTACTATATCAGGCTCCATCCATTCATTTACCCATAGGTTACTACATCAGGCTCCATCCATTCATTTACCCATAGGTTACTACATCAGGCTCCATCCATTCATTAACCCATAGGTTACTACATCAGGCTCCATCCATTCATTTACCCATAGGTTACTATATCAGGCTCCATCCATTCATTAACCCATAGGTTACTATATCAGGCTCCATCCATTCATTAACCCATAGGTTACTATATCAGGCTCCATCCATTCATTTACCCATAGGTTACTATATCAGGCTCCATCCATTCATTAACCCATAGGTTACTACATCAGGCTCCATCCATTCATTTACCCATAGGTTACTACATCAGGCTCCATCCATTCATTAACCCATAGGTTACTACATCAGGCTCCATCCATTCATTTACCCATAGGTTACTATATCAGGCTCCATCCATTCATTAACCCATAGGTTACTATATCAGGCTCCATCCATTCATTTACCCATAGGTTACTACATCAGGCTCCATCCATTCATTTACCCATAGGTTACTACATCAGGCTCCATCCATTCATTAACCCATAGGTTACTACATCAGGCTCCATCCATTCATTTACCCATAGGTTACTATATCAGGCTCCATCCATTCATTAACCCATAGGTTACTATATCAGGCTCCATCCATTCATTAACCCATAGGTTACTATATCAGGCTCCATCCATTCATTTACCCATAGGTTACTATATCAGGCTCCATCCATTCATTAACCCATAGGTTACTATATCAGGCTCCATCCATTCATTAACCCATAGGTTACTATATCAGGCTCCATCCATTCATTTACCCATAGGTTACTATATCAGGCTCCATCCATTCATTAACCCATAGGTTACTATATCAGGCTCCATCCATTCATTAACCCATAGGTTACTATATCAGGCTCCATCCATTCATTTACCCATAGGTTACTACAGTGAGGGAAAAAAGTATTTGATCCCCTGCTGATTTTGTACGTTTGCCCACTGACAAAGACATGATCAGTCTATAATTTTAATGGCAGGTTTATTTGAACAGTGAGAGACAGAATAACAACAAAAGAATCCAGAAAAACGCATGTCAAAAATGTTATAAATTGATTTGCATTTTAATGAGGGAAATAAGTATTTGACCCCTCTGCAAAACATGCCTTAGTACTTGGTGGCAAAACCCTTGTTGGCAATCACAGAGGTTAGACGTTTCTTGTTGTTGGCCACCAGGTTTGCACACATCTCAGGAGGGATTTTGTTCCACTCCTCTTTGTAGATCTTCTCTAAGTCATTAAGGTTTCGAGGCTGATGTTTGGCAACTCGAACCTTCAGCTCCCTCCACAGATTTTCTATGGGATTAAGGTCTGGAGACTGGCTAGGCCACTCTAGGACCTTAATGTGCTTCCTCTTGAGCCACTCCTTTGTTGCCTTGGCCGTGTGTTTTGGGTCATTGTCATGCTGGAATACCCATCCACAACCCATTTTCAATGCCCTGGCTGAGGGAAGGAGGTTCTCACCCAAGATTTGATGGTACATGGCCCCGTCCATCGTCCCTTTGATGCGGTGAAGTTGTCCTGTCCCCTTAGCAGAAAACCCCCCCCAAAGGATAATGTTTCCACCTCCATGTTTGACGGTGGGGATGGTGTTCTTGGGGTCATAGGCAGCATTCCTCCTCCTCCAAACACGGCGAGTTGAGTTGATACCAAAGAGCTTGATTTTGGTCTCATCTGACCACAACACTTTCACCCAGTTCTCCTCTGAATCATTCAGATGTTCATTGGCAAACTTCAGACGGCCCTCTATATGTGCTTTCTTGAGCAGGGGGACCTTGCGGGCGCTGCAGGATTTCAGTCCTTCACGGCGTAGTGTGTTACAAATTGTTTTCTTGGTGACTATGGTCCCAGCTGCCTTGAGATCATTGACAAGATCCTCCCGTGTAGTTCTGGGCTGAATCCTCACCGTTCTCATGATCATTGCATCTCCACGAGGTGAGATCTTGCATGGAGCCCCAGGCCGATGGAGATTTACAGTTATTCTGTGTTTCTTCCATTTGCAAATAATGGCACCAACTGTTGTCACCTTCTCACCAAGCTGCTTGGCAATGGTCTTGTAGCCCATTCCAGCCTTGTGTAGGTCTACAATATTGTCCCTAACATCCTTGGAGAGCTCTGTGGTCTTGGCCATGGTGGAGAGTTTGGAATCTGATTGATTGATTGCTTCTGTGGACAGGTGTCTATTATACAGGTAACAAGCTGAGATTAGGAGCACTCCCTTTAAGAGTGTGCTCCTAATCTCAGCTCATTACCCGTATAAAAGACACCTGGGAGCCAGAAACCTTTCTGATTTAGAGGGAGTCAAATACTTATTTCCCTCATTAAAATGCAAATCAATTTATAACATTTTTGACATGCGTTTTTCTGGAATGTTTTGTTGTTATTCTGTCTCTCACTGTTCAAATAAACCTACCGTTAAAATTATAGACTGATCATTTCTTTGTCAGTGGGCAAATGTACAAAATCAGCAGGGGATCAAATACTTTTTTCCCTCACTGTATATCAGGCTCCATCCATTCATTAACCCATAGGTTACTATATCAGGCTCCATCCATTCATTAACCCATAGGTTACTATATCAGGCTCCATCCATTCATTAACCCATAGGTTACTATATCAGGCTCCATCCATTCACTAACCCATAGGTTACTATATCAGGCTCCATCCATTCACTAACCCATAGGTTACTATATCAGGCTCCATCCATTCACTAACCCATAGGTTACTATATCAGGCTCCATCCATTCACTAACCCATAGGTTACTATATCAGGCTCCATCCATTCACTAACCCATAGGTTACTATATCAGGCTCCATCCATTCACTAACCCATAGGTTACTATATCAGGCTCCATCCATTCACTAACCCATAGGTTACTATATCAGGCTCCATCCATTCACTAACCCATAGGTTACTATATCAGGCTCCATCCATTCACTAACCCATAGGTTACTATATCAGGCTCCATCCATTCACTAACCCATAGGTTACTATATCAGGCTCCATCCATTCACTAACCCATAGGTTACTATATCAGGCTCCATCCATTCACTAACCCATAGGTTACTATATCAGGCTCCATCCATTCATTAACCCATAGGTTACTATATCAGGCTCCATCCATTCATTAACCCATAGGTTACTATATCAGGCTCCATCCATTCATTAACCCATAGGTTACTATATCAGGCTCCATCCATTCATTAACCCATAGGTTACTATATCAGGCTCCAACCATTCATTAACCCATAGGTTACTATATCAGGCTCCATCCATTCATTAACCCATAGGTTACTATATCAGGCTCCATCCATTCATTAACCCATAGGTTACTATATCAGCTCTATCCATTCATTAACCCATAGGTTACTATATCAGGCTCCATCCATTCATTTACCCATAGGTTACTATATCAGGCTCCATCCATTCATTAACCCATAGGTTACTCTATCAGGCTCCATCCATTCATTAACCCATAGGTTACTATATCAGGCTCCATCCATTCATTAACCCATAGGTTACTATATCAGGCTCCATCCATTCATTAACCCATAGGTTACTATATCAGGCTCCATCCATTCATTAACCCATAGGTTACTATATCAGGCTCCATCCATTCATTAACCCATAGGTTACTATATCAGGCTCCATCCATTCATTTACCCATAGGTTAGTATATCAGGCTCCATCCATTCATTAACCCATAGGTTACTATATCAGGCTCCATCCATTCATTAACGCATAGGTTACTATATCAGGCTCCATCCATTCATTAACCCATAGGTTACTATATCAGGCTCCATCCATTCATTAACCCATAGGTTACTATATCAGGCTCCATCCATTCATTAACCCATAGGTTACTATATCAGGCTCCATCCATTCATTAACCCATAGGTTACTATATCAGGCTCCATCCATTCATTTACCCATAGGTTACTATATCAGGCTCCATCCATTCATTAACCCATAGGTTACTACATCAGGCTCCATCCATTCATTTACCCATAGGTTACTATATCAGGCTCCATCCATTCATTTACCCATAGGTTACTACATCAGGCTCCATCCATTCATTTACCCATAGGTTACTACATCAGGCTCCATCCATTCATTAACCCATAGGTTACTACATCAGGCTCCATCCATTCATTTACCCATAGGTTACTATATCAGGCTCCATCCATTCATTAACCCATAGGTTACTATATCAGGCTCCATCCATTCATTAACCCATAGGTTACTATATCAGGCTCCATCCATTCATTTACCCATAGGTTACTATATCAGGCTCCATCCATTCATTAACCCATAGGTTACTACATCAGGCTCCATCCATTCATTTACCCATAGGTTACTACATCAGGCTCCATCCATTCATTAACCCATAGGTTACTACATCAGGCTCCATCCATTCATTTACCCATAGGTTACTATATCAGGCTCCATCCATTCATTAACCCATAGGTTACTATATCAGGCTCCATCCATTCATTAACCCATAGGTTACTATATCAGGCTCCATCCATTCATTTACCCATAGGTTACTATATCAGGCTCCATCCATTCATTAACCCATAGGTTACTATATCAGGCTCCATCCATTCATTAACCCATAGGTTACTATATCAGGCTCCATCCATTCATTTACCCATAGGTTACTATATCAGGCTCCATCCATTCATTAACCCATAGGTTACTATATCAGGCTCCATCCATTCATTAACCCATAGGTTACTATATCAGGCTCCATCCATTCATTTACCCATAGGTTACTACAGTGAGGGAAAAAAGTATTTGATCCCCTGCTGATTTTGTACGTTTGCCCACTGACAAAGACATGATCAGTCTATAATTTTAATGGCAGGTTTATTTGAACAGTGAGAGACAGAATAACAACAAAAGAATCCAGAAAAACGCATGTCAAAAATGTTATAAATTGATTTGCATTTTAATGAGGGAAATAAGTATTTGACCCCTCTGCAAAACATGCCTTAGTACTTGGTGGCAAAACCCTTGTTGGCAATCACAGAGGTTAGACGTTTCTTGTTGTTGGCCACCAGGTTTGCACACATCTCAGGAGGGATTTTGTTCCACTCCTCTTTGTAGATCTTCTCTAAGTCATTAAGGTTTCGAGGCTGATGTTTGGCAACTCGAACCTTCAGCTCCCTCCACAGATTTTCTATGGGATTAAGGTCTGGAGACTGGCTAGGCCACTCTAGGACCTTAATGTGCTTCCTCTTGAGCCACTCCTTTGTTGCCTTGGCCGTGTGTTTTGGGTCATTGTCATGCTGGAATACCCATCCACAACCCATTTTCAATGCCCTGGCTGAGGGAAGGAGGTTCTCACCCAAGATTTGATGGTACATGGCCCCGTCCATCGTCCCTTTGATGCGGTGAAGTTGTCCTGTCCCCTTAGCAGAAAACCCCCCCCAAAGGATAATGTTTCCACCTCCATGTTTGACGGTGGGGATGGTGTTCTTGGGGTCATAGGCAGCATTCCTCCTCCTCCAAACACGGCGAGTTGAGTTGATACCAAAGAGCTTGATTTTGGTCTCATCTGACCACAACACTTTCACCCAGTTCTCCTCTGAATCATTCAGATGTTCATTGGCAAACTTCAGACGGCCCTCTATATGTGCTTTCTTGAGCAGGGGGACCTTGCGGGCGCTGCAGGATTTCAGTCCTTCACGGCGTAGTGTGTTACAAATTGTTTTCTTGGTGACTATGGTCCCAGCTGCCTTGAGATCATTGACAAGATCCTCCCGTGTAGTTCTGGGCTGAATCCTCACCGTTCTCATGATCATTGCATCTCCACGAGGTGAGATCTTGCATGGAGCCCCAGGCCGATGGAGATTTACAGTTATTCTGTGTTTCTTCCATTTGCAAATAATGGCACCAACTGTTGTCACCTTCTCACCAAGCTGCTTGGCAATGGTCTTGTAGCCCATTCCAGCCTTGTGTAGGTCTACAATATTGTCCCTAACATCCTTGGAGAGCTCTGTGGTCTTGGCCATGGTGGAGAGTTTGGAATCTGATTGATTGATTGCTTCTGTGGACAGGTGTCTATTATACAGGTAACAAGCTGAGATTAGGAGCACTCCCTTTAAGAGTGTGCTCCTAATCTCAGCTCATTACCCGTATAAAAGACACCTGGGAGCCAGAAACCTTTCTGATTTAGAGGGAGTCAAATACTTATTTCCCTCATTAAAATGCAAATCAATTTATAACATTTTTGACATGCGTTTTTCTGGAATGTTTTGTTGTTATTCTGTCTCTCACTGTTCAAATAAACCTACCGTTAAAATTATAGACTGATCATTTCTTTGTCAGTGGGCAAACGTACAAAATCAGCAGGGGATCAAATACTTTTTTCCCTCACTGTATATCAGGCTCCATCCATTCATTAACCCATAGGTTACTATATCAGGCTCCATCCATTCATTAACCCATAGGTTACTATATCAGGCTCCATCCATTCATTAACCCATAGGTTACTATATCAGGCTCCATCCATTCATTAACCCATAGGTTACTATATAAGGCTCCATCCATTCATTTACCCATAGGTTACTATATCAGGCTCCATCCATTCATTTACCCATAGGTTACTATATCAGGCTCCATCCATTCATTAACCCATAGGTTACTATATCAGGCTCCATCCATTCATTAACCCATAGGTTACTATATCAGGCTCCATCCATTCATTAACCCATAGGTTACTATATCAGGCTCCATCCATTCATTAACCCATAGGTTACTATATCAGGCTCCATCCATTCATTAACCCATAGGTTACTATATCAGGCTCCATCCATTCACTAACCCATAGGTTACTATATCAGGCTCCATCCATTCACTAACCCATAGGTTACTATATCAGGCTCCATCCATTCACTAACCCATAGGTTACTATATCAGGCTCCATCCATTCACTAACCCATAGGTTACTATATCAGGCTCCATCCATTCACTAACCCATAGGTTACTATATCAGGCTCCATCCATTCACTAACCCATAGGTTACTATATCAGGCTCCATCCATTCACTAACCCATAGGTTACTATATCAGGCTCCATCCATTCACTAACCCATAGGTTACTATATCAGGCTCCATCCATTCATTTACCCATAGGTTACTATATCAGGCTCCATCCATTCATTTACCCATAGGTTACTATATCAGGCTCCATCCATTCATTAACCCATAGGTTACTACATCAGGTGGTCCTCTGTAGCTCAGCTGGTAGAGCACGGCGCTTGAAACGCCAAGGTAGTGGGTTCGATCCCCGGGACCACCCATACACAAAAATGTATGCACGCATGACTGTAAGTCGCTTTGGATAAAAGCGTCTGCTAAATGGCATATTATTATCAGGCTCCATCCATTCATTAACCCATAGGTTACTACATCAGGCTCCATCCATTCATTAACCCATAGGTTACTACATCAGGCTCCATCCATTCATTAACCCATAGGTTACTACATCAGGCTCCATCCATTCATTAACCCATAGGTTACTACATCAGGCTCCATCCATTCATTAACCCATAGGTTACTACATCAGGCTCCATCCATTCATTAACCCATAGGTTACTACATCAGGCTCCATCCATTCATTTACCAATAGGTTACTACATCAGGCTCCATCCATTCATTTACCCATAGGTTACTACATCAGGCCCCATCCATTCATTTACCCATAGGTTACTATATCAGGCTCCATCCATTCATTTACCCATAGGTTACTACATCAGGCTCCATCCATTCATTTACCCATAGGTTACTACATCAGGCTCCATCCATTCATTAACCCATAGGTTACTACATCAGGCTCCATCCATTCATTTACCCATAGGTTACTATATCAGGCTCCATCCATTCATTAACCCATAGGTTACTATATTAGGCCTTATCCAAGTTACTCCATCTATTCATTAACCCATAGGTTACTATATCAGGCCTTATCCAAGTTACTCCATCCATTCATTAACCCACAGGTAATACAACATAAATAACACTACAGCACTGTTAAACAGTTGATTTATTCAATGAATGGACTCCTATTGAATAAAAAAATGAAATAATTCAAAGGGAAAGTGGATAAACACAGTAGAAGCCAACATAGAATATACACAACACCATAATAATATTATCTAAACACCAGACAGACTCCCTGCTATAGTTTAGTCTCCCCAGACAGCTTCACTCAACAATAGCTGACTACTGGTAGGAACTCAGTCCTCTGGGCCTCTACACACTGACAGGCTGCTTTATTCTCTTACTGTAGATGAATGATGTGGGATAAGGTCAACATTATCATTATATTTTATACCATTAAAGGATCAAGTTAATAGACCTGAATGTGAGAATCCATCAACACTAAACCGTTCCTCTAGAAGGAACTAGCTACCAGTACAACACCAATGTAACGGTCTAGATTAACACGCCATCATTTCATGAAAAGTGAGTCAAACAGACTTCTGTGCATTAATTTGATTTTGTTTCTCTTTTTAAAATGTCTACATGTAACACCACTGTAATAATGTGTCATGTTGTGGATCTATATGACCTCATGGTTCATCCTCATAAAAAGCCTTCCAGAGATAAATGATCTAAATGATCAGAAAATACAGAACCATTACATATACTACTTATTTTCCACCCAAATGTACCATGATTAAAAAACATCATTTAAAAAAGCCTCAAACCATCAACATGAAACGCTTACTAGTGAGGACATGTTATTCTCCAGTGTTGTATGTATGTTTGCAGTTTGATGAGCCATTGGTCAGAGTGCTGGGCTGTGTAGTTTGGGCCCCAGGTTGAGGGCTCAGGGCTGGGCAGACACCCCGCTGCTCTCCTCCCTTCCTGGACCAGACATCTGCATGAAGAGTTCTCTCAGTTCGCTGACCTCGTCGTCCTGCGGCTGGGCTACGCCGCGCTGCTCCCTCTCCTCGATGAAGTCCCACAGACGCACAGAGTTCAGGAACTACAACCCAACAACGCACAGGAGATCTGTTACTTTCACTTAACTAGCATCATGGTATTGTATTGTAGCAGGTATTGGCAGTACCACCATCTCTTATCGTACCCTCACATTCCCCTCAGAGCCCAGCTGCTTGCGGGGTTTGTCCGGCTCGGCCCGCGTTCCGTCAGGGTAAGCGTGCATATAGAAACACGTTCCTCCAAACGGACAGGTTCCCCGACCCTGGTCAAAGTATTTACACGGCTTCTTACTGCAAGAGAGAGAACAGAACAGGTGTTGGAACTAGGACACTTGGGCAGGGTTAGCGTTAGGGACCTGGGGCCTCATTTATAAAAACTGAACTTGACATAAGAATGTGCTTATCCTCCCAAAAACTTTAGACCATGCGTACGCACAGTTTCTTGTGGTTGAAGTATAGCATTGCAAGAAGGCAAAAGTAGTAGCCTGTAGTATCAGCCTAAAGGGGGAAAGAGACTTCTTCCAAATTAAATCAAAACAGTTAGATATGGGGACTCTTATTCCAACAGCCATTAGGCTGTCTGTTGGTCCCTCCAATATACAGCATATAGGGCTGTAAATGTATCCTATTCTGTAGTTTCTGTTTTATGAACTGTCTTTTTAAGCACATGACCAAATGAATTTCCCCCGGTGGGATAATAAAGTTGATCTGAATCTGAGTAGCTTAGTAGCAGCAGCACCCTAATAGTATTCTAAAGTAGCCTAGTAGTATCCTAGAGTAGTATCCTAGAGTAGTATCCTAGAGTAGTATCCTAGAGTAGCATCCTAGAGTAGTATCCTAGTAGTATCCTAGTAGTATCCTAGAGTAGTATCCTAGTAGTATCCTAGTAGTATCCTAGAGTAGTATCCTAGAGTAGTAGCCTAGTAGTATCCTAGAGTAGTATCCTAGAGTAGTATCCTAGAGTAGTATCCTAGTAGTATCCTAGAGTAGTATCCTAGTAGTATCCTAGTAGTATCCTAGAGTAGTATCCTAGAGTAGTAGCCTAGTAGTATCCTAGAGTAGTAGCCTAGTAGTATCCTAGAGTAGCAGTCTAGTAGAATCCTAGAGTAGTAGACTAGTAGTATCCTAGAGTAGTAGCATAGTAGTAACCTAGAGTAGTAGCCTAGTAGTATCCTAGAGTAGTATCCTAGAGTAATATCCTAGAGTAGTATCCTAATAGTATCCTAGAGTAGTAGCATAGTAGTAACCTAGAGTAGTAGCCTAGTAGTATCCTAGAGTAGTATCCTAGAGTAATATCCTAGAGTAGTATCCTAATAGTATCCTAGAGTAGTAGCCTAGTAGTATCCTAGAGTAGTAGCCTAGTAGTATCCTAGAGTAGCAGCCTAGTAGTATCCTAGAGTAGCAGCCTAGTAGAATCCTAGAGTAGTAGACTAGTAGTATACTAGAGTAGTATCCTAGAGTAGTATCCTTATAGTATCCTAGAGTAGTAGCCTAGTAGTATCCTAGAGTAGTAGCCTAGTAGTATCCTAGAGTAGCAGCCTAGTAGAATCCTAGAGTAGTAGACTAGTAGTATCCTAGAGTAGTAGCCTAGTAGTATCCTAGAGTAGTAGCCTAGTAGTATCCTAGAGTAGCAGCCTAGTAGAATCCTAGAGTAGTATCCTATAGTAGTATCCTAGAGTAGTAGCAAAGTAGTAACCTAGAGTAGTAGCCTAGTAGTATCCTATAGTAGTATCCTAGAGTAGTAGCATAGTAGTAACCCAGAGTAGTAGCCTAGTAGTATCCTAGAGTAGTATCCTAGAGTAGTAGCCTAGTAGTATCCTAGAGTAGCAACCTAGTAGTATCCTAGAGTAGCAGCCTAGTAGAATCCTAGAGTAGTAGACTAGTAGTATACTAGAGTAGTATCCTAGAGTAGTAACCTTATAGTATCCTAGAGTAGTAGCCTAGTAGTATCCTAGAGTAGTAGCCTAGTAGTATCCTAGAGTAGCAGCCTAGTAGTATCCTAGAGTAGTAGACTAGTAGTATCCTAGAGTAGTAGCCTAGTAGTATCCTAGAGTAGCAGCCTAGTAGTATCCTAGAGTAGCAGCCTAGTAGAATCCTAGAGTAGTAGACTAGTAGTATCCTAGAGTAGTAGCCTAGTAGTATCCTAGAGTAGTAGCCTAGTAGTATCCTAGATTAGCAGCCTAGTAGTATCCTAGAGTAGTAGCCTAGTAGTATCCTAGAGTAGTAGCCTAGTAGTATCCTAGAGTAGTATCCTAGAGTAGTAGCCTAGTAATATCCTAGAGTAGCAGCCTAGTAGTATCCTAGAGTAGTATCCTAATAGTATCCTAGAGTAGCAGCCTAGTAGAATCCTAGAGTAGTAGCCTAGTAGTATCCTAGAGTAGCAGCCTAGTAGAATCCTAGAGTAGTAGACTAGTAGTATCCTAGAGTAGCAGCCTAGTAGTATCCTAGAGTAGCAGCCTAGTAGAATCCTAGAGTAGTAGACTAGTAGTATACTAGAGTAGTATCCTAGAGTAGTAGCCTAGTAGTATCTTAGAGTAGTAGCCTAGTAGTATCCTAGAGTAGCAGCCTAGTAGAATCCTAGAGTAGTAGACTAGTAGTATCCTAGAGTAGTAGCCTAGTAGTATCCTAGAGTAGTAGCCTAGTAGTATCCTAGAGTAGCAGCCTAGTAGAATCCTAGAGTAGTAGCCTAGTAGTATCCTAGAGTAGCAGTCTAGTAGAATCCTAGAGTAGTAGACTAGTAGTATCCTAGAGTAGTAGCATAGTAGTAACCTAGAGTAGTAGCCTAGTAGTATCCTAGAGTAGTATCCTAATAGTATCCTAGAGTAGTAGCCTAGTAGTATCCAAGAGTAGTAGCCTAGTAGTATCCTAGAGTAGAAGCCTAGTAGTATCCTAGAGTAGCAGCCTAGTAGAATCCTAGAGTAGTAGACTAGAGTAGTATCCTAGAGTAGTATCCTAGAGTAGTAGCCTAGTAGTATCCTAGAGTAGTAGCCTAGTAGTATCCTAGAGTAGCAGCCTAGTAGAATCCTAGAGTAGTAGACTAGTAGTATCCTAGAGTAGTAGCCTAGTAGTATCCTAGAGTAGTAGCCTAGTAGTATCCTAGAGTAGCAGCCTAGTAGAATCCTAGAGTAGTATCCTATAGTAGTATCCTAGAGTAGTAGCATAGTAGTAACCTAGAGTAGTAGCCTAGTAGTATCCTATAGTAGTATCCTAGAGTAGTAGCATAGTAGTAACCCAGAGTAGTAGCCTAGTAGTATCCTAGAGTAGTATCCTAGAGTAGTATCCTAGAGTAGTAGCCTAGTAGTATCCTAGAGTAGCAACCTAGTAGTATCCTAGAGTAGCAGCCTAGTAGAATCCTAGAGTAGTAGACTAGTAGTATACTAGAGTAGTATCCTAGAGTAGTATCCTTATAGTATCCTAGAGTAGTAGCCTAGTAGTATCCTAGAGTAGTAGCCTAGTAGTATCCTAGAGTAGCAGCCTAGTAGAAAAATAGAGTAGTAGACTAGTAGTATCCTAGAGTAGTAGCCTAGTAGTATCCTAGAGTAGTAGCCTAGTAGTATCCTAGAGTAGCAGCCTAGTAGAATCCTAGAGTAGTAGACTAGTAGTATCCTAGAGTAGTAGCCTAGTAGTATCCTAGAGTAGTAGCCTAGTAGTATCCTAGATTAGCAGCCTAGTAGTATCCTAGAGTAGTATCCTAGTAGTATCCTAGAGTAGTATCCTAGTAGTATCCTAGAGTAGTAGCCTAGTAGAATCCTAGAGTAGTAGACTAGTAGTATACTAGAGTAGTATCCTAGAGTAGTATCCTTATAGTATCCTAGAGTAGTAGCCTAGTAGTATCCTAGAGTAGTAGCCTAGTAGTATCCTAGAGTAGCAGCCTAGTAGAATCCTAGAGTAGTAGACTAGTAGTATCCTAGAGTAGTAGCCTAGTAGTATCCTAGAGTAGTAGCCTAGTAGTATCCTAGAGTAGCAGCCTAGTAGAATCCTAGAGTAGTATCCTATAGTAGTATCCTAGAGTAGTAGCAAAGTAGTAACCTAGAGTAGTAGCCTAGTAGTATCCTATAGTAGTATCCTAGAGTAGTAGCATAGTAGTAACCCAGAGTAGTAGCCTAGTAGTATCCTAGAGTAGTATCCTAGAGTAGTAGCCTAGTAGTATCCTAGAGTAGCAACCTAGTAGTATCCTAGAGTAGCAGCCTAGTAGAATCCTAGAGTAGTAGACTAGTAGTATACTAGAGTAGTATCCTAGAGTAGTAACCTTATAGTATCCTAGAGTAGTAGCCTAGTAGTATCCTAGAGTAGTAGCCTAGTAGTATCCTAGAGTAGCAGCCTAGTAGTATCCTAGAGTAGTAGACTAGTAGTATCCTAGAGTAGTAGCCTAGTAGTATCCTAGAGTAGCAGCCTAGTAGTATCCTAGAGTAGCAGCCTAGTAGAATCCTAGAGTAGTAGACTAGTAGTATCCTAGAGTAGTAGCCTAGTAGTATCCTAGAGTAGTAGCCTAGTAGTATCCTAGATTAGCAGCCTAGTAGTATCCTAGAGTAGTAGCCTAGTAGTATCCTAGAGTAGTAGCCTAGTAGTATCCTAGAGTAGTATCCTAGAGTAGTAGCCTAGTAATATCCTAGAGTAGCAGCCTAGTAGTATCCTAGAGTAGTATCCTAATAGTATCCTAGAGTAGCAGCCTAGTAGAATCCTAGAGTAGTAGCCTAGTAGTATCCTAGAGTAGCAGCCTAGTAGAATCCTAGAGTAGTAGACTAGTAGTATCCTAGAGTAGCAGCCTAGTAGTATCCTAGAGTAGCAGCCTAGTAGAATCCTAGAGTAGTAGACTAGTAGTATACTAGAGTAGTATCCTAGAGTAGTAGCCTAGTAGTATCCTAGAGTAGTAGCCTAGTAGTATCCTAGAGTAGCAGCCTAGTAGAATCCTAGAGTAGTAGACTAGTAGTATCCTAGAGTAGTAGCCTAGTAGTATCCTAGAGTAGTAGCCTAGTAGTATCCTAGAGTAGCAGCCTAGTAGAATCCTAGAGTAGTAGCCTAGTAGTATCCTAGAGTAGCAGTCTAGTAGAATCCTAGAGTAGTAGACTAGTAGTATCCTAGAGTAGTAGCATAGTAGTAACCTAGAGTAGTAGCCTAGTAGTATCCTAGAGTAGTATCCTAATAGTATCCTAGAGTAGTAGCCTAGTAGTATCCTAGAGTAGTAGCCTAGTAGTATCCTAGAGTAGAAGCCTAGTAGTATCCTAGAGTAGCAGCCTAGTAGAATCCTAGAGTAGTAGACTAGTAGTATACTAGAGTAGTATCCTAGAGTAGTATCCTAGAGTAGTAGCCTAGTAGTATCCTAGAGTAGTAGCCTAGTAGTATCCTAGAGTAGCAGCCTAGTAGAATCCTAGAGTAGTAGACTAGTAGTATCCTAGAGTAGTAGCCTAGTAGTATCCTAGAGTAGTAGCCTAGTAGTATCCTAGAGTAGCAGCCTAGTAGAATCCTAGAGTAGTATCCTATAGTAGTATCCTAGAGTAGTAGCATAGTAGTAACCTAGAGTAGTAGCCTAGTAGTATCCTATAGTAGTATCCTAGAGTAGTAGCATAGTAGTAACCCAGAGTAGTAGCCTAGTAGTATCCTAGAGTAGTATCCTAGAGTAGTATCCTAGAGTAGTAGCCTAGTAGTATCCTAGAGTAGCAACCTAGTAGTATCCTAGAGTAGCAGCCTAGTAGAATCCTAGAGTAGTAGACTAGTAGTATACTAGAGTAGTATCCTAGAGTAGTATCCTTATAGTATCCTAGAGTAGTAGCCTAGTAGTATCCTAGAGTAGTAGCCTAGTAGTATCCTAGAGTAGCAGCCTAGTAGAAAAATAGAGTAGTAGACTAGTAGTATCCTAGAGTAGTAGCCTAGTAGTATCCTAGAGTAGTAGCCTAGTAGTATCCTAGAGTAGCAGCCTAGTAGAATCCTAGAGTAGTAGACTAGTAGTATCCTAGAGTAGTAGCCTAGTAGTATCCTAGAGTAGTAGCCTAGTAGTATCCTAGATTAGCAGCCTAGTAGTATCCTAGAGTAGTATCCTAGTAGTATCCTAGAGTAGTATCCTAGTAGTATCCTAGAGTAGTAGCCTAGTAGTATCCTAGAGTAGTAGCCTAGTAGTATCCTAGAGTAGTAGCCTAGTAGTATCCTAGAGTAGTAGACTAGTAGTATCCTAGAGTAGTAGACTAGTAGTATCCTAGAGTAGTATCCTAATAGTATCCTAGAGTAGTATCCTTATAGTATCCTAGAGTAGTAGACTAGTAGTATCCTAGAGTAGTAACCTAGTAGTATCCTAGAGTATTACACTAGTAGTATCCTAGAGTAGTAGCCTAGTAGTATCCTAGAGTAGTATCCTAGAGTAGTATCCTAGAGTAGTATCCTAGAGTAGTAGCCTAGTAGTATCCTAGAGTAGTATCCTAGTAGTATCCTAGAGTAGTAGCCTAGTAATATCCTAGAGTAGCAGCCTAGTAGTATCCTAGAGTAGTATCCTAATAGTATCCTAGAGTAGTAGCCTAGTAGTATCCTAGAGTAGTAGCCTAGTAGTATCCTAGAGTAGCAGCCTAGTAGTATCCTAGAGTAGCAGCCTAGTAGAATCCTAGAGTAGCAGCCTAGTAGAATTCTAGAGTAGTAGACTAGTAGTATCCTAGAGTAGTAGCCTAGTAGTATCCTAGAGTAGTAGCCTAGTAGTATCCTAGAGTAGCAGCCTAGTAGAATCCTAGAGTAGTAGACTAGTAGTATCCTACAGTAGTAGCCTAGTAGTATCCTAGAGTAGCAGCCTAGTAGAATCCTAGAGTAGTAGCCTAGTAGTATCCTAGAGTAGCAGCCTAGTAGAATCCTAGAGTAGTAGACTAGTAGTATCCTAGAGTAGTAGCATAGTAGTAACCTAGAGTAGTAGCCTAGTAGTATCCTAGAGTAGTATCCTAGAGTAATATCCTAGAGTAGTATGCTAATAGTATCCTAGAGTAGCAGCCTAGTAGTATCCTAGAGTAGTAGCCTAGTAGTATCCTAGAGTAGCAGCCTAGTAGTATCCTAGAGTAGTAGAATAGTAGTATCCTAGAGTAGTATCCTAGAGTAGTATCCTAGTAGTATCCTAGAGTAGCAGCCTAGTAGTATCCTAGAGTAGTATCCTAGAGTAGTAGCCTAGTAGTATCCTAGAGTAGTAGCCTAGTAGTATCCTAGAGTAGAATCCTAGAGTAGTAGACTAGTAGTATCCTAGAGTAGTAGCCTAGTAGTATCCTAGAGTAGTAGCCTAGTAGTATCCTAGAGTAGCAGCCTAGTAGAATCCTAGAGTAGTAGCCTAGTAGTATCCTAGAGTAGTATCCTAGAGTAATATCCTAGAGTAGTATGCTAATAGTATCCTAGAGTAGCAGCCTAGTAGTATCCTAGAGTAGTAGCCTAGTAGTATCCTAGAGTAGCAGCCTAGTAGTATCCTAGAGTAGCAGCCTAGTAGAATCCTAGAGTAGTAGACTAGTAGTATACTAGAGTAGTATCCTAGAGTAGTATCCTTATAGTATACTAGAGTAGTAGCCTAGTAGTATCCTAGAGTAGCAGCCTAGTAGAATCCTAGAGTAGCAGCCTAGTAGTATCCTAGAGTAGCAGCCTAGTAGAATCCTAGAGTAGTAGACTAGTAGTATACTAGAGTAGTATCCTAGAGTAGTATCCTTATAGTATCCTAGAGTAGTAGCCTAGTAGTATCCTAGAGTAGTAGCCTAGTAGTATCCTAGAGTAGCAGCCTAGTAGAATCCTAGAGTAGTAGCCTATTAGTATCCTAGAGTAGTAGCATAGTAGTATCCTAGAGTAGCAGCCTAGTAGAATCCTAGAGTAGCAGCCTAGTAGAATCCTAGAGTAGTAGCCTAGTAGTATCCTAGAGTAGCAGCCTAGTAGAATCCTAGAGTAGTAGACTAGTAGTATACTAGAGTAGTAGCCTAGTAGTATCCTAGAGTAGTATCCTAGTAGTATCCTAGATTAGCAGCCTAGTAGAATCCTAGAGTAGTAGCCTAGTAGAATCCTAGAGTAGTAGCCTAGTAGTATCCTAGAGTAGCAGCCTAGTAGAATCCTAGAGTAGTAGCCTGGTAGTATCCTAGAGTAGTATCCTAGTAGTATCCTAGAGTAGTAGCCTAGTAGTATCCTAGAGTAGTATCCTAGTAGTATCCTAGAGTAGCAGCCTAGTAGAATCCTAGAGTAGTAGCCTAGTAGAATCCTAGAGTAGTATCCTAGTAGTATCCTAGAGTAGCAGCCTAGTAGAATCCTAGAGTAGTAGACTAGTAGTATACTAGAGTATACTTCATTGGTTTTTGGTTTTAGTTTGTTTTGTTTTAAAAAGAAATTGATTTTTTAATTTTTTTTATAGTAATTTATTTGTTTTTAGTGGGGTGGGGTAGGGGGGGGGGGGTAGAACGATTACTTTTATACTATCCCAGGTATTCCTGGTATATGTAGTGTGCAGTAGGTATATGTAGTGTAGTTAGTATATGTAGTATGTTGTGTGTAGTATAGTTAGTGCATGTAGTGTGTAGTATAGTAAGTATATGTAGTGTGTAGTATGTTGTGTGTTGTATAGTTAGTATATGTAGTGTGTAGTATAGTAAGTATATGTAGCGTAGTTAGTATATGTAGTATGTTGTGTGTAGTATAGTTAGTATATGTAGTGTGTAGTATAGTTAGTGCATGTAGTGTGTAGTATAGTTAGTGCATGTAGTATAGTAAGTAAAAAAATTAAATTAAATTTAAAAAATACAAAAAAAAAAAAAAAAATTAAAGTGGTTATCCCACTGTCTATAGGGTGAATGCACCAATTTGTAAGTCGCTCTGGATAAGAGCGTCTGCTAAATGACGTAAATGTGCCCTTGAGCAAGGCACTTAACCCTAATTGCTCCTGTAAGTCGCTCTGGATAAGAGCGTCTGCTAAATGACTAAAATGTAAATGTAAAATGTAAGTATATGTAGTATAGTTAGTATACAGTGGGGGAAAAAAGTATTTAGTCAGCCACCAATTGTGCAAGTTCTCCCACTTAAAAAGATGAGGCCTGTAATTTTCATCATAGGTACACGTCAACTATGACAGACAAAATGAGAATTTTTTCCAGAAAATCACATTGTAGGATTTTTAATGAATTTATTGGCAAATGATGGTGGAAAATAAGTATTTGGTCAATAACAAAAGTTTCTCAATACTTTGTTATATACCCTTTGTTGGCAATGACACAGGTCAAACGTTTTCTGTAAGTCTTCACAAGGTTTTCACACTCTGTTGCTGGTATTTTGGTCCATTCCTCCATGCAGATCTCCTCTAGAGCAGTGATGTTTTGGGGCTGTCGCTGGGCAACACAGACTTTCAACTCCCTCCAAAGATTTTCTATGGGGTTGAGATCTGGAGACTGGCTAGGCCACTCCAGGACCTTGAAATGCTTCTTACGAAGCCACTCCTTCGTTGCCCGGGCAGTGTGTTTGGGATCATTGTCATGCTGAAAGACCCAGCCACGTTTCATCTTCAATGCCCTTGCTGATGGAAGGAGGTTTTCACTCAAAATCTCACGATACATTGCCCCATTCATTCTTTCCTTTACACGGATCAGTCGTCCTTGTCCCTTTGCAGAAAAACAGCCCCAAAGCATTATGTTTCCACCCCCATGCTTCACAGTAGGTATGGTGTTCTTTGGATGCAACTCAGCATTCTTTGTCCTCCAAACATGACGAGTTGAGTTTTTACCAAAAAGTTATATTTTGGTTTCATCTGACCATATGACATTCTCCCAATCGTCTTCTGGATCATCCAAATGCACTCTAGCAAACTTCAGACGGGCCTGGACATGTACTGGCTTAAGCAGGGGGACACGTCTGGCACTGCAGGATTTGAGTCCCTGGCGGCGTAGTGTGTTACTGATGGTAGGCTTTGTTACTTTGGTCCCAGCTCTCTGCAGGTCATTCACTAGGTCCCCCCGCGTTTGACAGCTCTTTGGTCTTGGCCATAGTGGAGTTTGGAGTGTGACTGTTTGAGGTTGTGGACAGGTGTCTTTTATACTGATAACAAGTTCAAACAGGTGCCATTAATACAGGTAACGAGTGGAGGACATAGGAGCCTCTTAAAGAAGAAGTTACAGGTCTGTGAGAGCCAGAAATCTTGCTTGTTTGTAGGTGACCAAATACTTATTTTCCACCATAATTAGCAAATAAATTCATTAAAAATCCTACAATGTGATTTTCTGAATTATTTTCTTCTCAATTTGTCTGTCATAGTTGACGTGTACCTATGATGAAAATTACTGGCCTCTCTCATCTTTTTAAGTGGGAGAACTTGCACAATTGGTGGCTGACTAAATACGTTTTTCCCCCACTGTATTCAGACAGTCAAAAGTTTGGACACACCTACTCATTCCAGGGTTTTTCTTAATTGTTTTACTATTTTCTACATTGTAGAATAACAGTGAAGACATCAAAACTACAAAATAACACATTTGGAATCATGTAGTAACCAAAAAAGTGTTAAACAAATCAAAATATATTTTTTCAAAGTAGCCACTCTTTGCCTTGATGACAGCTTTGCACACTCTTGGCATTCCCTCAACCAGCTTCATGAGGTAGTCACCTGGAATGCATTTCAATTAACAGGTGTGCCTTCTTAAAATTTGTGGAATTTCTTTCCTTCTTAATGCGTTTGAGCCAATCAGTTGTGTTGTGACAAGGTAGGGGGGGTATGCAGAAGATAGCCCTATTTGGTAAAAGACCAAGTCCATATTATGGCAAGAACAGCTCAAATAAGCAAAGAGAAATGACAGTCCATCATTACTTTAAGACATGAAGGTCAGTCAATCAGGAACATTTCAAGGACTTTGAAAGTTTCTTAAAGTGCAGTCACAAAAACCATCAAGCGCTATGATGAAACTGGCTCTCATGAGGACCGCCACAGGAATGGAAGACCCAGAGTTACCTCTGCTGCAGAGTATTAGTTCATTAGAGTTAACTGCAGCTCAGATTGCAGCCCAAATAAATGCTTCAGAGTTCAAGTAACAGACACATCAACATTAACTGTTCAGAGGGGACTGTGTGAATCAGGCCTTCATGGTCGAATTGCTGCAAAGAAACCACTACTAAAGGACACCAATAAGAAGAAGAGACTTGCTTGGGCCAAGAAACACGAGCAATAGACATTAGACCGGTGGAAATCTGTCCTTTGGTCTGATGAATCCAAATTTGAGATTTTGGTTCCAACCGCGGTGTCTTTTGAGACGGAGAGTAGGTGAATGGGTGATCTCTGCATGTGTGGTTCCCATCGTGAAGCATGGAGGAGGAGGTGTTATGGTAGTTCCCACCATGAAGCATAGAGGAGGAGGTGTGATGGTGCTTTGCTGGTGACACCTTCAGTGATTTATTTAGAATTGAAGGCACACTTAACCAGCATGGCTACCACAGCATTCTGCAGCGATACGCCATCCCATCTGGTTTGCGCTTAGTGGGACTATCATTTGTTTTTCAACAGGACAATGACCCAACACACCTCCAGGCTGTGTAAGGGCTATTTGACCAAGAAGGAGAGTGATGGAGTGCTGCATCAGATGACCTGGCCTCCACAATCCCCTGACCTCAACCCAATTGAGATGGTTTGGGATGAGTCGGATGGCAGAGTGAAGGAAAAGCAGCTAACAAGTGCTCAGCATATCTGGGAACTCCTTCAAGACTATTGGGAAACCATTCCAGGTGAAGCTGGTTGAGAGAATGCCAAGAGTGTGCAAAGCTGTCGTCAAGGCAAAGGGTAGCTACTTTGAAGTATCTAAAATATAACATATATTTTGATTTGTTTAACACTTTTTTGGTTACTACATGATTCCATATGTGTTATTTCATAGTTTTGATGTCTTCACTATTATTCTACAATGTAGAAAATAGTAAAAAATAAAGAAAAACCCTGGAATGAGTAGGTGTTCTAAAACTTTTGACTGGTACTGTAATAAATAAATAAATAAATAAACACGCACACACACACACACACACACACCTGACTCCAGACTTGAAGTCCTCTATCAGTCTGTTCTTCTCATCCTGGTCCTCCACCCAGTAACCGCTGGGGATGACAAACTCAGACACCACTCTGCACTCTGGACACGACCTGGAGAGAGAGGCACACAGTTAGCCACATCACTGTATATTATGGCCAGTCATTCTGCTTCACATCACAGTGGCATCCTGTTGCTCAACTAGCTGCAACTCTCTCAAGTTGTCAGTGTTACCTGATCATCTGAGTCGCTACACTGAACTACACAGCATACACAGTAATAACAGTACTTATAGTAGCCACTGGTAGCCATGGTAATGGATGAACCAACCAGATCAGGGTGCATATTCATCAAACTCTCCAGAGTAGGAGTGGGTGATCTAAGATCAGAATTAATAATATTACATGGACTTGGTCCTAATTGACTGCATTCCTTCTATGAACCGTAACTCAGTAAAATCTTTTTCTGTTCAGTGTTGATACTATACTGCGCCAAGCAGTTTGAAAACCAGATCAAGTACGTACATATTCTACATTTCTGGATCTGGACCCATATACTGAGTAATGCATATGAATATGGGTTTTAAAAACACCTACTCATTCAAGGGTTTTTCTTTATTTTTACTATTTTCTACATATAAACTACTCAGTAACGCATATAAATATGGGTGCAGATCCAGAAATGTAGAATATGTACTTACTTGATCTGGTTTTCAAACTGCATGGCGCAGTATAGTATCAACACTGAACACAAAGATAAACACAACAATTTCAAAGATTTTACTGAGTTACAGTTCATAGAAGGAAATCAGTCAACTGAAATAAATTCATTAGGCCCTAATCTATGGATCTCACATGACTGGGAATACAGATACGCATCTGTTGGTCACAGATACCTTTAAAAAACAAAGGTGGGGCCGTGGATCAGAAAACCAGTTAGTATCTGGTGTGACCACTATTTGCCTTATGCAGAGCGACACATCTACTTCTCATAGAGTTGATCAGGCTGTTGACTGTGGACTATGGAATGTTGTCCCACTCCTCTTCAACAGCTGTGCGAAGTTGCTGGATATTGGCAGGAACTGGAACACGCTGTCGTACACGTCGATCCAGAGCATCCCAAACATGCTCAATGGGTGACATGTCTGGTGAGTATGCAGGCCATGGAAGAACTAGGACATTTTCAGCCTCCAGGAATTGTGTACAGATCCTTGTGACATGGGGCTGTGCATTATCATGCTGAAACATGAGGTGATGGCGGCGGATGAATGGCATGACAATGGGCCTCAGGATCTCGTCACGGTATCTCTGTGCATTCAAATTGCCATCGATAAAATGCAATTGTGTTCGTTGTCCGTAGCTTATGCCTGCCTATAACATAACCCCACCGCCACCATGGGGCACTCTGTTCACAACGTTGACATCAGCAAACCGCTCACCCACACAACGCCATACACGCGGTCTGCCCGGTATAGTTGAAACTGGGATTCATCCGTGAAGAGTACACTTCTCCAGCGTGCCAGTGGCCATCAAATGTGAGCATTTTCCCACTGAAGTCGGTTACGACGCCAAACTGCAGTCAGGTCAAGAACCTAGTGAGGACGACGAGCACACAGATGAGCTTCCCCGAAACGTTATGACAGTTTGGGCAGAAGAAGCTAGATGTGGAGTTCCTGGGCTGGTGTGGTTACACGTGGTCTACGGTTGTGTGGCCGGTTGGACGTACTGTCAAATTCTCAAAAATTACGTTGGTGGTGGCTTATGGTAGAAAAATGAACATTACATTTTCTGGCAACAGCTCCGGTGATGCAAGCAGTCAGGATGCTCTCGATGGTGCAGCTGTATAACCTTTTGAGGATCTGAGGACCCATGCCAAATCTTTTCAGTCTCCTGAGGGGGAATAGGCTTTGTCGTGCCCTCTTCACGACTGTCTTGGTGTGTTTGGACCATGATAGTTTGTTGGTGATGTGGACACCAAGGAACTTGAAGCGCTCGACCTGCTCCACTACAGCCCTGTCGATGAGAAAGGGGACGTGCTCGGCCCTCCTTTTCCTGTAGTCCACGATCATCTCCTTTGTCTTAATCACGTTGAGGGAGAGGTTGTTGTCCTGGCACAACACTGCCAGGTCTTTGACCTCCTCCCTATCGTTGTCGGTGATCAGGCCTACCGCTGTTGTGTCGTCGGCAAACTTAATGGTGTTGGAGTCGTGCCTGGCCATGCAGTCATGGGTGAACAGGGAGTACAGGAGGGGACTGAGCACGCACCCCTGAGGGGCCCCCGTGTTGAGGATCAGCGTGGCAGACGTGTTGTTGCCTACCCTTACCACCTGGGGGCAGCCTGTCAGGAAGTCCAGGATCCAGTTGCAGAGGGAGGTGTTTAGTCCCAGGGTCCTTAGCTTAGTGATGAGCTTTGTGGGCACTATGGTGTTGAACGCTGAGCTGTAGTCAATGAACAGCATTCTCACGTAACTGTTCCTTTTGTCCAGGTGGGAAAGGGTAGTGTGGAGTGTAATAGATATTGCATCATCTGTGGATCTGTTGGGGCGGTATACGAATTGGAGTGGGTCTAGGGTTTCTGAAATGATGGTGTTGATGGGAGCCATGACCAGCCTTTCAAAGAACTTAATGGCTACAGACATTAGTGCTATGGGTCAGTAGTCATTTAGGCAGGTAACCTTGGTGTTCTTGGGCACAGGGACTATGGTGGTCTGCTTGAAACATGTAGGTATTACAGACTTGGTCAGGGACAGGTTGAAAATGTCAGTGAAGACACTTGCCAGTTGGTCAGCGGATGCTCTGAGTACACATCATGTTAATCCGTCTGGCCCTGCGGCCTTGTGAATGTTGACCTGTTTAAAGGTCTTACTCACATCGGCCACGGATAGCGTGATCACACAGTCGCCCAGAACAGCTGATGCTCTCATGCATGCTTTAGTGTTGCTTGCCTCAAAGCGCACATAGAAGTCATTTAGCTGGTGTCACTGGGCAGCTCGCGGCTGGGCTTCCCCCTTTGTAGTCTGTAATAGTTTTCAAGCCCTGTCACATCCGACGAGCGTCAGAGGCGGTGTAGTAGGATTTAATCTTAGTCCAATATTGACGCTTTGCCTGTTTGATGGTTCGTCGGAGGGCATAGTGGGATTTCTTATAAGCGTCCGGGTGAGAGACCTGCCCCATGAAAGCGGCAGCTCTACCCTTCATCTCAGTGCGGATGTTTCCTGTAATCCATGGCTTCTGGTTGGGGTATGTACGTACGGTCACTGTGGGGACAACGTCATTGATGCACTTATTGTTGAAGTTGGTGACTGATGTGGTATACTCCTCAATGCCATCGGATGAATCCCGGAACATATTCCAGTCTGTGCTAGCAAAACAGTCCTGTAGCTTAGCATCTGCGTCATCTGACCACTTCTGTATTTAGTGAGTCACTGGTACTTCCTGGTTTAGTTTTTGCTTGTAAGCAGGAATCAGGAGGATAGAATTATGGTCAGATTTGCCAAATGGAGGGCGAGGGAGAGCTTTGTATGCGTCTCTGTGTGTGGAGTAAAGGTGGTCTAGGGTTTTTTTCCCCCTCTGGTTGCACATTTAACATGCTGGTAGAAATTAGGTAGAATGGATTTAAGTTTCCCTGTATTAAAGTCCCCAGCCACTAGGAGCGCCGCCTCTGGATTAGTTTTTAATGTCCCGTTGGTAGGATAGTCTTGAACGGAGCTCATCCAGTTTATTCTCCAATGATTGCACGTTGGCCAATAGGACGGATGGTAGAGTCTGGTTACCCACTAGCTGAATTCTCACAAGGCACCCGGATCTGCGTCCCCTGTATCGGCGTCTCTTCTTTATGTGAATGACGGGGATTTCGGCCTGGTCCGGTATCAGCAGTAAATCCTTCGCGTCCGAAACGTAAAAAATAAAAATTATACAGTCCAGTTCGAGGTGAGTAATCGCTTGATGATCTTGTTTTCAAACTGCTTGGTATGTATATTAGATTAGTTACCAACTCACTTGATGATCTTGTTTTCAAACTGCTTGGTCAGTTTCGTAGTTATCAACTCACTTGATGCGCTTGTTTTCAAACTGCTTGGTGTGTATAGTATAGTAATTATCAACTCACTTGATGATCTTGTTTTCAAACTGCTTGGTGTGTATAGTAGTTATATACACTCACTATCCTGTTTTCAAACTGCTTGGTGTTTATAGTATAGTAGTTATCAACTCACTTGATAACTACTATACAACTCAGCTGATTCCCCGACGTGGATGGCGGCCTCACGACTAGCTCTTAGGAAACTTTGCGGTATTTTGTTTTTTATGTATTATTTTTCACATTATTAGCTCAGGAAGTGTTTTGTATCATTACATACAGCCGGGAAAAACTATTGGATATCAGAGTGGCGGTAACCCACCAGCATTACAACCAGGAATACGACTTTCCCAAAGCAGATCCTTTGTTTGCTCTTCCCAGGGCAACTGAACTGATTCCAGCGGCTGAACCAAAACATCGCCGGCGGAGGAGAGGCACTCGGAGCGGCCTGCTGGTCCGACTTAGGAGGCGCGCACACCACCCACCGCTTCCAAGTATACTACTCGCTAATGTTCAGTCTCTGGATAACAAGATCGACGAGCTCCGGGCAAGGATTTCTTTCCAGAGCGACATCAAAGGTCTGTAACATACTTTGTTTCACGGAAACATGGCTCTCTTGGGATATTCTGTCGAAATCGGTCCAGCCAGATGGGTTCTCAGTTCATCGCGCAGACAGGAATAAATATCTCTCCGGGAAGCAGAAGGGCGGAGGTGTATGTTTCATGATTAACGACTCATGGTGTAATTGTAGTAACATAGAGGAACTCGAGTCCTTTTGTTCACCCGACCTAGAATACCTCACAATCAAATGCCGACCGTATTATCTCCTAAGAGAATTCTCTTTGGTTATAGTCACGGCCGTGTATATCCCCCCTCAAGCCGATACCACGACGGCCCTCAAAGAACTTCACTGGACTTTATGCAAACTGGAAACCACATATTCTGAGGCTGCATTTATTGTAGCCAGGGATTTTAACAAAGCAAATTTGAGGACTAGGCTGCCAAAGTACTATCAACATATCGACTTGTACTCGCACTGCTAAAATCCTCGACCATTGCTATTCGAACTTCCGGGATGGTTATAAGGCCCTCCCCCGCACTCCTTTCGGCAAATCTGACCACGACTCCATTTTGCTCCTCCCTTCCTATAGGCAGAAACTCAAACAGGAAGTACCCGTGCTAAGGACAATTCAACGCTGGTCTGACCAATCGGAATCCATGCTTCAAGATTGTTTTGATCACGCAAACTGGGATATGTTTCGGGTAGCCTCCGAGAATAACATCGACGATACACGGATACGGTGACTGAGTTTATCAGGAAGTGTATAGGTGATGTTGTGCCAACTGTGACTATTAAAACCTACCCTAACCAGAAACCGTGGACAGATGGCAGCATTCACGCAAAACTGAAAGCGCGAACCATCGCATTTAACCATTGCAAGGCGACTGAGAATATGGCAGAATACAAACAGTGTAGCTACTCACTCCGCAAGGCAATTAAACTGGCAAAAAATCAGTATAGAGACAAAGTGGAGTCGCAATTCAATGGCTCAGACACGAGACGTATGTGGCAGGGTCTACAGACAATCACGGACTACAAAAGGAAAACCAGCCACGTCGCCGACACCGACGTCTCGCTTCCAGACAAGCTAAACACCTTCTTCGCCCGCTTTGAGGATAACACAGTGCCACCGACGAGGCCCACTACGAAGGACTGTGGCCTCTCCTTCTCCGTGGCCGATGTGAGTAAGACATTTAAGCATGTCAACCCCAGCAAAGCTGCCGGCCCAGACGGCATCCCTAGCTATGTTCTCAGAGCATGCGCAGACCAGCTGGCTGGTGTGTTTACGGACATATTCAATCTCTCCCTTTCCCAGTCTGCTGTTCCCACATGCTTCAAGATGGCCACCATTGTTCCTGTAGCCAAGAAAGCCAAGGTAACTGAATTAAATGACTATCGCTCCATAGCACTCACCTCTGTCATCATGAAGTGCTTTGAGAGACTAGTCAAGGATCATATCACCTCTACCTTACCTGTCACCCTAGACCCACTTCAATTAGCTTACCGCCCCAATAGATCCACAGACGATGCAATCGCCATCACACTGCCCTATCCCACCTGGACAAGAGGAATACCTATGTAAGAATGCTGTTCATTGACTATAGCTCAGCATTCAACACCATAGTACCCTCCAAGCTCATCATTAAGCTCTAGGTCCTGGGTCTGAATCCCGCCCTGGTCAACTGGGTCCTGGACTTCCTGACGGGCCGCCCCCAGGTGGTGAAGGTAGGAAACAACATCTCCACTTCGTTGATCCTCAACACTGGGACCCCACAAGGGTGCGTGCTCAGCCCCCTCCTGTCCTCCGTTCACCCAAGACTGCGTGGCCAAGCACGCCTCCAACTCAATCATCAAGTTTGCAGACAACACATCAGTAGTAGGCTTGATTACCAACAATGACGAGACCGCCTACCGGCAGGAGGTGAGGGCTCTGGAAGTGTGGTGCCAGGAAAATAACCTCTCACTCAACATCAACAAAACAAAGGAGATGATCGTGGACTTCAGGAAACAGCAGAGGGTGCACCCCCCTATCCACATTGACGGGACCGCAGTGGAGAAGGTGGAAAGCTTCAAGTTCCTTGGCGTACACATCACCGACAAACTGAAATGGCCCACCCACGCAGACAGTGTGGTGAAGAAGGCGCAACAGAGCCTCTTCAACCTCAGGAGGCTGAAGAAATTTGGCTTGGCATCTAAAACCCTCACAAACTTTTACAGATGCACAATTGAGAGCATCCTGTCGGGCTGTATCACAGCCTGGTACGGTAACTGCACTGCCCGCAACCGCAGGGCTCTCCAGAGGGTGGTGCAGTCTGACCAACGCATCACCGGGGGCACACTACCTGCCCTCCAGGACACCTACAGCACCCGATGTCACAGGAAGGCCAAAAAGTTCATCAAGGACATCAACCACCCGAGCCACTGCCTGTTCACCCCGCTTTCATCCAGAAGGCGAGGTCAGTACAGGTGCATCAAAGCTGGGACCGAGAGACTGAAAAACAGCATCTATCTCAAGGCCATCAGACTGTTAAATAGCCATCACTAGCACATTAGAGGCTGCTGCTGCCTATTGAAATCACTGGCCATTTAAAGAAATGGAACACTAGTCACTTTAATTATGTTTCCATATCTTGTACTACTCATCTCATATGTACAGTGGGGAAAAAAAGTATTTAGTCAGCCACCAATTGTGCAAGTTCTCCCACTTAAAAAGATGAGAGAGGCCTGTAATTTTCATCATAGGTACACGTCAACTATGACAGACAAATTGAGAAAAAAAATCCAGAAAATCCCATTGTAGGATTTTTTATGAATTTATTTGCTAATTATGGTGGAAAATAAGTATTTGGTCACCTACAAACAAGCAAAATTTCTGGCTCTCACAGACCTGTAACTTCTTATTTAAGAGGCTCCTCTGTCCTCCACTCGTTACCTGTATTAATGGCACCTGTTTGAACTTGTTATCAGTATAAAAGACACCGGTCCACAACCTCAAACAGTCACACTCCAAACTCCACAATGGCCAAGACCAAAGAGCTGTCAAAGGACACCAAAAACAAAATTGTAGACCTGCACCAGGCTGGGAAGACTGAATCTGCAATAGGTAAGCAGCTTGGTTTGAAGAAATCAACTGTGGGAGCAATTATTAGGAAATGGAAGACATACAAGACCACTGATAATCTCCCTCGATCTGGGGCTCCACGCAAGATCTCACCCCGTGGGGTCAAAATGATCACAAGAACGGTGAGCAAAAATCCCAGAACCACACGGGGGGACCTAGTGAATGACCTGCAGAGAGCTGGGACCAAAGTAACAAAGCCTACCATCAGTAACACACTACGCCGCCAGGGACTCAAATCCTGCAGTGCCAGACGTGTCCCCCTGCTTAAGCCAGTACATGTCCAGGCCCGTCTGAAGTGCATTTGGATGATCCAGAAGAGGATTGGGAGAATGTCATATGGTCAGATGAAACCAAAATATAACTTTTTGGTAAAAACTCAACTCGTCATGTTTGGAGGACAAAGAATGCTGAGTTGCATCCAAAGAACACCATACCTATTGTGAAGCATGGGGGTGGAAACATCATGCTTTGGGGCTGTTTTTCTGCAAAGGGACCAGGACGACTGATCCGTGTAAAGGAAAGAATGAATGGGGCCATGTATCGTGAGATTTTGAGTGAAAACCTCCTTCCATCAGCAAGGGCATTGAAGATGAAACGTGGCTGGGTCTTTCAGCATGACAATGATCCCAAACACACCACCCGGGCAATGAAGGAGTGGCTTCGTAAGAAGCATGTCAAGGTCCTGGAGTGGCCTAGCCAGTCTCCAGATCTCAACCCCATAGAAAATCTTTGGAGGGAGTTGAAAGTCCGTGTTGCCCAGCGACAGCCCCAAAACATCACTGCTCTAGAGGAGATCTGCATGGAGGAATGGGCCAAAATACCAGCAACAGTGTGTGAAAACCTTGTGAAGACTTACAGAAAACGTTTGACCTGTGTCATTGCCAAAGGGTATATAACAAAGTATTGAGAAACTTTTGTTATTGACCAAATACTTATTTTCCACCATCATTTGCCAATAAATTCATTAAAAATCCTACAATGTGATTTTCTGGATTTTTTTTTCTCATTTTGTCTGTCATAGTTGACGTGTACCTATGATGAAAATTACAGGCCTCTCATCTTTTTAAGTGGGAGAACTTGCACAATTGGTGGCTGACTAAATACTTTTTTTCCCCACTGTATATACTGCATTCTATTCTATAATATTCTACTGTATCTTAGTCCATGCCGCTCTGTCATTGCTTGTCCATATATGTACACTGCTCAAAAAAATAATGGGGAACACTTAAACAACACATCCTAGTTCTGAATGAATGAAATCATCTTATTAAATACTTTTTTCTTTACATAGTTGAATGTGCTGACAACAAAATCACACAAAAATGATCAATGGAAATCAAATTTATCAACCCATGGAGGTCTGGATTTGGAGTCACCCTCAAAATTAAAGTGGAAAACCACACTACAGGCTGATCCAACTTTGATGTAATGTCCTTAAAACAAGTCAAAATGAGGCTCAGTAGTGTGTGTGGCCTCCACGTGCCTGTATGACCTCCCTACAACGCCTGGGCATGCTCCTGATGAGGTGGCGGATGGTCTCCTGAGGGATCTCCTCCCAGACCTGGACTAAAGCATCCGCCAACTCCTGGACAGTCTGTGGTGCAACGTGGCGTTGGTGGATGGAGCGAGACATGATGTCCCAGATGTGCTCAATTGGATTCAGGTCTGGGGAACGGGCGGTCCATAGCATCAATGCCTTCCTCTTGCAGGAACTGCTGACACACTCCAGCCACATGAGGTCTAGCATTGTCTTGCATTAGGAGGAACCCAGGGCCAACCGCACCAGCATATGGTCTCACAAGAGGTCTGAGGATCTAATCTCTGTACCTAATGGCAGTCAGGCTACCTCTGGCGAGCACATGGAGGGCTGTGCGGCCCCCCAAAGAAATGCCACCCCACACCATGACTGACCCACCGCCAAACCGGTCATGCTGGAGGATGTTGCAGGCAGCAGAACGTTCTCCACGGCGTCTCCAGACTCTGTTACGTGCTCAGTGTGAACCTGCTTTCATCTGTGAAGAGCACAGGGCGCCAGTGGTGAATTTGCCAATCTTGGTGTTCTCTGGCAAATGCCAAACATCCTGCACGGTGTTGGGCTGTAAGCACAACCCCCACCTGTGGACGTCGGGCCCTCATACCACCCTCATGGAGTCTGTTTCTGACCGTTTGAGCAGACACATGCACATTTGTGACCTGCTGGAGGTCATTTTGCAGGGCTCTGGCAGTGCTCCTCCTGCTCCTCCTTGCACAAAGGTGGAGGTAGCGGTCCTGCTGCTGGGTTGTTGCCCTCCTACGGCCTCCTCCACATCTCCTGATGTACTGGCCTGTCTCCTGGTAGCGCCTCCATGCTCTGGACACTACGCTGACAGACACAGCAAACCTTCTTGCCACAGCTCGCATTGATGTGCCATCCTGGATGAGCTGCACTACCTGAGCCACTTGTGTGGGTTGTAAACTCCGTCTCATGCTACCACTAGAGTGAAAGCACCGCCAGCATTCAAAAGTGACCAAAACATCAGCCAGGAAGCATAGGAACTGAGAAGTGGTCTGTGGTCACCACCTGCAGAACCACTTCTTTATTGGGGGTGTCTTGCTAATTGCCTATAATTTCCACCTGTTGTCTATTCCATTTGCACAACAGCATGTGAAATGTATTGTCAATCAGTGTTGCTTCCTAAGTGGACAGTTTGATTTCACAGAAGTGTGATTGACTTGGAGTTACATTGTGTTGTTTAAGTGTTCCCTTTATTTTTTTGAGCAGTGTATATATTCTTAAATTCCATTCCTTACTAGATTTGTGTGTATTGGGTATATGTTGTGAAATTGTTAGATATTACTGCACTGTCGGAGCTAGAAGCACTACACCCGCAATAACACCTGCTAAACACGTGTATGTATGATCTTGTTTTCAAACTGCTTGATGTGTATAGTACAGTAATTATCAACTCACTTGATGATCTTGTTTTCAAACTGCTTGGTCAGTATAGTAGTTAACTCACTTGATAATCTTGTTCTCAAACAGCTTGGTCAGTATAGTATATTAGCTATCAACTCGATCTTGTTTTCAAACTGCTTGGTCAGTATAGTAGTTAACTCACTTGATGATCTTGTTCTCAAACAGCTTGGCGCAGCGCCACTGGCGGATGCAGGAGAGGCAGTATGTGTGGCAGCAGGAAGAGAGGATCCCGAAGCGTCTCTCCGAGGCTGCAGCTTTCTCATAAACCACCTCCATACAGATGGAACACACCTTGTCCTGGCTGTGCTGCGCTGCAAACGCCTTCTCCATGTCCGCCTCAAACACCAACATACACATCTGAGGGACAGCCATCACATGCTATGAATCTAGACTTGATCAATATCCATGCTATTTCATTTATAATCACCATCATAGATAGACATTGAACTACGTAATCGTATGTTTTCAATCTATCTTCTGTTGATCACTTGATGTCCAAAACAACTAATTCTTGTTGTGTTTGTATGACAGCATCACTCCTACCAGTGTAGTTAGTGGGTACAGAGATCTCCTCTGCTCGGGGTCATGTGTGGGTTAGGGTTAAAGGTCAGTAGTATGGGTCCTACCTTCTCCTGAGCTCTGCTGTGCTCGGGGTCATGTGTGGGTTAGGGTTAAAGGTCAGTAGTATGGGTCCTACCTTCTCCTGAGCTCTGCTGTGCTCGGGGTCATGTGTGGGTTAGGGTTAAAGGTCAGTAGTATGGGTCCTACCTTCTCCTGAGCTCTGCTCTGCTCGGGGTCATGTGTGGGTTAGGGTTAAAGGTCAGTAGTATGGGTCCTACCTTCTCCTGAGCTCTGCTCTGCTCGGGGTCATGTGTGGGTTAGGGTTAAAGGTCAGTAGTATGGGTCCTACCTTCTCCTGAGCTCTGCTCTGCTCGGGGTCATGTGTGGGTTAGGGTTAAAGGTCAGTAGTATGGGTCCTACCTTCTCCTGAGCTCGGGGTCATGTGTGGGTTAGGGTTAAAGGTCAGTAGTATGGGTCCTACCTTCTCCTGAGCTCTGCTCTGCTCGGGGTCATGTGTGGGTTAGGGTTAAAGGTCAGTAGTATGGGTCCTACCTTCTCCTGAGCTCTCCTCTGCTCGGGGTCATGTGTTGTTTAGGGTTAAAGGTCAGTAGTATGGGTCCTACCTTCTCCTGAGCTCGGGGTCATGTGTGGGTTAGGGTTAAAGGTCAGTAGTATGGGTCCTACCTTCTCCTGAGCTCTCCTCTGCTCGGGGTCATGTGTTGGTTAGGGTTAAAGGTCAGTAGTATGGGTCCTACCTTCTCCTGAGCTCTCCTCTGCTCGGGGTCATGTGTGGGTTAGGGTTAAAGGTCAGTAGTATGGGTCCTACCTTCTCCTGAGCTCTCCTCTGCTCGGGGTCATGTGTGGGTTAGGGTTAAAGGTCAGTAGTATGGGTCCTACCTTCTCCTGAGCTCTCCTCTGCTCGGGGTCATGTGTGGGTTAGGGTTAAAGGTCAGTAGTATGGGTCCTACCTTCTCCTGAGCTCTGCTCTGCTCGGGGTCATGTGTGGGTTAGGGTTAAAGGTCAGTAGTATGGGTCCTACCTTCTCCTGAGCTCTCCTCTGCTCGGGGTCATGTGTGGGTTAGGGTTAAAGGTCAGTAGTATGGGTCCTACCTTCTCCTGAGCTCTCCTCTGCTCGGGGTCATGTGTGGGTTAGGGTTAAAGGTCAGTAGTATGGGTCCTACCTTCTCCTGAGCTCTCCTCTGCTCGGGGTCATGTGTTGGTTAGGGTTAAAGGTCAGTAGTATGGGTCCTACCTTCTCCTGAGCTCTGCTCTGCTCGGGGTCATGTGTGGGTTAGGGTTAAAGGTCAGTAGTATGGGTCCTACCTTCTCCTGAGCTCTCCTCTGCTCGGGGTCATGTGTGGGTTAGGGTTAAAGGTCAGTAGTATAGGTCCTACCTTCTCGTGAGCTCTCCTCTGCTCAGGGTCGTGTGGGTGGAGCACCTGCAGCCTGCAAATGTCACACAGGTCACCATGGAGATAGGGACAGGTGTTTACGTAGTGACACTGTCCTGCAGCAGCGTAGGGACAGAGCTGTTGCTGGGGGCAGGGGACAGAGACAGGGTAGGGGCCGGCCGTGGCAGAACACTCCAGACCGGTCCTGATGGCGTCCAGGTAGGAATGAGGAGGTTTGGCATGGGCGCTGTTTTCATGGTATTCTGCCCAACACTCCGCCTCGGTCACCTCTGAGCCATCTCCACCATAGGGCATCATTCTGCTGTCATAGCCCAAGGCTGGAAAACACACAGGAAAGACAACAGGATACAGTTGAAGTAAAGGTAACAGACCTCTGCATTATACTGCTGGCTGCATTACATTGACCTCCTAGCAGCAAACTAAACTACATACTAAAACTTCTTAGTTGAAACTGACACACCATTACTACTATAGCTCTCTCTCTCAGCACCAGGGGGTTCTACTACTGTACCCCTCTCTCTCAGCACCAGGGGGTTCTACTACTGTACCTCTATCTCTCAGCACCAGGGGGTTCTACTACTGTACCTCTATCTCTCAGCACCAGGGGGTGTCTACTACTGTACCTCTATCTCTCAGCACCAGGGGGTTCTACTACTGTAGCGCTATCTCTCAGCACCAGGGGGTTCTACTACTGTAGCGCTATCTCTCAGCACCAGGGGGTGTCTACTACTGTACCTCTATCTCTCAGCACCAGGGGGTTCTACTACTGTAGCCCTCTCTCTCAGCACCAGGGGTTTCTACTACTGTAGCGCTATCTCTCAGCACCAGGGGGTTCTACTACTGTACCTCTCTCTATCAGCACCAGGGGGTTCTACTACTGTACCTCTATCTCTCAGCACCAGGGGTTACTACTGTAGCGCTATCTCCCAGCACCAGGGGGTTCTACTACTGTACCTCTATCTCCCAGCACCAGGGGGTTCTACTACTGTACCTCTATCTCTCAGCACCAGGGGGTTCTACTACTGTAGCGCTATCTCTCAGCACCAGGGGGTTCTACTACTGTAGCGCTATCTCCCAGCACCAGGGGGTTCTACTACTGTACCTCTATCTCTCAGCACCAGGGGGTTCTACTACTGTAGCGCTATCTCCCAGCACCAGGGGTTTCTACTACTGTAGCCCTATCTCTCAGCACCAGGGGGTTCTACTACTGTACCTCTATCTCCCAGCACCAGGGGGTTCTACTACTGTACCTCTATCTCTCAGCACCAGGGGGTTCTACTACTGTACCTCTATCTCTCAGCACCAGGGGGGTTCTACTACTGTACCTCTATCTCTCAGCACCAGGGGGTGTCTACTACTGTAGCGCTATCTCTCAGCACCAGGGGGTTCTACTACTGTAGCGCTATCTCTCAGCACCAGGGGGTTCTACTACTGTAGCGCTATCTCTCAGCACCAGGGGGTGTCTACTACTGTACCTCTATCTCTCAGCACCAGGGGGTTCTACTACTGTAGCCCTCTCTCTCAGCACCAGGGGTTTCTACTACTGTAGCGCTATCTCTCAGCACCAGGGGGTTCTACTACTGTACCTCTCTCTATCAGCACCAGGGGGTTCTACTACTGTACCTCTATCTCTCAGCACCAGGGGTTACTACTGTAGCGCTATCTCCCAGCACCAGGGGGTTCTACTACTGTACCTCTATCTCCCAGCACCAGGGGGTTCTACTACTGTACCTCTATCTCTCAGCACCAGGGGTTCTACTACTGTACCTCTATCTCTCAGCACCAGGGGGTTCTACTACTGTAGCGCTATCTCTCAGCACCAGGGGGTTCTACTACTGTACCTCTATCTCTCAGCACCAGGGGGTTCTACTACTGTACCTCTATCTCTCAGCACCAGGGGGTTCTACTACTGTACCTCTATCTCTCAGCACCAGGGGGTTCTACTACTATAGCGCTATCTCTCAGCACCAGGGGGTTCTACTACTGTACCTCTATCTCTCAGCACCAGGGGGTTCTACTACTATAGCGCTATCTCTCAGCACCAGGGGGTTCTACTACTGTACCTCTATCTCTCAGCACCAGGGGGTTCTACTACTATAGCGCTATCTCTCAGCACCAGGGGGTTCTACTACTGTAGCGCTATCTCTCAGCACCAGGGGGTTCTACTACTGTACCTCTATCTCTCAGCACCAGGGGGTTCTACTACTGTAGCCCTATCTCTCAGCACCATGGGGTGTCTACTACTGTAGCGCTCTCTCTCAGCACCAGGGGGTTCTACTACTGTACCGCTATCTCCCAGCACCAGGGGGGGTTCTACTACTGTACCTCTATCTCTCAGCACCAGGGGGGTTCTACTACTGTACCTCTATCTCTCAGCACCAGGGGGTTCTACTACTGTACCTCTCTCTCTCAGCACCAGGGGGTTCTACTACTGTACCTCTCTCTCAGCACCAGGGGGTTCTACTACTGTACCTCTATCTCTCAGCACCAGGGGGTTCTACTACTGTACCTCTATCTCTCAGCACCAGGGGGTTCTACTACTGTACCTCTATCTCTCAGCACCAGGGGGTTCTACTACTGTAGCGCTATCTCTCAGCACCAGGGGGTTCTACTACTGTAGCCCTATCTCTCAGCACCAGGGGGTTCTACTACTGTACCTCTCTCAGCACCAGGGGGTTCTACTACTGTAGCGCTATCTCCCAGCACCAGGGGGTTCTACTACTGTACCTCTATCTCTCAGCACCAGGGGGTTCTACTACTGTACCTCTATCTCTCAGCACCAGGGGGTTCTACTACTGTACCTCTATCTCTCAGCACCAGGGGGTTCTACTACTGTACCTCTCTCTCTCAGCACCAGGGGGTTCTACTACTGTAGCTCTATCTCCCAGCACCAGGGGGTTCTACTACTGTACCTCTATCTCTCAGCACCAGGGGGTTCTACTACTGTACCTCTATCTCTCAGCACCAGGGGGTTCTACTACTGTACCTCTATCTCTCAGCACCAGGGGGTTCTACTACTGTACCTCTATCTCTCAGCACCAGGGGGTTCTACTACTGTAGCGCTATCTCTCAGCACCAGGGGGTTCTACTACTGTAGCCCTATCTCTCAGCACCAGGGGGTTCTACTACTGTACCTCTCTCTCTCAGCACCAGGGGGTTCTACTACTGTAGCGCTATCTCCCAGCACCAGGGGGTTCTACTACTGTACCTCTATCTCTCAGCACCAGGGGGTTCTACTACTGTACCTCTATCTCTCAGCACCAGGGGGTTCTACTACTGTACCTCTATCTCTCAGCACCAGGGGGTTCTACTACTGTACCTCTATCTCTCAGCACCAGGGGGTTCTACTACTGTACCTCTATCTCTCAGCACCAGGGGGTTCTACTACTGTACCTCTATCTCTCAGCACCAGGGGGTTCTACTACTGTAGCCCTATCTCTCAGCACCAGGGGGTTCTACTACTGTACCTCTCTCTCTCAGCACCAGGGGGTTCTACTACTGTAGCGCTATCTCCCAGCACCAGGGGGTTCTACTACTGTACCTCTATCTCTCAGCACCAGGGGGTTCTACTACTGTACCTCTATCTCTCAGCACCAGGGGGTTCTACTACTGTACCTCTATCTCTCAGCACCAGGGGGGTTCTACTACTGTACCTCTATCTCTCAGCACCAGGGGGTGTCTACTACTGTAGCGCTATCTCTCAGCACCAGGGGGTTCTACTACTGTACCTCTATCTCCCAGCACCAGGGGGTTCTACTACTATAGCGCTATCTCCCAGCACCAGGGGGTTCTACTACCGTAGCGCTATCTCCCAGCACCAGGGGGTTCTACTACTGTACCTCTATCTCCCAGTACCAGGGGGTTCTACTACTGTACCTCTATCTCTCAGCACCAGGGGGTTCTACTACTGTACCTCTATCTCTCAGCACCAGGGGGGTTCTACTACTGTACCTCTATCTCTCAGCACCAGGGGGTGTCTACTACTGTAGCGCTATCTCAGCACCAGGGGGTTCTACTACTGTACCTCTATCTCTCAGCACCAGGGGGTTCTACTACTGTACCTCTATCTCTCAGCACCAGGGGGGTTCTACTACTGTACCTCTATCTCTCAGCACCAGGGGGTGTCTACTACTGTAGCGCTATCTCTCAGCACCAGGGGGTTCTACTACTGTACCTCTATCTCTCAGCACCAGGGGGTTCTACTACTGTAGCGCTATCTCTCAGCACCAGGGGGTTCTACTACTGTACCTCTATCTCTCAGCACCAGGGGGTTCTACTACTGTACCTCTCTCTCAGCACCAGGGGTTACTACTGTAGCGCTATCTCTCAGCACCAGGGGGTTCTACTACTGTACCTCTATCTCTCAGCACCAGGGGGTTCTACTACTGTACCTCTATCTCTCAGCACCAGGGGGTTCTACTACTGTACCTCTATCTCTCAGCACCAGGGGGTGTCTACTACTGTACCTCTATCTCTCAGCACCAGGGGGTTCTACTACTGTAGCCCTCTCTCTCAGCACCAGGGGTTTCTACTACTGTAGCGCTATCTCTCAGCACCAGGGGGTTCTACTACTGTACCTCTCTCTATCAGCACCAGGGGGTTCTACTACTGTACCTCTCTCTCTCAGCACCAGGGGTTACTACTGTAGCGCCATCTCTCAGCACCAGTGGGTTCTACTACTGTACCTCTATCTCTCAGCACCAGGGGGTTCTACTACTGTACCTCTATCTCCCAGCACCAGGGGGTTCTACTACTGTACCTCTATCTCTCAGCACCAGGGGGTTCTACTACTATAGCGCTATCTCTCAGCACCAGGGGGTTCTACTACTGTAGCGCTATCTCTCAGCACCAGGGGGTTCTACTACTGTACCTCTATCTCCCAGCACCAGGGGGTTCTACTACTGTACCTCTATCTCTCAGCACCAGGGGGTTCTACTACTGTACCTCTATCTCTCAGCACCAGGGGGTGTCTACTACTGTAGCGCTATCTCTCAGCACCAGGGGGTTCTACTACTGTACCTCTATCTCTCAGCACCAGGGGGTTCTACTACTGTAGCGCTATCTCTCAGCACCAGGGGGTTCTACTACTGTACCTCTATCTCTCAGCACCAGGGGGTTCTACTACTATAGCGCTATCTCTCAGCACCAGGGGGTTCTACTACTGTAGCGCTATCTCTCAGCACCAGGGGGTTCTACTACTGTACCTCTATCTCTCAGCACCAGGGGGTTCTACTACTGTAGCCCTATCTCTCAGCACCAGGGGGTGTCTACTACTGTAGCGCTCTCTCTCAGCACCAGGGGGTTCTACTACTATAGCGCTATCTCCCAGCACCAGGGGGTTCTACTACTGTAGCGCTATCTCCCAGCACCAGGGGGTTCTACTACTGTACCTCTATCTCTCAGCACCAGGGGGGTTCTACTACTGTAGCCCTATCACTCAGCACCAGGGGGTTCTACTACTGTACCTCTATCTCTCAGCACCAGGGGGTGTCTACTACTGTACCTCTATCTCTCAGCACCAGGGGGTTCTACTACTGTACCTCTATCTCTCAGCACCAGGGGGTTCTACTACTGTACCTCTATCTCTCAGCACCAGGGGGGTTCTACTACTGTAGCCCTATCTCTCAGCACCAGGGGGTTCTACTACTGTAGTGCTCTCTCAGCACCAGGGGATTATTATTATTATGGATCCCCATTAGCTGCTGCCAAGGCATCAGATACTCTTCCTGGGGTCCATCAAAATTAAGGCAGTTATACAATCAATAATTCATAACAGATTTCACAACACTCTAAGTGTGTGCCCTCAGTCCCCTACTCCACCACATATCTACAACACAAATCCATGTGTACGTGAGTGTATAGTGCGTATGTTATCGTGTGTGTGTGCCTATGTTTGTGTTGTTTCACAGTCTCCGCGGTTCCATACGGTGTATTTTTATCTGTTTTTTTTAAATCTGATTCCACTGCTTGCATCAGTTACCTGATGTGGAATAAAGTTCCATGTAGTCATGGCTCTATGTAGTACTGTGCACCTCACATAGTCTGCTCTGGACTTGTAGTCCAAATGCGACAAACCTAGAGCCTGTAGGACCTGCCTTGTTGATAGTGCTGTTAAGAAGGTAGAGCTTTATTATGGACAGACTTCTCCCCATCTTAGCTACTGTTGTATCAATGTTTTGACCATGACAGTATACAATCCAGGGTTACTCCAAGCAGTTCAGTCACCTCAACATGCTCCATTTCCACATGATTTATTACAAGATTTAGTTGAGGTTTAGTGAATGATTTGTCCCAAATACAATGCTTTTGGTTTTTGACATATTTAGGACTAACTTATTCCTTGCCACCCACTCAAACTCACTGCAGCTCTTTGTTAAGTGTTGCAGTCATTTCAGTCGCTGTAGTAGCTGACGTGTATAGTGTTGAGTCATCCGCATACATAGACACACTGGCTTTACTCAAAGCCGGTGGCATGTCGTTAGTAAAGATTGAAAAGAGTAAGGGGCATAGACAGCTGCCCTGGGGAATTCCTGATTCTACCTGGATAATGTTGGAGAGGCTTCCATTAAAGAACACCCTCTGTGTTCTGTTAGACAGGTAACTCTTTATCCACATCATAGCAGGGGTTGTAAAGCCATAACACATATGTTTTTCCAGCAGCAGACTATGATCAATGATGTCAAAAGCCACACTGAAGTCTAACAAAACAGCCCCCACAACCCTTTTATCATCAATTTCTCTCAGCCAATCATCAGTCATTTGTGTAAGCGCTGTGCTTGTTGAATGTCCTTCTCTGTAAGCGTGCTGAAAGTCTGTTGTCAATTTGTTTACTGTAAAATAGCATTGTATCTGGTCAAACACAATTTATTCCAATAGTTTACTAAGGGTTGGTAACAGGCTGATTGGTCGGCTATTTGAGCCAGTAAAGGGGGCTTTACTATTCTTAGGTAGCGGAATGACTTTTGCTTCCCTCCAGGCCTGAGGGCACACACTTTCTAGTAGGCTTAAATTGAAGATATGGCAAATAGGAGTGGCAATATCGTCCACTATTATCCTCAGTAATTTTCCATCCAAGTTGTCAGACCCCGGTGGCTTGTCATTGTTGATAGACAACAATCATTTTTCCACCTCTTCCACACTCACTTTACAGAATTCAAAATTACAATTCTCGTCTTTCATAATTTGGTCAGATATACTTGGATGTGTAGTGTCAGCGTTTGTTGCTGGCATGTCATGCCTAAGTTTGCTAATCTTGCCAATGAAAAATTCATTAAAGTAGTTGGCAATATCAGTGGGTTTTGTGATGAATGAGCCATCTGATTCAATGAATGATGGAGCTCAGTTTGCCTTTTTTCCCAACATTTCATTAAAGCTGCTCCAAAGCTTTTTACTATCATTCTTTGTCATTTATCTTTGTTTCATAGTGTAGTTTCTTCTTCTTTTTATTCAGTTTAGTCACATGATTTCTCAATTTGCAATACGTTTGCCAATCGGTTGTGCAGCCAGACTTATTTGCCATTCCTTTTGCCTCATCCCTCTCAACCATACAATTTTTCAATTCCTCATCAATCCAAGGGGATTTAACAGTTTTTACAGTCATTTTCTTAATGGGTGCATGCTTATTAGTAACTGGGATAAGCAATTTCATAAATGTGTCAAGTGCAACGTCTGTTTGCTCCTCATTACACACCACGGACCAACAAATATTATTTACATCAACAACATAGGAATCACTACAAAATGTATTGTATGACCTCTTATACACAATATTAGGCCCAGCCTTTGGAACTTTGATTTTCCTAGATATGGCTACTATATTGTGATCACTACAACCGATGGATTTGGATACTGCTTTCAAGCACATTTCTGCAACATTAGAAAAGATGTGATCAATACATGTTGATGATTTCATTCTTGTGTGTTTGTAACTACCTTGGTAGGTTGACTGATAACCTGAACCAGGTTGCAGGCACTGGTTACAGTTGGAAGTTTTTCTTGAGTGGGCAACTTGATGAAAGCCAGTCAACATTTAAAATCACCCAGAAAATATACTTATCTGTTGATATCACATACACTACCGTTCAAAAGTTTGGGGGTCACTTAGAAATTAGTTTGAATAGGAACTATAGCAAAATGCATCGGAAATGTAGTCATTGACAAGGTTAGAAATAATGATTTTTTATATAAATAATAATTGTGTCCTTCAAACTTTGCTTTCGACAAAGAATCCTCCATTTGCAGCAATTACAACCTTGCAGACCTTTGGCATTCTAGTTGTCAATTTGTTGAGATAATCTGAAGAGATTTCACCCCATGCTTCCTGAAGCACCTCCCACAAGCTGGATTGGCTTGATGGTCAAGCTGCTCCCACAACAGCTCAATAGGGTTGAGATCCGGTGACTGTGCTGGTCACTCCATTATAGACAGAATACCAGCTGACTGCTTCTTCCCTAAATAGTTATTGCATACTTTGGAGCTGTGCTTTGGGTCATTGTCCTGTTGTAGGAGGAAATTGGCTCCAATCAAGCGCAGTCCACAGGGTGTGGCATGGCGTTGCAAAATGGAGTGATAGCCTTCCTTCTTCAAGATCCCTTTTACCCTGTACAAATCTCCCACTTTACTACCACCAAAGCACTCCCAGACCATCACATTGCCTCCACCATGCTTGACAGATGGCATCAAGCACTCCTCCAGCATCTTTTCATTTGGTCTGCGTCTCACAAATGTTCTTCTTTGTGATCCGAACACCTCAAACTTGTTTCCAATCTTCCTCTGTCCAGTGTGTGTTCTTTTGCCCATCTTAATCTTTTATTTTTATTGGCCAGTCTGAGATACGGCTATTTCTTTGCAACTCTGCCTAGAAGGTCAGCATCCCGGAGTCGCTTCTTCACTGTTGACGTTGAGACTGGTGTTTTGCGGGTACTATTTAATGAAGCTGCCAGTTGAGGACCTGTGAAGTGTCTTTCTCAAACTAGACACTAATGTATTTGTCCTCTTGCTCAGTTGTGCACCGGGGCCTCCCACTCCTCTTTCTATTCTGGTTAGAGCCAGTTTGCGCTGTTCTGTGAAGGGAGTAGTACACAGCGTTGTACGAGATCTTCAGTTTCTTGCCAATTTCTCGCATGGAATAGTCTTCATTTCTCAGAACAAGAATAGACTGACGAGTTTCAGAAGAAAGTTATTTGTTTCTGGCCATTTTGATCCTGTAATCGAACCCACAATTGCTGATGCTCCAGATACTCAACTAGTCCCAACAAGGCCAGTTTTATTGATTCTTTAATCAGCACAACAGTTTTCAGCTGTGCTAACATAATTGCAAGAGGTTTTTCTAATGATCAATTAGCCTTTTAAAATGATAAACTTGGATTAGCAAACACAACATGCCATTGGAAAACAGGACTGATGGTTGCTGAGAATGGGCCTCTGTACGCCTATGTAGATATTCCTTTTTTTCTTTTTTTTTTTATCAGCCGTTTCCAGCTACAATAGCCATTTACAACATTAACAATGTCTACACTGTATTCTGATCAATTTGATGTTATTTTAAATGGACACAATTTTTTGCTTTTCTTTGGAAAACAAGGACATTTCTAAGTGACCCCAAACTTTTGAACGGTAGTGTACATTATCAAGCATTTCACACGTCATCCAGATACTGACTGTTAGCACTTGGTGGTCTATAGCAGCTTCCCACAAGAATGGGCTTTAGGTGAGGCAGATGAACCTGTAGCCATATTACTTCAACAGTATTTAACATGAGATCCTCTCTAATCTTTACAGGAATGTGGTTCTGAATATAAACAGCAACACCTCCACCACCTTCATTTCTGTCTTTTCTGTAAATGTTATAACCTTGTATTACTACCACTGTATCAAAGGTATTATCTAAGTGAGTTTCAGAGATAGTCAGAATATGAATGTCATCTGTTACTAGAGAGTTATTAATTTCATGAACCTTGTTTCTTAAGCTACATATGTTAACGTGGGCTATTTTGAGCACTTTTCTGGGATGCTTGCTTGTTTTCATTGCTTTATTGGGAAGCTTAGCAGAAGTAGATATTCTCATGTTATTTATGTTAGTGCAGGGTGAGCTGCACACAGTGGACTTCCTACTAGGGCACACCGCCTCAGTGCTAACAGCATAAATATGGTTCCTAGGCACATGATTACTGCATACAATAGCTGTAGGACTACCTGGCCTGATGACTCCTCGCTGTCCCCAGGCCACCTGGTCGTGCTGCTGCTCCAGTTTCCACTCTTCTGCCTGCGGCTGTGGAACCCTGACCTGTTCACCGGACGTGCTACCTTGTCCCAGACCTGCTCTTTTCAACTCTCTCTCTCTACTGCACCTGCTATTTCAACCTCTAAATGCCAGGCTATGAAAAGCCAAGTGACGTTTACTCCTGATGTACTGACCTGTTGCAACCTCTACAACCACTGTGATTATTATTTGACCCTGCTGGTCATCTATGAACTTTTGAACATCATGGAGAAAAATCTGGCCTTAATGGCCATGTACTGTTATAATCTCCACCCGGCACAGCCACCCCTCAGAGATTGGTTCCTCTCTAGGTTTCTGCCTTTCTAGGGAGTTTTTCCTAGCCACCGTGCTTCTACAGCTGCATTGCTTGTGTTTGGGGTTTTAGGCTGGGTTTCTGTATAGCACTTTGTGACATCTGATGATGTAAAAAGGGGCATTAAAATAACATTTGATTGATTGATAGGATCAGCAGAGGCATTCAGGGCAGTTAGAGGGACATACATTTGGTTACCTACATTGTGTCTATCAACGCCCCTGGTATAATGTACATTTGCTAAAGCATTATGATGACTCAGCGACAATGGTAGGGATTAGCTGAGCTGGGCTTGGGTCATTGATAAGTCATTGTCTCAATGCAGCCTTATAATGCAGTGAAAGGATCCAGGAACCCAAATGATTTGGGTGGATCCCATCCTCATAAAACGTGTTTTGTTTCCAAAAGGCAGCGAAATTATCAACAAAAGTTACACCCATTGAGCTGCAATAATCACGTAGCCAGTTGTGAAGAGAAAGAATCCTGCTAAAGCGTTCAATGCCACGATTCAGAGAGGGCACAGGGCCAGATACAGTGAGGGAAAAAAGTATTTGATCCCCTGCTGATTTTGTATGTTTGCCCACTGACAAAGAAATGATCAGTCTATAATTTTAATGGTAGGTTTATTTGAACAGTGAGAGATAGAATAACAAAAAAATCCAGAAAAACGCATGTCAAAAATTTTATAAATTGATTTACATTTTAACGAGGAAAATAAGTATTTGACCCCCTCTCAATCAGAAAGATTTCTGGCTCCCAGGTGTCTTTTATACAGGTAACGAGCTGAGATTAGGAGCACTCCCTTAAGTTTGTTACCTGTATAAAAGACACCTGTCCACAGAAGCAATCAATCAATCAGATTCCAAACTCTCCACCATGGCCAAGACCAAAGAGCTCTCCAAGGATGTCAGGGACAAGATTGTAGACCTACACAAGGCTGGAATGGGCTACAAGACCATCGTCAAGCAGCTTGGTGAGAAGATGACAACAGTTGGTGCGATTATTCGCAAATGGAAGAAACACAAAATAACTGTCAATCTCCCTTGGCCTGGGGCTCCATGCAAAATCTCACCTCGTGGAGTTGCAATGATCATGAGAACGGTGAGGAATCAGCCCAGAACTACACGGAAGGACCTTGTCAATGATCTCAAGGCAGCTGGGACCATTGTCACCAAGAAAACAATTGGTAACACACTATGCCGTGAAGGACTGAAATCCTGCAGCGCCCGCAAGGTCCCCCTGCTCAAGAAAGCACATATACAGGGCCGTCTGAAGTTTGCCAATGAACATCTGAATGATTCAGAGGAGAACTGGGTGAAAGTGTTGTGGTCAGATGAGACCAAAATCGAGCTCTTTGGCATCAACTCAACTCGCCGTGTTTGGAGGAGGAGGAATGCTGCCTATGACCCTAAGAACACCATCCCCACCGTCAAACATGGAGGTGGAAACATTATGCTTTGGGGGTGTTTTTCTGCTAAGGGGACAGGACAACTTCACAGCATCAAAGGGACGATGGATGGAGCCATGTACCGTCAAATCTTGGGTGAGAACCTCCTTCCCTCAGCCAGGGCATTGAAAATGGGTCGTGGATGGGTATTCCAGCATGACAATGACCCAAAACACACGGCCAAGGCAACAAAGGAGTGGCTCAAGAAGAAGTACATTAAGGTCCTGGAGTGGCCTAGCCAGTCTCCAGACCTTAATCCCATAGAAAATCTGTGGAGGGAGCTGAAGGTTCGAGTTGCCAAACGTCAGTCTCGAAACCTTAATGACTTGGAGAAGATCTGCAAAGAGGAGTGGAACAAAATCCCTCCTGAGATGTGTGCAAATCTGGTGGACAACTACAAGAAACGTCTGACCTCTGTGATTGCCAACAAGGGTTTTGCCACCAAGTAGTAAGTCATGTTTTGCAGAGGGGTCAAATACTTATTTCCGTCATTAAAATGCAAATCAATTTATAACATTTTTGACATGCGTTTTTCTGGATTTTGTTGTTGTTATTCTGTCTCTCACTGTTCAAATAAACCTACCATTCAAATTATAGACTGATCATGTCTTTGTCAGTGGGAAAACGTACAAAATCAGCAGGGGATCATATATTTTTTTCCCTCACTGTATAATGGGTATTTTAGTAGTGTCTAGCAGAGACAATCAGTCCTTTGAAATCTAATTTCAACTGTTCAGAGCTGCCCTTTAGGTCATTAAAACCCACATGGACTATGATAGAATCAATGTCCTGGCGTAGTACATTCGGAAGCAGCTTAGTAATGTAATTTACTCGAGCTCCGGGATAGGACATTGTTTTTGCACAAGGAACATTCACATTTCTTACCATGGAGCTTCCCAAAATCACAGTTGGCGAGAAGGACGAGGATATCCGCCCACTCCCAAGCGTCACAGGATGGTGCAGGCCTCCGACAGATGCAGCCTAGAATCAACCAACCAAGCAAGCAACCAACTGCCGCATTGGAACTCTGAGCTTCACAGGATGCAGGCCTCTGACAGATGGAGAAGCCCCCTCGATCCAGAGCAGGGACAGAAGGTTGTCGACTTCGAAATCGTAGGGGAAGGAGTAGGAGTAGGCACAGTGGCTACATACACAGGGACCCCCAGCGACAAAGGTGCAGGAAGATCAGGCTCCAGGGCGACAAAACTATTCGTTGCTTGTATCTGCTCCGGGCCTCTCGTTGGGAGTGTAGACTGCTTTGCGGGAGGCCGCTGTCTTCGGCTTCCACGGCTCGTGACATGTGACCATCGTTGATTGCCATCCTCCTCTTGCTGTGCTCCTTCGACTCCGCTATCAGATGGGGGAGGAGAGGCAGGAGATGGCTCCCCTGGCGAACGAACTTGGGGCAAAACCGGCCAGGCGGCGTGCGTGATCAAGGAAGCCACCTCATACCTATAATCCTTGGCAAGCAAACAATTGCCGCATTGGATCTCTGAGTGATCCGGTTTGTCCTGAAACAAAGCGTAGTAGATACAGCTCCTACAGCGCTGGAACCGTTCATTAACTTCTCCAGACAAAGAGGGCTCCATTGGAAAACTCATCTGGGACTAACTTTGTTAGCTTGATGGCTAATGTTAGCAGCTTAGCGGCTCTTTCAAGCAGACTAACCTGTCAGTTAGCGGGATAAGAAATAGCGGTCCTAGCTGTTAAAAGCTAACGCGTCACGGAATCCATGCAAAAACAAGTTCGATATTTATGTTTAACAAAGATTGATTATATTTTAGTTAAAATAACAAACCAAGTGTTACGGATACAGGTATCCTGTGTTTTTGTGTGTTTCTCTCCTTCTGCCCTAATCACAGGTGTCCTGTATGTTCCTGATTGGTGGTCGTTGAGGTGTCTGCTGATTGGACCAATCAGTGAACATTCCTGTGAATTGCACCACCTGTTACTCGTTTGTTCAATCACACATCCCATTTTATAAAAACCAGACTTGTGTTTGTTGAGAGAGAGATTTTTGCCATATGTGAGTATGGACACGGTGGTGTCCTGTGTGATGTGTACTCACTAAGTTGTTGGTTACCCTATTGGTAACTTTGTTAGAATACATTTCTTTATGTGAGTGTGGATACTGTGGTGTCCTGTGTATTGTGTACTTACTTTGTTGCTGATTACCCTGTTTGGTAGCTTTGTGTGTTTCTGGGAAAAGGGGAGTTTAAGCTAGTTGCCCTTGGGCGTACATTACCCGTAGGAAGAATTCTGTCTAAAAACACTAGTTAGACCTGAGCGGACCACCCACTGTACTTTTGTATGACTAGCAGTAGCCTAGCGGTTCTTCAGGCAGGCTAGATCAGTTTAGGGGGTTTTACACTATTGTTTCATTTCTTGGGTCCTGCTCAGCCCTTTTTCCCAAACCTTTACCGTGTGTTTAGTAATAAACCATTTGTGTTTGACGGTAGTTCATGGTTGTTGTGTCACATTTGTTCTCACTGCTCCATGCCACACTACTAATTTGCATAATTTATGTTACGGGGCTCATGTCCATCCACCCCAGACGTTTAGAGCCACGGGGTTCGTAACATAAAGTGGGGGTTCGTCCGGGATCCGATCTATCCCATGCTACTCATGTAAATTGGTTAGTGTCTGGTTCAGTGTTGAGCTTAGCAGCTGTAACTACCTGTTTTTTTTTGTGTGTGTTCAGTAGTCGACGGCTCGTGTTGCTAGTAGGATGGCTACTTTTGAGTTAGGGGCATTTTTGGAAAACCCTACGTGGGAGGTTTTTGATAATTGCCGTAGAGTGGATCTACAGGCTTTGGCTGACCACTTTTCTTTGCCCATACCGAGGGGTTTAGTGAAAGCAGAAGTTAGGGAAGTAGTGTTAGAAATATTATTGAGCGAGCGAGTGCTTGTGTTACCGCCGCCTGAGTCTGCTTCTCATGTAGGGGATGTGGTTGCTGTTTCTGTAAGCCCATCAGTGTCTGAGGACGAGGCTAAGGCTCCAGCCACATTGCCCCGTTATGACCCACTCTCCCCACTGACTGACAGTGATGCCAGGATGGATGTCCGCTTGACACGGCTCCAAATGGAGGCGGAAGAGCGGGCACAAATCAGGCAAGACAAGCTGGAGATGCGTAAGCTAGAGGCAGAACAGGAGACGCGTAAGCTAGAGGCAGAACAGGAGACGCGTAAGATGGAACTGGAGATGCGTAGGCTTGATCAAGAACTGGAGATGCGTAGAATGGAACTAGAGGCAGAAACAGCGAGGTTAGTCTCTGCTAATACTATGCCTGCTAGTGAGCCATCCTCACCAGTTGTGTCATCTGCTACGTTTGATATTAGTAGACAGATCACCTTGGTACCTGTGTTTAGGGAGTCAGAGGTTGATTCCTATTTCAGTGTGTTTGAACGTATAGCGGTAGCATTGAAATGGCCCGAAGAGGTATGGTGCCTATTACTTCAGTGTAAACTAACAGGTAAAGCCCAAGAGGTTCTGGCAGCGCTACCTCTTGAAGACAGTTTGAATTATGAAGTGGTCAAAGCTACTGTTCTTCGTGCCTATGAGCTTGTTCCTGAGGCATATCGACAGAGATTTAGGTCTCATAAAAAGTCTCCTACTCAGACTTATGTGGAGTTTGCTAGAGACAAAGGAAATCTGTTTGACAAATGGCACAGTGCTAGTACCCAATAGATGCAGACGGGAGAGGACGTGTTTTTCTCTGGCTGGAGGTAAGTAGGGGTAAGCTACATGTAGTGTTGAGTAAAGCTTAACCATGTATTAGATCGTAGGTAGGTAGTTAGCTGTAGTTAGGTATTGTATTTATTGTAGGTTAGTATTGTTGTTATTGTAGCTTTCCGTGGGTAATTTGTGGGTTAGTATCGAGGCATGAGGCTAGCTAGCTAGCGGGTAGCTATTGGTAACGATTAGCAACGCTGGAGAGCTGGTTCCAACGGTAATGTACTCCTACCCAACGTTTAACTTTTGCTTAACCATGTATTAGATCGTAGGTAGGTAGCTAGCTGTAGTTAGGTATTGAATTTATTGTAGGTTAGTATTGTGGTTGTAGTAGCTTTCCATAGGTAATTGTGGGTTAGAATTGAGGCACGAAGCTAGCTAGCTAGCGGGTAGCTATTGGTAACGATTAGCAACGCTGGAGAGCTGGTTCCAACGTTTAATTATTATTATTATTATTATTTTTTTTTATTTTTTTGCTGCGTTGTGAAGGGAACTCGACACGGACTTGAATTGTCTGTTTGGTGTGCTGACACACTCTTGGCAGTTTGTTGTGGCCAGGTGTTGATGCTAAGTTGTGTGTTAATGGATGCTAGCTTGCAGGTTGGCTACGGCGTCATAGCTAGGCTTCGTGGGTTGTTGTGGGTAGTTACTGTGTCTTGGCAGTGTCCTCGGCCGTGCCAGCTGTAGCACGAAGCTAGCTAGCTAGCCGTTCTTCAAACAGAGTCGACACAGTGGCCATTGCTAGCTACCCAACATGACCATTTGGCTGTACTGAAGTAGCTAACCACAATTTACTTGTCCTAGCTAGCCAACGTCTAATCATTGCTGCGTCATGTAAGGAACTTGACACAGACACGAATGATCTGTTTAGTGTGTTATCACAATATTGGTGGTTTGTTGTGACCAAGTGTTGGCGCTAAACGGTGTGTTATTGTTATTGGATGCTAGTCTGCTAGTTGGCTATGGAGTCATAGTTGGCTAGCTGAACAAAGTGGGTTGAGTCTACTCCTTTAAACATTGAACCGCTGTGGTTCACAACAATTCTGATTTCCAAAGGCGGAAGTTGGGAGAGTTTTTTTCTTCGGGTGGTTCAGTGAAACAATTTTAGTTTCCGAGGTAGAAGTTTTGGTGAGGGAGGCCCTGCTCTCTCCACTCCCAGATGCTTAGCCCATTTCATTCCGATCTCCTCTGCATTTTTGTAGCCATTTGCTACAGCCTGTCAACTATGCCTCTGCCTATCCCTGTTCTCTCCTCTCTGCACAGGCTACACAAACGCACCACACCGCGTGGCTGCTGCCTCTCCAATCTGGTGGTCCCTGCACGCACCACCCACGTGGAGTTCCAGGTCGCAGGCAGCCTCTGGAACTGCCGTTCTGCTGCCAACAAGGCTGACTTCATCCCAGCCTATGCCAACCTCCAGTCCCTCGACTTCCTGGCGCTGACGGAAACATGGATCACCACTGAAAACACCGCTACTCCTACTGCTCTCTCCTCGTCTGACCATGTGTTCTCGCATACCCCGAGAGCATCTGGTCAGAGGGGTGGTGGTACAGGAATCCTCATCTCTCCCAAGTGGACATTCTCAATTTTTCCCCTAACCCATCTGTCTATCTCCTCATTTGAATTCCATGCTGTCACAGTCACTAGCCCATTTAAGCTTAATATCCTTGTCATCTATCGCCCTCCAGGTTCCCTTGGAGAGTTCATCAATGAGCTTGACGCCTTGATAAGTTCCTTCCCTGAGGATGGCTCACCCCTCACAGTTTTGGGGGATTTCAACCTCCCTATGTCCACATTTGACTCATTTCTCTCTGCCTCCTTCTTTCCACTCCTCTCCTCTTTTGACCTCACCCTCTCACCGTCCCCCCCTACTCACAAGGCAGGCAATACGCTTGACCTCATCTTCACTAGATGCTGCTCCTCTACTAATCTCACTGCAACTCCCCTCCAAGTCTCCGACCACTACTTTGTTTCCTTTTCTCTCTCACTCTCCTCCCACACTACTCACTCTGCCCCTACACAGATGGTAATGCGCCGCCGCAACCTTCGCTCTCTCTCTCCCACTACTCTCTCCTCTTCCATCCTATCATCTCTTCCCTCTGCTCAATCCTTCTCCCTCCAATCTCCTGATTCTGCCTCCTCAACCCTCCTCTCCTCCCTTTCTGCATCCTTTGACTCTCTGTGTCCCCTATCCTCCCGGCCGGCTCGGTCCTCCCCTCCAGCTCCGTGGCTTGATGACTCATTGCGAGCTCACAGAACAGAGCTCCGGGCAGCGGAGCGGAAATGGAAGAAAACTAAATTCCCTGCCGACCTGGCATCTTTTCACTCCCTCCTCTCTACATTTTCTTCATCTGTTTCTGCTGCTAAGGCCACCTTCTACCACTCTAAATTCCAAGCATCTGCCTCTATCCCTAGGAAGCTCTTTGCCACATTTTCCTCCCTCCTGAATCCTCCCTCCCCCCCCCCCCCCCCCCCCCTCCTCTCTCTCTGTGGATGACTTCGTCAACCACTTTGAAAAGAAGGTTGACGACATCCGATCCTTGTTTGTTAAGTCTAATGACACTGCTGGTCCTGCTCACACTGCCCTACCCTATGCTTTGACTTCTTTCTCCCCTCTCTCTCCAGATAAGATCCTGCGACTTGTGACTGTAGGCCGCCCAACAACCTGCCCGCTTGACCCCATCCCCTCCTCCCTTCTCCAGACCATCTCCGGTGACCTTCTCCCCTACCTCACCTCGCTGATCAACTCATCCTTGACCGCTGGCCATGTCCCTTCCGTCTTCAAGAGAGCGAGAGTTACTCCCCTTCTCAAAAAACCAACACTCGACCCCACTGATGTCAACAACTACAGACCAGTATCCCTTCTTTCTTTTCTTTCCAAAACTATTGAGCGTGCCGTCTTTAGCCAACTCTCTTGCTATCTCTCTCAGAATGACCTTCTTGATCCAAACCAATCAGGTTTCAGGACTGGTCATTCAACTGAGACTGCTCTTCTCTGTGTCACAGAGACTCTCCGCACTGCTAAAGCTAACTCTCTCTCCTCTGCTCTTGTCCTTCTAGACCTGTCTGCTGCCTTTGATACTGTGAACCATCAGATCCTCCTCTCCACCCTCTCCGAAATGGGCATCTCCGGCGCGGCTCACTCCTGGATTGCGTCCTACCTGACCGGTCGCTCCTACCAAGTGGCGTGGCGGGAAGCTGTCTCCGCACCACGTGCTCTCACCACTGGTGTCCCCCAGGGATCGGTTTTGGGCCCTCTCCTTTTCTCCCTATACACCAAGTCACTTGGCTCTGTCATATCCTCACATGGCCTTTCCTATCATTGCTACGCTGACGATACACAACTAATCTTCTCCTTTCCCCCTTCTGATAACCAGGTGGCGAATCGCATCTCTGCATGTCTGGCAGACATATCAGTATGGATGACGGATCACCACCTCAAGCTGAACCCTGGCAAGACGGAGCTGCTCTTCCTCCCGGGGAAGGACTGCCCGTTCCATGATCTCGCCATCACGGTAGACAACTCCGCTGTGTCCTCCTCCCAGAGTGCGAAGAGCCTAGGCGTGACCCTGGACAACACCCTGTCGTTCTCCGCCAACATCAAGGCGGTGACCCGCTCCTGCAGGTTCATGCTCTACAACATTCGGAGAGTGCGACCCTGCCTTACACAGGAAGCGGCGCAGGTCCTGGTCCAGGCACTTGTCATCTCCCGTCTGGACTACTGCAACTCGCTGTTGGCTGGGCTCCCTGCCTGTGCCATTAAACCCCTACAACTCATCCAGAATGCCGCAGCCCGTCTGGTGTTCAACCTTCCCAAGTTCTCTCACGTCACCCCCCCTCCTCCGCACACTCCACTGGCTTCCAATTGAAGCTCGCATCCGCTACAAGACCATGGTGCTTGCCTTTGGAGCAGTGAGGGGAACGGCACCCCTGTACCTTCAGGCTCTGATCAGTCCCTACACCCAAACGAGGACATTGCGTTCATCCACCTCTGGCCTGCTGGCTCCCCTTCCTCTGCGGAAGCACAGCTCCCGCTCAGCCCAGTCAAAACTGTTCGCTGCTCTGGCACCCCAATGGTGGAACAAGCTCCCTCACGACGCCAGGACAGCGGAGTCACTCACCACCTTCCGGAGACATTTGAAACCCCACCTCTTTAAGGAATACCTGGGATAGGCTAAAGTATTCCTTCTAACCCCCCCCCCCCCCCCCCCCCCCCCCAAATTGTAAAGTGGTTATCCCACTGGCTATAGGGTGAACGCACCAATTTGTGAGTCGCTCTGGCTAAGAGCGTCTGCTAAATGACGTTAATGTGCCCTTGAGCAAGGCACTTAACCCTAATTGCTCCTGTAAGTCGCTCTGGTTAAGAGCGTCTGCTAAATGACTAAAATGTAAAATGTAAATGTAGTAAAGTAACTGATTTTAACTCTCTACGGGAGTTAATCTTGTTAGAAGAGTTTAAAAATTGCTTACCGGAACGCATTGTAGTTTATCTGAACGAACAGAAAGTATCCTCACTGTCGGAAGCGTCTGTTTTGGCAGACGAGTTTGTGTTGACGCATAAGAGCGTGTTTTCGGCTCGTACGGAGAGCAGGGCTGCGGAGTTGCTAACTTTTAGTCCTAAGCGACCAGCAGTACATCCAGCACGCCCAAAAGATGTGCGTCACTGTTTCTATTGTCATAAGGTGGGACATATGGTTAGTGATTGCTTTTTGCTTAAACGCAAACCGGGGATACCTCAGCACGCCAGGCCGCCAACGGGTGTTGGGCTGATTCGTACGGTTGTAAGGCCGGAATCAAGACAGAAGCCTCATAGTGAATGTGGTTTGAAAGTCCCTGTCCCAGATCACAGTTATGAACCGTTCATTTTTGAGGGGTTTGTTTCTATATCAGATGACGAAGCGTCTCAGCGTCCAGTTAGAATCCTCAGAGATACTGGTGCGGCGCAGTCGTTCATACTAGCTGATGTGTTACCCTTGTCTAATAATACATATTGTGGGTCCAGTGTGTTAGTACAAGGAATTGAAATGGGTTTCGTCCCAGTGCCATTGCACTTTGTGAACGTACACTCTGAATTAGTCAGTGGATTGTTCAGAGTTGGCGTACGTCCGATGTTGCCAGTAAAAGGGGTGACCTTTATAATGGGCAACGATATTGCCGGAGGAAAGGTAATACCCATATTGGAGGTATTGGATAAAAGTGACCAGTCTCTCTCCGAGGAGCTGGCACAGGGTTATCCAGATGTGTTCCCCGCTTGTGCTGTCACACGTGCTCAAGCACGACAAGTGGGTGAAGTGATAGATTTGTCGAACACGATTCTATTCAGAGAGTGTGACCCAGAGGATAGTTCGGGTGCTACCTCTGGTAAGCTGGTGCAGTCTGACCAACAGCCCAGAGAAAGGAAGAAGGATGTGGAACTTGTTGCTGAGGCAATACAGTTACCAGTTACTCGTGAGCAGCTGATCGCTAACCAACAGGTTGACATTAGCCTGGCTAAATGTTTTTCTAGTGTTGTCTCAGAGGAGGAGCTAAAGAAGAAAAACGTGGCATACTTCATTGATGGTAATCTCCTCATGCGTAAATGGACATCCCATGTTGACGCTGGCGGAGATTGGAATGCTGTTTACCAAATAGTGATTCCTACAGCCTTTCGACAAAATGTTTTATCCCTCGCTCATGATCACCAGTGGTCCGGACATCTGGGAGTCACCAAGACTTATGATCGAGTTTTGCGACATTTCTTTTGGCCTGGCTTAAAACAAGATGTGGCTCAGTTCTGTCGGACTTGCCACACCTGTCAAGTAGTTGGGAAACCGAACCAGGTTATTTTCCCCGCGCCTCTTTGTCCCATACCGGCCATAGGTGAACCATTCGAACATGTGATGGTTGATTGTGTTGGACCATTACCAAAAACAAAATCTGGTAACCAGTTTATGTTGACAATTATGTGTGTGGCCACCAGGTACCCAGAGGCCATTCCTCTGCGAAGGATTACTGCTCCAGTGGTGAGTAAAGCGTTGATCAAATTCTTCTCAACTTTTGGATTACCTAGGGTGATACAAACTGATCAGGGTACGAATTTCCTTTCTAAACTTTTCAAACAAGTGTTAAAATCCTTGTCAGTTACACACCGTGTGTCAAGCGCATATCACCCAGAGTCTCAGGGTGCGCTTGAACGTTGGCATCAGACCCTGAAGTCTATGCTCCGTAAATATTGCTTGGAATCTGAGAAAGATTGGGATGAGGGAGTTCCTCTAGTGTTGTTTGCTGTCCGTGAGACAGTACAGGAATCCCTAGGGTTCAGCCCAGCTGAACTGGTGTTTGGACACACCATGAGAGGACCTATGAAAGTCCTTAAGGATCAGTTTTTGTCACAAGAGTTGTGTGTGAAAGAAAATGTGTTGGACTACGTTAGTCGCTTTCGTGAGCGCCTACATGCTGCCTGTGCTCTAGCAAAGGAAGCGCTGTCTTCCTCACAGAAACGGATGAAACGACACTATGACATACAGGCTGTTTCTCGTGCACTGCAGCCAGGTGACCGAGTTCTTGTGTTATTGCCTGTGCCAGGAGCGTCATTGTCAGCACGTTTCTCTGGTCCTTATGTCATTGAAAAGAAACTAACTGAAACTGACTACGTGATACAGACTCCTGATAGAAAACGCCAATCTTGTGTGTGCCACGTTAACATGTTGAAGACATACCACACCAGACCCGTCACTCAGGTAGACAGTCCAGAGAAACTGGCCGAGTCGGCTGTCTCTATTGCTGCTACGGCTGTAGTGGGAGGTCATGTTAATGATGTGGACGGAGATGGTTTGGAGTTGCGCAATACTCAGCAGCAGTGTGCTAGATTGCCCAATTCGGAGATGCTGCTGTCTCTCCCGTCTAGCCTGATTCATTTAGCGGACAGACAGTCAGATGATATTGTGAGACTATTACACAGCTTTCCATGTCTTTTTAATGATGTTCCTACATGTACTAATGTGTTAGAACATGACATTAATGTTGGAAACGCTGCACCTATCAAGCAACATCCTTATCGTGTCAACGTCGCTAAGAGAAAGATAATGAGGGGTGAGGTCGGTTATTTGCTGGAGAATAACCTGGCTATGCCAAGTTCAAGTCCTTGGAGTTCTCCGTGCATTCTGGTTCCTAAACCTGATGGGACATCCAGATTATGTACGGACTATCGGAAAGTCAATGCTGTCACAGTGCCCGACTCGTTCCCGTTACCCAGACTGGATGACTGTATTGATACTGTTGGTGCTGCTACTTATGTAACCAAATTAGATCTTCTAAAAGGTTACTGGCAGGTGCCGTTAACCCCACGTGCCTCCGACATCTCTGCATTTGTGACCCCAGATCACTTCCTACAATATGCTGTCATGGCATTTGGGATGCGGAACGCACCAGCCACTTTCCAACGCCTGGTTAACACAGTATTGGCTGGAGTTCCTAATTGTAGTGCTTACCTTGATGATCTGGTAATTTATTCAACTGAGTGGTCTGATCATGTTAACACTCTAAGGGTAGTGTGTGAACGTCTAGCAACCGCTTCTCTAACCCTGAACTTAGCAAAGTGCGAGTTTGGGAAGGCCACTGTTACGTATCTTGGTAAACAGGTCGGCCATGGTCAGGTGCGCCCTGTAGATGCCAAGGTCTCCGCTATAAACGCATTTCCCGCACCTACCACCAGAAGAGAGCTACGCCGTTTTTTAGGGATGGTTGGCTACTACCGTAGTTTCTGTAAAAATTTCTCTGCGGTAGTTGCTCCATTAACGGATTTGCTCAGTCCGGCGAGAAAATTTGTATGGTCTGAAGATTGTTGTACTGCTTTCAACACTGCTAAAGCACTCTTATGTAGTACTCCTGTTCTTGCTGCGCCAGATTTTGAACGACCGTTTAAACTGGAGGTAGATGCAAGTGCCAGAGGTGCTGGTGCTGTTCTACTGCAGCAAGACCAGAGTGGAGTGGACCATCCTGTCTGTTATTTTTCACGGAAATTTAACAAATGTCAGACAAACTATTCCACCATTGAACAAGAAGCTCTAGCTTTGTTGTTAGCTCTGCAGTACTTTGAAGTTTATGTTGGTTCCAGTGCATTACCAGTGATAGTGTATACTGACCATAACCCCTTAGTTTTTCTCCACCGGATGTACAACCAGAACCAACGCCTTATGCGTTGGGCACTTGTCGTGCAAAATTATAATTTGGAGATCCGCCACAAAAAGGGGTTAGATAATGTGTTGGCAGATGCTTTGTCTCGTGTGTAATGATCTAGGTTTTTGTTGTTATCCCGGCAGGATGATTATTGAATTTTGGGTGTTGTGATAGTACGTGTGTCGCAAACCATTTTGGTTTGCTCTTTTAAGGGTGGGAGTGTTACGGATACAGGTATCCTGTGTTTTTGTGTGTTTCTCTCCTTCTGCCCTAATCACAGGTGTCCTGTATGTTCCTGATTGGTGGTCGTTGAGGTGTCTGCTGATTGGACCAATCAGTGAACATTCCTGTGAATTGCACCACCTGTTACTCGTTTGTTCAATCACACATCCCATTTTATAAAAACCAGACTTGTGTTTGTTGAGAGAGAGATTTTTGCCATATGTGAGTATGGACACGGTGGTGTCCTGTGTGATGTGTACTCACTAAGTTGTTGGTTACCCTATTGGTAACTTTGTTAGAATACATTTCTTTATGTGAGTGTGGATACTGTGGTGTCCTGTGTATTGTGTACTTACTTTGTTGCTGATTACCCTGTTTGGTAGCTTTGTGTGTTTCTGGGAAAAGGGGAGTTTAAGCTAGTTGCCCTTGGGCGTACATTACCCGTAGGAAGAATTCTGTCTAAAAACACTAGTTAGACCTGAGCGGACCACCCACTGTACTTTTGTATGACTAGCAGTAGCCTAGCGGTTCTTCAGGCAGGCTAGATCAGTTTAGGGGGTTTTACACTATTGTTTCATTTCTTGGGTCCTGCTCAGCCCTTTTTCCCAAACCTTTACCGTGTGTTTAGTAATAAACCATTTGTGTTTGACGGTAGTTCATGGTTGTTGTGTCACATTTGTTCTCACTGCTCCATGCCACACTACTAATTTGCATAATTTATGTTACGGGTCTCATGTCCATCCACCCCAGACGTTTAGAGCCACGGGGTTCGTAACACCAAGTGTTTCCATCATACAGTGTTCAGCTGCGCACTCTACTGTACCTCTATCTCTCAGCACCAGGGGGTGTCTACTACTGTACCTCTATCTCTCAGCACCAGGGGGTTCTACTACTGTAGCCCTATCTCTCAGCACCAGGGGTTTCTACTACTGTACCTCTATCTCTCAGCACCAGGGGTTTCTACTACTGTACCTCTATCTCCCAGCACCAGGGGGTTCTACTACTGTACCTCTATCTCTCAGCACCAGGGGGTTCTACTACTGTACCTCTATCTCCCAGCACCAGGGGGTTCTACTACTGTACCTCTATCTCTCAGCACCAGGGGGTTCTACTACTGTACCTCTATCTCTCAGCACCAGGGGGTTCTACTACTGTACCTCTATCTCTCAGCACCAGGGGTTTCTTCCCTCCATTGTGCCTGGGTGGGGGTGCGGAGGGGCCTGGAGAGCCAGGGACAGCGACACCAGGGGGAATGAAGGCCCCAGCAGTGATGGGGTTTCTGTTAGGGAGGTCCATGGGCACACCTCTCCCTCCTCCACCACCACCAGCCGGCTTGATGTGGTCATACCTACAACACAGAGTCACACACCATCATAATAACAGATATTTATTGAACACGATGGTTGGACTATGTGCATAAAACTCATACAGTGACTGTAGATTGGGGATTATGTATTGGTATTGTACTGTTAGTCACTTACTGCACTGTTGGAGCTAGAAACATAAGCATTTCACTGCACCTGCTTTAACATCTGCTAATCTGTGCACACGACCAATCAACTTTGATCACCTAAACTGCTGCTACTGTTTATTATCTAGCTGTTGCCTAGTCACTTTATTCCTAGTTATATGTATGTATCTACCTCGTACCCCTGCACATCGGCTTGGTACTGGTACCCCTGCACATCGACTTGGTACTGGTACCCCTGCACATCGACTTGGTACTGGTACCCCTGCACATCGACTTGGTACTGGTACCCCTGCACATCGGCTTGGTACTGGTACCCCTGCACATCGACTTGGTACTGGTACCCCTGCACATCGACTTGGTACTGGTACCCCTGCACATCGGCTTGGTACTGGTACCCCTGCACATCGGCTTGGTACTGGTACCCCTGCACATCGACTTGGTACTGGTACCCCTGCACATCGACTTGGTACTGGTACCTCTGCACATCGACTTGGTACTGGTACCCCTGCACATCGGCTTGGTACTGGTACCCCTGCACATCGGCTTGGTACTGGTACCCCTGCACATCGACTTGGTACTGGTACCCCTGCACATCGACTTGGTACTGGTACCCCTGCACATCGGCTTGGTACTGGTACCCCTGCACATCGGCTTGGTACTGGTACCCCTGCACATCGGCTTGGTACTGGTACCCCTGCACATCGGCTTGGTACTGGTACCCCTGCACATCGACTTGGTACTGGTACCCCTGCACATCGGCTTGGTACTGGTACCCCTGCACATCGGCTTGGTACTGGTACCCCCTGCACATCGGCTTGGTACTGGTACCCCTGCACATCGGCTTGGTACTGGTACCCCTGCACATCGGCTTGGTACTGGTACCCCTGCACATCGGCTTGGTACTGGTACCCCTGCACATCGGCTTGGTACTGGTACCCCTGCACATCGGCTTGGTACTGGTACCCCTGCACATCGGCTTGGTACTGGTACCCCTGCACATCGACTTGGTACTGGTACCCCTGCACATCGGCTTGGTACTGGTACCCCTGCACATCGGCTTGGTACTGGTACCCCTGCACATCGGCTTGGTACTGGTACCCCTGCACATCGGCTTGGTACTGGTACCCCTGCACATCGGCTTGGTACTGGTACCCCTGCACATCGGCTTGGTACTGGTACCCCTGCACATCGGCTTGGTACTGGTACCCCTGCACATCGGCTTGGTACTGGTACCCCTGCACATCGACTTGGTACTGGTACTGGTACCCCGTGTATATAGCCACGTTTTAATTGTTAATGTATTATTACTTTTCTATTTCCTTTCTCTGCATTGTCGGGAAGGGCCGTAAGTAATAATTTCACTGTTAGTCTACACCTGTTATTTTACACAGTATGTGACAATTAACATGTGATTTGTAGCCTTCAATCCAGCCCTTCAGTAGGTTGGATCTTACCTGCAGCGGTCTCCGTAGGCGCACACACCTCTCTGGTAGAACTTACAGATGGTTGAAGGTTTACTGGTGGTCAGGTCATGAGAGAACATGCACCTAATCCCTTCTCGGCAAACACCATGGAGAAAATACCTGCATAGCAACACAAGAAACCGGCAGAATTAGCAGCGGTTAGCTATGATCATGAGGTTAGCTATGAGACCTACTGATAGCTACTTATTGAGGCCTGGTGTTCAGGGATAGAGTCTGATTAGGTTCATACACTAGAGTGATTGGTGGCTACTGGTTAGCAACAGAAACGGTCTAACATCATCAGCTTCCTCCTGGTAGTTGTCATTCATACAAGCTAGCCTAGCTAACTAGCAGCAAAGCTAACATAGCTAGCTACCGGTAGCTGCACTTTCTAGAGCTAACTAGCAAGCAAAAGCACCAATCGCGTGATTCATGGAAATGTTCACTTTAAGCAACACACTGCAGCATGTTTTCACAAATATATCGCACCAGAATCGTTAGCGGCATCCCAGCTACTTTAGCTAGCTAGCTAAGAAGCTAACATCTGCCAAATGCAAGAAATAAAACATCACACAGCTCGAGGTAAGAAACACTCAAGCAACAGTAAAAACATTAAACACGGTACAAGTTCTACCTGCAGGTGACTTGCTTCGTGTTCATGTTTTATCCTCAATAATATTGGGGCAACGGTATTTATGTTCCCGTTGTCACGTTTGAGTGCAAGCAAAAACTTCCGCCTATAAACCACCAGACTCGATGAACGAAAGGTTCCGAGGGGAAGGTTCAAGACGGGTAAGCAGCCAGGAGTCTCGAGCATACGACATGTATGTTTAAATACGATTATCTTTAAGAATACATAGTTATTCTTTATGAATAACATTTTTTTAACGCGTTCAAATTGCTTCCTTCTTTAGCAACGTGTGTCACCTCGCTCATGTATTTCCCGGTTGAACCTTCCAATGGACTGCACTGTCTTGAAGTTTAACCATTGTGGAAGAAAAATCTATAGTTTTGACAAAAATAAGCTCCAAACAGAAAACACAGGGCGAAAATGCCCAATCTGTCAGGAGCAGATGAGATTCAGCCTCCTCGAGGCACCTGTCATAGTTCCGTGTCCATTTAGTAATGGACACAAGGTCCGGTGCGCCTTCCTCATTGGATCCTCACTGGGACCTGCTTTTCTCAGGTAAAATCAACACTTTACTGATATTCTTACTGTATATCTTACTCATATTGTCAACAACTGTTTATTTTTGCAACATTGAATGTTAAAATGTAATTCATTTTAAATGTGTATCTTCCCCTTTCATGTGTCTTCCTGACCGGACCTGTCATGGTGTTTGTCACAGTGAATGGCAGGACTCTGAGCTGCATGTTGGAGTTACTAACTCACAAGGTGCCTTCAGATTAGTTTACTTGCAGTTTGTGTGAGTTAGACTGGACTAGGTAACTAGATCTGATGTCTGTGTGTGTGTTCAAGGTGTGGTGTATAGCTACACCTCCTCAGGAGTCCAGAGAGAGGACCAGGGCTGGGAGCAGTGCCTCTGTGTGCCGCTGGTGGCCCCCGGGACTGGCAGCTTTGGAACAATGTGGGACACTGAGCTGGAACAGTTCTCCCTCCTCTCCACCTGGTCACGACACAGGTGAATATTACGAATGGAAATAGTACATTCTGAAAACCTAATAGTTAAAGATGGTGGTGCCACTTTAGAAATCCCACATAAAGAATACCTTTAATATAAAGGGGTTCTAAGTAGTTTACAATAACAAAAACTTCAACATGATTATTTTGTTTAAGACAGAGTAATACAACTGTATACAGTGAGCTCCAAAAGTGTTGGTACTGTGACACGTTTTGTTTTTGCTCTGTACTCCAGCACTTTGGATTTGAACGGATACAAATAATTTGAGGGTATTTTCATCCATTTCAGGTGAACCGTTTAGAAATTACAGCTTTTTGCACATAGTCCCCACATTTTAGGGAACCAAAAGTATTGGGACACTTGTGTATTAAAGTAGCAAAAAGTTAAGTATTTGGTCCCATATTCATAGCACGCAGTGACTACATGAAGCCTGTGACTCTACAAACTTGTTGGATGTATTTGCTGTTTGTTTTGGTTGGGTTTCAGATTATTTTGTGCCCAATAAAAATGAATGCTAAATAATGTATTGTGTCATTTTGGAGTCACTGTTATTGTAAATAAGAATTGAATATGTTTCTAAACACTTCTACATTCATGTGGATGCTACCATGATTACAGGTAATCAATCCTGAATGAATCGTGAATAATGATGAGTGAGAAAGTTAGACGCACAAATATCATACCCCCAAGACATGCTAACCTCTCACCATTACAATAACAGAGGCATTTTTGGGGGGTATGATATGTGCATCTAACTTTCTCACTCATTATTATTCACAATTCATTCAGGATTATTCATAATCATAATATGGGACCAAATACTGAATTTGTCCCAATACATTTGGGTCCCTAAAATGGGGGGACTACTGTATGTACAAAAAGTGCTGTAATTTTTACGGATGAAAATACCCTCAAATTAAAGCTGACAGTCTGCCCTTTAACCTTAGTCATTGTATCATTTCAAATCCAAAGTGGAGTACAGAGCCAAAACAACAACACGTGTCACTATTGAAGCTCACTGTATTTGCTCCAGGTTTGAAGAGGAGCGGGAGTTTGGCTCGTGTTGCTATGGCTTTGCCCTGTCCTTCCTGAACCAGCTGAGGAGAGCAGAGGGCAGAGAGTCAGTCACCAGGGATGACTTCACACAGCAACATGTCCTGCCCCATGTTAAGACTGCCTCCAAATACATCACAGTCTACCAAGAGATCCATCAACATGGTTTCTACATAGCTGATAATTAAGATGCTTGTATTTAGTGTAATTTTCGTTGGGGTTGGGATAAAGCGTAATGACCTTCCGTTGGACCTTGTATACAATTGGACAATAAAATAATATTCTTATTTTGCTATTGTTAATGCATAGTTGTTGGTCGGCACAGATAAATCCTGATGCTTTTCATTTTTAAAAAGTAATTTACTTTGTCTGCTCAAGGGTGTAAAATACAAACTTTCACAAAAGCTCTGACGAAGGCCCAGAGGCCGACACGTAAGCTTGAATAAAAGAAGTTATACTAGCAAGAGCAGTGTGCGGGGTTAATTTTTCTATCAAGTAATCACATTATTCACAATCAACTGCAACCAGACAACTCAGAAGTGGGAGTGTTTTTTAAATGATCTCTGTAAAGGAAACCATACTGTATAGTAGCATACATGGAAAAACTATCTCCAACAAACACTGAAACAATACATGTGTTAACACCACACCATGTGTAAATGACAACACCAAACAAAATATAATTATTGTAAAATTGACTGTGTCCATAAAATATATATAGTATGTATAGGGCGGCAGGTAGCTTAGTGGTTGAGAGCGTTGTGCCAGTAACCGAAAGGTCGCTGGTTCTAATCCCCGAGCCGACTAGGTGAAAAATCTGTCTATGTGCCCTTGAGCAAGGCACTTAACCCTAATTGCTCCTGTAAGTCGCTCTGGATAAGAGCGTCTGCTAAATGACTAAAATGTAAATGTATAAGCTGGAAGTAGAGGCCTAAGCATTGTTGTTCACTAGTTTACTCCAATTAAGGGAGGGGTGGTGGGGTTGGAAAGTAAAAAAATATATATTTTTAAAGGATGTATGTATGTATGTGTGTATAAACTCAGCAAAAAAAGTAACGTCCCTTTTTCAGGACCCTGTCTTTCAAAGATAATTAGTAAAAATCCAAACAACTTCACAGATCTTCATTGTAAAGGGTTTAAACACTGTTTCCCATGCTTGTTCAATGAACCATAAACAATTAATGAACATGCACCTGTGGAACGGTCGTTAAGACACTAACAGCTTACAGACGGTAGGCAATTAAGGTCACAGTTATGAAAACTTAGGACACTAAAGAGGCCTTTCTACTGACTCTGAAAAACACCAAAAGAAAGATGCCAAGGGTCCCTGCTCATCTGCGTGAACGTGCCTTAGGCATACTGCAAGGAGGCATGAGGACTGCAGATGTGGCCAGGGCAATACATTTTTTACGTTTAACATTTAAGACTCCCGAGTGGCGCAGTGGTCTAAGGCACTGCATCGCAGTGCTAGCTGTGCCACTAGAGATCTTGGTTCGAGTCCAGGCTCTGTTGCAGCCGGCCGCGACCGGGAGACCCATGGGCGGCGCACAATTTTTTAAATAAAAATATCAACAACAAAAAAAATAACATGTATGCATTCACTAACTGTAAGTGGCTCTGGATAAGAGCGTCTGATAAATGACTCACTAACTGTAAGTGGCTCTGGATAAGAGCGTCTGCTAAATGACTCACTAACTGTAAGTAGCTCTGGATAAGAGCGTCTGCTAAATGACTCACTAACTGGAAGTGGCTCTGGATAAGAGCGTCTGCTAAATGACGTAAATGTAAAAAGTCATTTAGCAGACGCTCTTATCCAGAGCGACTTACAAATTGGTGCATTCAACTTAGGATAGCCAGTGGGACAACCACCCTTTTTTTTTTTTTTTATGGGGGTTGGGGGAGGGGGGGTAGAAGGATTATTGTTATCCCATTCCAGGTATTCCTTAAAGAGGTAGGGTTTCAAGTGTCTCCGGAAGGTGGTCAGTGACTCCGCTGTCCTGGCGTCGGGGGGGAGCTTGTTCCACCATTGGGGTGTCAGAGCAGCGAATAGCTTTGACTGGGCTGAGCGGGAACTGTGCTTCCGTAGAGGTAGGGGGGCTAGCAGGCCAGAGGTGGATGAACGTAGTGCCCTCGTTTGGGTGTGGGGTCTGATCAGAGCCTGAAGGTAAGGAGGTGCCATTCCCCTCACAGCTCCGTAGGCAAGCACCATGGTTTTGTAATAGATGCGAGCTTCAACTGGAAGCCAGTGGAGTGTGCGGAGGAGCGGGGTGACATGAGAGAACTTGGGAAGGTTGAACACCAGACGGGCTGCAGCGTTCTGGATAAGTTGTAGGGGTTTAATGGCACAGGCAGGGAGCCCAGCCAACAGCGAGTTGCAGTAATCAAGTGCCTGGATTGACAAGTGCCTGGATTAGGACCTGTGCCGCTTTCTGTGTAAGGTAGGTTCGTACTCTGCGAAAGTTGTAGAGCATGAACCTGCAGGATCGGGTCACCGCTTTGATGTTAGCGGAGAACAACAGGGTGTTGTCCAGGGTCACGCCAAGGTTCTTTGTACTCTGGGAGGAGGACACAATGGAGTTGTCAACCGTGATGGCGAGATCATGGAGCGGAGAGTCCTTCCCCGGGAGGAAGAGCAGCTCCATCTTGCCGAGGTTCAGCTTGAGGTGGTGATCCGACATCCACACTGATATATCTGCCAGACATGCAGAGATGCGATTCGCCACCTGGTTATCAGAAGGGGGAAAGGAGAAAATGAATTGTGTGTCATCTGCGTAGCAATGATAGGAGAGACCATGTGAGGATATGACAGAGCAAAATGACTTGGCGTATAGAGAGAATAGGAGAGGGCCTAGAACTAAGCCGTGGAGGACACCAGTGGTGAGAGCACGTGGTGCGGAGACAGATTCTCGCCACGCCACCTGGTAGGAGCGACCTGTCAGATAGGACGCAATCCAAGAGTGAGAGTTTTCCACTTGTGTGGGTTGTAGACTCCGTCTCATGCTACCACTAGAGTGAAAGCACCGCCAGCATTCAAAAGTAACCAAAACATCAGCCAGGAACTGAGAAGTGGTCTGTGGTCACCACCTGCAAAACCAGTCCTTTATTGGGGGTGTCTTGCTAATTGCCTATAATTTCCACCTGTTGTCTATTCCATTTGCACAACAGCATGTGAAATGTATTGTCAATCAGTGTTGCTTCCTAAGTGGACAGTTTGATTTCACAGAAGTGTGATTGACTTGGAGTTACATTGTGTTGTTTAAGTGTTCCCTTTATTCTTTTGAGCAGTGTATATTTGCGGGGAAAAAACATATGGGGGATTGGAAGTGATGCAGACAATTACATTGATGGAAGTTACAATCTATCTGCAATATTAAAGCTGATCTACCCCCTAAAAACAAACACACATAAAAAAATACAAAAAATACAAATAAAAACGTGTTATTGACAACACCACACCACACCACGTGTTATTGACAACACCACACCACACCATGTGTTATTGACAACACCACACCACACCATGTGTTATTGACAACACCACACCACACCATGTGTTATTGACACCACACCACACCATGTGTTATTGACAACACCACACCACACCATGTGTTATTGACAACACCACACCACACCATGTGTTATTGACAACACCACACCACACCATGTGTTATTGACAACACCACACCACACCATGTGTTATTGACAACACCACACTACACCATGTGTTATTGACAACACCACACCACACCATGTGTTATTGACAACACCACACCATGTGTTATTGACAACACCACACCACACCATGTGTTATTGACAACACCACACCATGTGTTATTGACAACACCACACCACACCATGTGTTATTGACCACACCACACCATGTGTTATTGACAACACCACACCATGTGTTATTGACAACACCACACCACACCATGTGTTATTGACAACACCACACCACACCATGTGTTATTGACAACACCACACCACACCATGTGTTATTGACAACACCACACCATGTGTTATTGACAACACCACACCATGTGTTATTGACAACACCACACCATGTGTTATTGACAACACCACACCACGTGTTATTGGCAACACCACACCACGTGTTATTGACAACACCACACCATGTGTTATTGACAACACCACACCATGTGTTATTGACAACACCACACCACACCATGTGTTATTGACAACACCACACCATGTGTTATTGACAAAACCACACCATGTGTTATTGACAACACCACACCATGTGTTATTGACAAAACCACACCATGTGTTATTGACAACACCACACCATGTGTTATTGACAACACCACACCATGTGTTATTGACAACACCACACCATGTGTTATTGACAACACCACACCATGTGTTATTGGCAACACCACACCACACCATGTGTTATTGACAACACCACACCACACCATGTGTTATTGACAACACCACACCACGTGTTATTGACAACACCACACCATGTGTTATTGACAACACCACACAACACCATGTGTTATTGACAACACCACACAACACCATGTGTTATTGACAACACCACACCACACCATGTGTTATTGACAACACCAAACCACGCCATGTGTTATTGACAACACCACACCATGTGTTATTGACAACACCACACCACACCATGTGTTATTGACAACACCACACCATGTGTTATTGACAACACCACACCATGTGTTATTGACAACACCACACCATGTGTTATTGACAACACCACACCATGTGTTATTGACAACACCACACCATGTGTTATTGACAACACCACACCACACCACGTGTTATTGACAACACCACACCACGTGTTATTGACAACACCACACCATGTGTTATTGACAACACCACACCACACCATGTGTTATTGACAACACCACACCATGTGTTATTGACAACACCACACCATGTGTTATTGACAACACCACACCACACCATGTGTTATTGACAACACCACACCACGTGTTATTGACAACACCACACCACGTGTTATTGACAACACCACACCATGTGTTATTGACAACACCACACCATGTGTTATTGACAACACCACACCATGTGTTATTGACCACACCACACCACACCATGTGTTATTGACCACACCACACCATGTGTTATTGACAACACCACACCATGTGGATGTGTGACACGTGACTTCCGTCTCGCTTCCGCATTGTCTCCGTGCTGCTGTGCTGTTTGTTGCTACTTGGCTACCTGCCAAACTATTCACGTTTTACTTTTAATAAACGTTTAATCAATCTCTGTGTTCAACAAATTTACCAACTTTTTAGTTTTGTCCTCACTCATCTTTTTTCGTTAAACTTTTTCACCCCGGACGTTTTATCCCGAGACAGAAGAGTCATTTTCCTGTGCGTTTTAGCTGCCAATTTTACTTTATTTTCCATTTTTCCATCGCAACTTTTTTCCCTTATTCAACTTTTTCACTCCGGACGCTTTATCTGGACATGGTTCGTCAACATCTTCAACAGCCGAAGCTAAGTAGTAACATTAACATGATGTCTTCTAATTGCAGTCGCTGTACTCATAATATACAGGAGAACGATCGCCTTACGGCGAGAATAGCTGTGCTACAAGCCCAGCTTCAGACGCAATCGTTAGGCAAGGGTAATTTCAGTGTAGGAAAGGAAGAAACAGCGTCTGTGCCACCAGTAAGTACAGACAGTAACGTTAGTATAAATCCCCCCGCACAGTCCCCGCAGCCGGACAACTTTCTCATGGCTTCTGGAGGGAAATACTGTTGGAATGCTCAACCGGTGTCGCTCATTCAGCCGACAGAAACCTTCAACCGGTTTTCCCCATTATGTAGCGAGTCGGAGTCTGAGTCTGAGTCTTCTCTAGTCTCTACTCCTCCCGTTACGGGGTCTGAGACGCCGAAGGCTCCCACCATTAGCTCTGACAAATTGAAAACCCTAGTCATTGGCGACTCCATTACCCGCAGTATTAGACTTAAAACGAATCACCCAGCGATCATACACTGTTTACCAGGGGGCAGGGCTACCGACGTTAAGGCTAATCTAAAGATGGTGCTGGCTAAAGCTAAAACTGGCGAGTGTAGAGAGTATAGAGATATTGTTATCCACGTCGGCACCAACGATGTTAGGATGAAACAGTCAGAGGTCACCAAGTGCAACATAGCTTCAGTGTGTAAATTAGCTAGAAAGATGTGTCGGCATCGAGTAATTGTCTCTGGCCCCCTCCCAGTTAGGGGAAGTGACGAGCTCTACAGCAGAGTCTCAGCACTCAATCGCTGGTTGAAAACTGTTTTCTGCCCCTGTCACGTGAATTTCTATCTCTAATTCACCCTAAGCTTGAATCATTACCAGAGGTTGTAAGGCTCTAGTTTTAATCATCAATGATTCAAGGTCCACAACTCACAAGTCTTATCTGTATTTTTATTCATGGTGAGAGCTCTGAGGCCAAAACACAAATCTCCTTTCTTTATACTTCTTGACAAACAAAAACACTATGCTCCTCCCACCTTTCTTAAACAGTTCCCGCCTCCCCCCTTGAATGGTTAGTAACGCCCTTCTGTTAGTGGGTTGACACATGATAATTCTAACATTTATACTGTGTTTGGGGTGTAATTCTTTAGTCATTATTCTTAAAATCCAAATTAATCTAACAGCCCCTCCCAAAAGATAACATTTGTGGATAATTGGCCCTCTTTCTGGGACTCACCCACAAACAGGACCAAGCCTGACCTGCTGAGGAGTGACGGACTCCATCCTAGCTGGAGGGGTGCTCTCCTCTTATCTACCAACATAGATAGGGCTCTAACTCCTCTAGCCCCACAGTGAAATAGGGTGCAGGCCAGGCAGCAGGCTGTTAGCCAACCTGCCAGCTTAGTGGAGTCTGCCAATAGCATAGTCAGTGTAGTCAGCTCAGCCATACCCATTGAGACTGTGTCTGTGCCTCGACCTAGGTTGGGCAAAACTAAACATGGCGGTGTTCACCCTAGCAATCTTATTAGGATGAAGACCTCCTCCATTCCTGCCATTATTGAAAGAGATCGTGATACCTCACATCTCAAAATAGGGTTACTTAATGTTAGATCCCTCACTTCAAAGGCAGTCATAGTCAATGAACTAATCACTGATCATAATCTTGATGTGATTGGCCTGACTGAAACATGGCTTAAGCCTGATGAATTTGCTGTGTTACACTAGTGACCATATTCCCCGTGCATCCCGCAAAGGCGGAGGTGTTGCTAACATTTACGATAGCAAATTTCAATTTACAAAAAAAAAATGGCGTTTTCGTCTTTTGAGCTTCTAGTCATGAAATCTATGCAGCCTACTCAATCACTTTTTATAGCTACTGTTTACAGGCCTCCTGGGCCATATACAGCGTTCCTCTCTGAGTTTCCTGAAATCCTATCAGACCTTGTAGTCATAGCAGATCATATTCTAATTTTTGGTGATTTTAATATTCACATGGAGAAGTCCACAGACCCACTCCAAAAGTCTTTCGGAGCCATTATCGACTCAGTGGGTTTTGTCCAACATGTCTCTGGACCTACTCACTGCCACAGTCATACTCTGGACCTAGTTTTGTCCCATGGAATAAATGTTGTAGATCTTAATGTTTTTCCACAAAATCCTGGACTATCGGACCACCATTTTATTACGTTTGCAATCGCAACAAATAATCTGCTCAGACCCCAACCAAGGAGCATCAAAAGTCGTGCTATAAATTCTCAGACAACACAAAAATTCCTTGATGCCCTTCCAGACTCCTTCTGCCTACCCAAGGACGTCAGAGGACAAAAATCAGTTAACCACTTAACTGAGGAACTCAATTTAACCTTGCGCAATACCCTAGATGCAGTTGCACCCCTAAAAACGAAAAACATTTGTCATAAGAAACTAGCTCCCTGGTATACAGAAAATACCCGAGCTTTGAAGCAAGCTTCCAGGAAATTGGAACGGAAATGGCGCCACACCAAACTGGAAGTCTTCCGACTAGCTTGGAAAGACAGTACCGTGCAGTACCGAAGAGCCCTCACTGCTGCTCGATCATCCTACTTTTCCAACTTAATCGAGGAAAATAAGAATAATCCAAAATTTCTTTTTGATACTGTTGCAAAGCTAACTAAAAAGCAGCATTCCCCAAGAGAGGATGGCTTTCACTTCAGCAGTAATAAATTCATGAACTTCTTTGAGGAAAAGATCATGACCATTAGAAAGCAAATTACGGACTCCTCTTTGAATCTGCGTATTCCTCCAGGGCTTAGCTGTCCTGGATCTGCACAGCTCTGCGAGGGCCTGGGATCGGGAGAGACACTTAAGTGTTTTAGTACTATATCTCTTGACACAATGATGAAAATAATCATGGCCTCTAAACCTTCAAGCTGCATACTGGATCCTATTCCTACTAAACTGCTGAAGGAGCTGCTTCCTGTGCTTGGCCCTCCTATGTTGAACATAATAAACAGCTCTCTATTCACCGGATGTGTACCAAACTCACTAAAAGTGGCAGTGATAAAGCCTCTCTTGAAAAAGCCAAACCTTGACCCGGAAAATATAAAAAACTATCGGCCTATATCGAATCTTCCATTCCTCTCAAAAATTTTAGAAAAAGCTGTTGCGCAGCAACTCACTGCCTTTCTGAAGACAAACAATGTATACGAAATGCTTCAGTCTGGTTTTAGACCCCATCATAGCACTGAGACTGCACTTGTGAAGGTGGTAAATGACCTTTTAATGGCGTCAGACCGAGGCTCTGCATCTGTCCTCGTGCTACTAGACCTTAGTGCTGCCTTTGACACCATCGATCACCACATTCTTTTGGAGAGACTGGAAACCCAAATTGGTCTACACGGACAAGTTCTGGCCTGGTTTAGATCTTACCTGTCGGAAAGATATCAGTTTGTCTCTGTGAATGGTCTGTCCTCCGACAAATCAACTGTACATTTCGGTGTTCCTCAAGGTTCCGTTTTAGGACCACTATTGTTTTCACTATATATTTTACCTCTTGGGGATGTTATTCGAAAACATAATGTTAACTTTCACTGCTATGCGGATGACACACAGCTGTACATTTCAATGAAACATGGTGAAGCCCCAAAATTGCCCTCGCTAGAAGCCTGTGTTTCAGACATAAGGAAGTGGATGGCTGAAAACTTTTTACTTTTAAACTCGGACAAAACAGAGATGCTTGTTCTAGGTCCCAAGAAACAAAGAGATCTTCTGTTAAATCTGACAATTCATCTTGATGGTTGTAAAGTCGTCTCAAATAAAACTGTGAAGGACCTCGGCGTTACTCTTGACCCTGATCTCTCTTTTGACGAACATATCAAGACTGTTTCAAGGACAGCTTTTTTCCATCTACGTAACATTGCAAAAATCAGAAATTTTCTGTCCAAAAATGATGCAGAAAAATTAATCCATGCATTTGTTACTTCTAGGTTAGACTACTGCAATGCTCTATTTTCCGGCTACCCGGATAAAGCACTAAATAAACTTCAGTTAGTGCTAAATACGGCTGCTAGAATCCTGACTAGAACCAAGAAATTTGATCATATTACTCCAGTGCTAGCTTCCCTACACTGGCTTCCTGTTAAGGCAAGGGCTGATTTCAAGGTTTTACTGTTAACCTATAAAGCGTTACATGGGCTTGCTCCTACCTATCTTTCCGAGTTGGTCCTGCCGTACATACCAATACGTACGCTACGGTCACAAGACGCAGGCCTCCTAATTGTCCCTAGAATTTCTAAGCAAACAGCGGGAGGCAGGGCTTTCTCCTATAGATCTCCATTTTTATGGAACAGTCTGCCTACCCATGTGAGAGACGCAGACTCGGTCTCAACCTTTAAGTCTTTACTGAAGACTTATCTCTTCAGTAGGTCATATGATTGAGTGTAGTCTGGCCCAGGAGTGTGAAGGTGAACGGAAAGGCTCTGGAGCAACGAACAGCCCTTGCTGTCTCTGCCAGGCCGGTTCCCCTCTCCACTGGGGTTCTCTGCCTCTAACCCTGTTGCAGGGGCTGAGTCACTGGCTTGCTGGTGCTCTTTCATGCCGTCCCTGGGAGGGGTGCGTCACTTGAGTGGGTTGAGTTACTGACGTGATCTTCCTGTCTGGGTTGGCGCCCCCCCCTTGGTTTGTGCTGTGGTGGAGACCTCTGTGGGCTATACTCGGCCTTGTCTCAGGATTGTAAGTTGGTGGTTGAGGATATCCCTCTAGTGGTGCGGGGGCTGTGCTTTGGCAGAGTGGGTGGGGTTATATCCTTCCTGTTTGGCCCTGTCCGGGGGTTTCTTCGGATGGGGCCACAGTGTCTCCGGACCGCTCCTGTCTCAGCCTCCAGTATTTATGCTGCAGTAGTTTATGTGTCGGGGGGCTGGGGTTAGTTGGTTATACCTGGAGTACTTCTCCTGTCTTATCCAGTGTCCTGTGTGAATTTAAGTATGCTCTCTCTAATTCTCTCGTTCTCTCTTTCTCTCTGAGAACCTGAGCCCTAGGACCATACGTCAGGACTACCGGGCATGATGACACCTTGCTGTCCCCAGTCCGCCTGGCCTTGCTGCTATTCCAGTTTCAACTGTTCTGCCTGCGGTTACGAAACCCCTACCTGTCCCAGACCTGCTGTTTTCAACTCTTAATGATCGGCTATGAAAAGCCAACTGAGAGACCTGAGCCCTAGGACCATACGTCGGGACTACCGGCCGTGGTGACTCCTTGCTGTCCCCAGTCCGCCTGGCCTTGCTGCTATTCCAGTTTCAACTGTTCTGCCTGCGGTTATGGAACCCCTACCTGTCCCAGACCTGCTGTTTTCAACTCTTAATGATCGGCTATGAAAAGCCAACTGAGATTTATTCCTGATTATTATTTGACCATGCTTGTCACTTATGAACATTTTTGAACATCTTGGCATGGTTCTGTTATAACCTCCACCCGGCACAGCCAGAAGAGGACTGGCCACCCCTCATAGCCTGGTTCCTCTCTAGGTTTCTTCCTAGGTTTTGGCCTTTCTAGGGAGTTTTTCCTAGCCACCGTGCTTTTACACCTGCATTACTAGCTGTTTGGGGTTTTAGGCTGGGTTTCTGTACAGCACTTCGAGATATTAGCTGATGTAAGAAGGGCTATATAAAATAAAATTGATTGATTGATTGATGTGTTATTGACAACACCACACCATGTGTTATTGACAACACCACACCATGTGTTATTGACAACACAACACCACACCATGTGTTATTGACAAAACCACACCATGTGTTATTGACAACACCACACCATGTGTTATTGACAACACCACACCATGTGTTATTGACAACACCACACCATGTGTTATTGGCAACACCACACCACACCATGTGTTATTGACAACACCACACCACGTGTTATTGACCACACCACACCATGTGTTATTGACCACACCACACCATGTGTTATTGACAACACCACACAACACCATGTGTTATTGACAACACCACACTACACCATGTGTTATTGACAACACCACACCACACCATGTGTTATTGACAACACCACACCACACCATGTGTTATTGACAACACCACACCACACCATGTGTTATTGACAACACCACACCACACCATGTGTTATTGACAACACCACACCACACCATGTGTTATTGACAACACCACACCACACCATGTGTTATTGACAACACCACACCATGTGTTATTAACCACACCACACCATGTGTTATTGACAACACCACACTACACCATGTGTTATTGACAACACCACACCATGTGTTACTGACAACACCACACCATGTGTTATTGACAACACCACACCATGTGTTATTGACAACACCACACCATGTGTTATTGACAACACCACACCATGTGTCATTGACAACACCACACCACACCATGTGTTATTGACAACACCACACCATGTGTTATTGACAACACCACACTACACCATGTGTTATTGACAACACCACACCATGTGTTATTGACAACACCACACTACACCATGTGTTATTGACAACACCACACCATGTGTTATTGACAACACCACACCATGTGTTATTGACAACACCACACCATGTGTTATTGACAACACCAAATCATGTGTTATTGACAAAACCACACTACACCATGTGTTATTGGCAACACCACACCATGTGTTATTGACAACACCACACCATGTGTTATTGACAACACCACACCATGTGTTATTGGCAACACCACACTACACCATGTGTTATTGACAACACCACACCATGTGTTATTGACAACACCACACCATGTGTTATTGGCAACACCACACCACACCATGTGTTATTGACAACACCACACCACACCATGTGTTATTGACAACACCACACCATGTGTTATTGACCACACCACACCATGTGTTATTGACCACACCACACCATGTGTTATTGACAACACCACACAACACCATGTGTTATTGACAACACCACACTACACCATGTGTTATTGACAACACCACACCACACCATGTGTTATTGACAACACCACACCATGTGTTATTGACAACACCACACCACACCATGTGTTATTGACAACACCACACCACACCATGTGTTATTGACAACACCACACCACACCATGTGTTATTGACAACACCACACCACACCATGTGTTATTGACAAAACCACACCACACCATGTGTTATTGACAACACCACACCATGTGTTATTGACAACACAACACCACACCATGTGTTATTGACAAAACCACACCACACCATGTGTTATTGACAAAACCACACCACACCATGTGTTATTGACAACACCACACCATGTGTTATTGACAACACCACACCATGTGTTATTGACAACACCACACCATGTGTTATTGACAACACCACACCATGTGTTATTGGCAACACCACACTACACCATGTGTTATTGACAACACCACACCACACCATGTGTTATTGACAACACCACACCACGTGTTATTGACCACACCACACCACGTGTTATTGACCACACCACACCATGTGTTATTGACAACACCACACAACACCATGTGTTATTGACAACACCACACTACACCATGTGTTATTGACAACACCACACCACACCATGTGTTATTGACAACACCACACCACACCATGTGTTATTGACAAAACCACACCATGTGTTATTGACAACACCACACCATGTGTTATTGACAACACCACACCATGTGTTATTGACAACACCACACCATGTGTTATTGACAACACCACACCATGTGTTATTGACAACACAACACCACACCATGTGTTATTGACAAAACCACACCATGTGTTATTGACAACACCACACCATGTGTTATTGACAACACCACACCACGTGTTATTGACCACACCACACCACGTGTTATTGACCACACCACACCATGTGTTATTGACAACACCACACAACACCATGTGTTATTGACAACACCACACTACACCATGTGTTATTGACAACACCACACCACACCATGTGTTATTGACAACACCACACCACACCATGTGTTATTGACAACACCACACCACACCATGTGTTATTGACAACACCACACCACACCATGTGTTATTGACAACACCACACCACACCATGTGTTATTTGACAACACCAACACACACACCATGTGTTATTGACAACCACACCACACCATGTGTTATTGACAACACACACCACACCATGTGTGATTGACAACACCACCCTCCATGTGTTATGGACAAACACCACACAATGTGTATTGACAACACCACACCATGTGTTATTGACAACACACACCATGTGTTATTGACAACACACACCACGCGTGTTTATTGACAACATCCACACCAGGTGTTATTGACAACGCCACACCATGTGTTATTGACAACACCACACCACACCATGTGTTATTGACCACACCACACCAGATGTGTTCTATTGACAACACCACACCAACCATGTGTTATTGACAACACCACACCATGTGTTATTGACCAACACCACACCTACACCATGTGTTATTGACCCACACCACACATGTGTTATTTGACAACACCACCACCTGTGTTATTGACAACACCACACCATGTGTTATTGACAAACACCACACACACCATGTGTTATTGACACACCACACCATGTGTTATTGACAACACCACACCATGTGTTATTGACAACACCACACATGTGTTATTGACGAAACCACACCATTGTGTATTGACAACACCACACTACACCATGTGTTATTGGCAACACCACACCATGTGTTATTGACAACACCACACCATGTGTTATTGACAACACCACACCATGTGTTATTGGCAACACCACACTACACCATGTGTTATTGACAACACCACACCACACCATGTGTTATTGACAACACCACACCACACCATGTGTTATTGACAACACCACACCACACCATGTGTTATTGACAACACAACACCACACCATGTGTTATTGACAAAACCACACCACACCATGTGTTATTGACAAAACCACACCACACCATGTGTTATTGACAAAACCACACCACACCATGTGTTATTGACAACACCACACCATGTGTTATTGACAACACCACACCATGTGTTATTGACAACACCACACCATGTGTTATTGGCAACACCACACTACACCATGTGTTATTGACAACACCACACCACACCATGTGTTATTGACAACACCACACCACGTGTTATTGACCACACCACACCATGTGTTATTGACCACACCACACCATGTGTTATTGACAACACAACACCATGTGTTATTGACAACACCACACTACACCATGTGTTATTGACAACACCACACCACACCATGTGTTATTGACAACACCACACCACACCATGTGTTATTGACAACACCACACTACACCATGTGTTATTGACAACACCACACCACACCATGTGTTATTGACAACACCACCACACCATGTGTTATTGACAACACCACACTACACCATGTGTTATTGACAACACCACACCATGTGTTATTAACCACACCACACCATGTGTTATTGACAACACCACACTACACCATGTGTTATTGACAACACCACACCATGTGTTACTGACAACACCACACCATGTGTTATTGACAACACCACACCATGTGTTATTGACAACACCACACCATGTGTTATTGACAACACCACACCATGTGTTATTGACAACACCACACCATGTGTCATTGACAACACCACACCACACCATGTGTTATTGACAACACCACACCATGTGTTATTGACAACACCACACTACACCATGTGTTATTGACAACACCACACCATGTGTTATTGACAACACCACACTACACCATGTGTTATTGACAACACCACACCATGTGTTATTGACAACACCACACCATGTGTTATTGACAACACCACACCATGTGTTATTGACAACACCAAATCATGTGTTATTGACAAAACCACACTACACCATGTGTTATTGGCAACACCACACCATGTGTTATTGACAACACCACACCATGTGTTATTGACAACACCACACCATGTGTTATTGGCAACACCACACTACACCATGTGTTATTGACAACACCACACCATGTGTTATTGACAACACCACACCATGTGTTATTGACAACACCACACCATGTGTTATTGACAACACCACACCACACCATGTGTTATTGACAACACCACACCACACCATGTGTTATTGACAACACCACACCATGTGTTATTGACCACACCACACCATGTGTTATTGACAACACCACACAACACCATGTGTTATTGACAACACCACACTACACCATGTGTTATTGACAACACCACACCACACCATGTGTTATTGACAACACCACACCACACCATGTGTTATTGACAACACCACACCACACCATGTGTTATTGACAACACCACACCACACCATGTGTTATTGACAACACCACACCACACCATGTGTTATTGACAACACCACACCATGTGTTATTGACAACCACACCACACCATGTGTTATTGACAACACCCACACCATGTGTTATTGACAACCACCACACCATGTGTTATTGACAACACCACACCATGTGTTATTGACAACACCACACCATGTGTTATTGACAACACCACACCATGTGTTATTGACAACACCACACCATGTGTTATTGACAACACCACACCACCATGTGTTATTGACAACACCACACCACGTGTTATTGACAACACCACCACCATGTGTTATTGACAACCACCACACCATGTGTTTATTGACAAAACCACCACACCATGTGTTAGTGACAACACCACACCATTGGTTAATTGACAACACCTACACCATGTGGTTATTGACAACACCACACCACACCATGTGTTATTGACAACACCACACCATGTGTATTGGCAACACCAACTACACCATGTGTTATTGACAACACCACAACCACACCATGTGTTATTGACCACACCACAGCCACTGTGTTATTGACCACACCACACCATGTGTTTATTGACAAAACACACCATGTGTGTTATTGAGACAATATCAACACCATGTGTTATTGACAACACCACACTCACACCATGTGTTTAGATTGACAACACCACACTCTACACCATGTGTTATTGACAACACCACACCACACCATGTGTTATTGACAACACCACACCATGTTGTTAGTTGACAACACCACACATGTGTTATTGGACAACACCACACTACACCATGTGTTTATTGACACACACCACACCACACCATGTGTTTTGACAACACCACCACCATGTGTTATTGACAACACCACACCATGTGTTATTGCACAACACCACACCACCACCATGTCGTTATTGACAACACCACACACACCATGTGTTATTGACAACCACCACACCCACCATGTGTTATTGACAACACCACACACCATGTGTTATTGACAACACCACACTACACCATGTGTTATTGACACACACCACACCATTGTGTTATTGGGGACTCCACACAACACTCCATGTGTTATTGACAACACCAACCACGTGTTATTGACAACACCACACCATGTGTTATTGACAACACAAACACCCACACCATCGATGTTATTGGACCACACCAACATGTGTTATTGTCACACCCACACCATGTGTTATTGACAAACCACCACACACACCCATGTGTTATTGACAACACCCACACTACACCACACCATGTGTTATTGACAACACACACCACACCATGTGTTATTGACCACACAACCACGTGTTACTGGACCACACACCATGTGTTATTGACAACCCACAACACCATGTGTTATTGACAACACCACACCATGTGTTATTGACAACACAACACCACACCATGTGTTATTGACAAAACCACACCATGTGTTATTGACAACACCACACCATGTGTTATTGACAACACCACACCATGTGTTATTGACAACACCACACCACACCATGTGTTATTGACAACACCACACCATGTGTTATTGGCAACACCACACTACACCATGTGTTATTGACAACACCACACCACACCATGTGTTATTGACCACACCACACCACGTGTTATTGACCACACCACACCATGTGTTATTGACCACACCACACCATGTGTTATTGACCACACCACACCATGTGTTATTGACAACACCACACAACACCATGTGTTATTGACAACACCACACTACACCATGTGTTATTGACAACACCACACCACACCATGTGTTATTGACAACACCACACCACACCATGTGTTATTGACAACACCACACCATGTGTTATTGACAACACAACACCACACCATGTGTTATTGACAAAACCACACCATGTGTTATTGACAACACCACACCATGTGTTATTGACAACACACACACCATGTGTTATTGACAACACCACACCACACCATGTGTTATTGACAACACCACACCATGTGTTATTGGCAACACCACACTACACCATGTGTTATTGACAACACCACACCACACCATGTGTTATTGACCACACCACACCACGTGTTATTGACCACACCACACCATGTGTTATTGACCACACCACACCATGTGTTATTGACCACACCACACCATGTGTTATTGACAACACCACACAACACCATGTGTTATTGACAACACCACACTACACCATGTGTTATTGACAACACCACACCACACCATGTGTTATTGACAACACCACACCACACCATGTGTTATTGACAACACCACACCACACCATGTGTTATTGACAACACCACACCACACCATGTGTTATTGACAACACCACACCACACCATGTGTTCTTGACAACACCACACCACACCATGTGTTATTGACAACACCACACCATGTGTTATTGACAACACCACACCACACCATGTGTTATTGACAACACCACACCATGTGTTATTGACAACACCACGTGTTATTGACAACACCACACCATGTGTTATTGACAACACCACACCATGTGTTATTGACAACACCACACCATGTGTTATTGACAACACCACACCACACCATGTGTTATTGACAACACCACACCACGTGTTATTGACAACACCACACCATGTGTTATTGACAACACCACATCACACCATGTGTTATTGACCACACCACACCATGTGTTATTGACAACACCACACCATGTGTTATTGACAACACCACACCATGTGTTATTGACAACACCACACCACACCATGTGTTATTGATCACACCACACCATGTGTTATTGACAACACCACACCATGTGTTATTGACAACACCACACCATGTGTTATTGACAACACCACACCATGTGTTATTGGCAACACCACACCACACCATGTGTTATTGACACTACACCATGGTTATTGACACCCACCTTGGTGTTATGGACAACACCACATCATGTGTTATTGACAACACCCACATCACATGTGTTATTGGCAACACCACACCACACCATGTGTTTATTGACAACACCACACCACACCATGTGTTATTGACAACACCACACCATATGTTATTGACACACACCACAGCCAATGTGGCTTATTGACAACACCACAGCCATGTGTTATTGACAAAACCAAATCAGTGTTATTGACAAACCACACTACACCATTGTTTATTGGCAACACCGACAACCATGTGTTATTGACAACACCACACCACACCATGTTGTTATTGACAACACCACACCATGTGTTATTGGCAACATCCACACTACACCATGTTGTTTATTGACAACACCACACCACGTGTTATTGACAACACCAATCACTGTGTTATTGACAACACCACACCATGTGTTTATTGGCAACACCAACCACCATGTGTTATTGGACAACACCACACAACACCATGTTGTTATTGACAACACCACACCATAGTGTTATTGACCACACCACCATGTGTTATTGACAACGACCACAACAACACCCATGTGTTATTGACATCACCACACAACACCGATGTGTTATTGACAACACCACGACCACACCATGTGTTATTGACAACACCACACCACACCATGTGTTATTGTCAACACCACACTACACCAGTGTGTTATTGACAACACCCACACCATTGTGTTATTAACCACACCACACCATGTGTTATTGACAACACCACACTACACCATGTGTTATTGACAACACCACACCATGTGTTACTGACAACAACCACACCATGTGTTATTGACAACACCACACCACGTGTTATTGACAACACCACACCATGTGTTATTGACAACACCACACCATGTGTTATTGGACAACAACCTACCCACGTGTCCTTTTGGACAACACCACACCATTGTGTCATTGACAACCCCACCTCACCATGTGTTATTGACCAACACCACACCATGTGTGTATTGACAACAACCATGTGTTATTGGACTAACACCATGTGTTATTGACAACACCACACAACACCAAGTGTATTGACAACACCACACCACACCATGTGTTATTGACAACACCCACACCATGTGTTATTGACAACACCACACCATGTGTTATTGACAACACCCACACCATGTGTTATTGACAACACCACACTTACACCATGTGTTATTGACAACACCACACCAAGTGTTATTGACAACACCACACCACACCCTGTGTTATTGACAACACCACACCATGTGTTATTGACACCACACCACACCATGTGTTATTGACAACACCACACACCATGTGTTATTGACAACACCACACCATGTGTTATTGACAACACCACACCATGTGTTATTGACAACACAACACTACACCATGTGTTATTGACAACCACCACACCAAACCATGTGTTATTGGACTACACACACTACCACCCAGTGTTATTGACAACACCCACACCCATCGTTTTATTGACAACACCACACCATGGTGTTATTGACAACCACCACACCACACATGTGTTATTGACAACACCAACACCATGTGATATTGACAAACACCACACCATGTGTTATTGACAAACCACACTACAACCATGTGTTATTGTACAACACCACACCACACCATGTGTTATTGACAACACCACCACCATGTGTTAATGAACAACACCACACCATGTGTTTATTGACAACACCACACCATGTGTTATTGACAACACCACACCATGTGTTATTGACAACACCACACACATGTTATTGACAACACCACACCATGTGTTATTGACAACACCCACACCATGTGTTATTTGACAACACCACACCATGTGTTATTGACAACACCACACCATGTGTTAATTGGCAACAACCACACCACACCATGTGTTATTGACAACACCACACCATGTGTTATTGACAAACACCACACCATGTGTTATTGACAACACAACACCACACCATGTGTTATTGACAACACCCACACATGTGTTATTGACAAACCACACCATGTGTTATTGACAACACCACACCATGTGTTATTGACACACCACAACATGTGTTATTGGACAACACCACCACCAACACCATGTGTTATTGACAACACCACACCATGTGTTATTGGCAACACCACACTACACCATGTGTTATTGACAACACCACACCATTGAGTTATTGACAACACCACACCATGTGTTATTGACAACACCACACCATGTGTTTATTGACAACACCACACCATGTGTTATTGACAACACCACACCACTGTGTTAGTTGACAACACCACACCATGTGTTATTGACCAACCCATACCACACCATGTTGTTTATTTGACCACACCACACCACTGTGTTATAGACCAACACCACACCACGGTGTTATTGACATCACCACACCATGTGCTTATTAGACAAAATCACACCATGTGTTACTTGACAACACCACACCAAACCATGTGTTATTGACAACACCACACCACACCATGTGTTATTGACAACACCACACCATGTGTTATTGACAACACCACACCATGTGTTATTGACAACACCACACCATGTGTTATTGGCAACACCACACTACACCATGTGTTATTGACAACACCACACCACACCATGTGTTATTGACAACACCACACCATGTGTTATTGACCACACCACACCATGTGTTATTGACAACACCACACAACACCATGTGTTAATGACAACACCACACTACACCATGTGTTATTGACAACACCACACCACACCATGTGTTATTGACAACACGACACCACACCATGTGTTATTGACAACACCACACTACACCATGTGTTATTGACAACACCACACCATGTGTTATTGACCACACCACACCATGTGTTATTGACAACACCACACTACACCATGTGTTATTGACAACACCACACCATGTGTTCTTGACAACACCACACCATGTGTTATTGACAACACCACACCATGTGTTATTGACAACACCACACCATGTGTTATTGACAACACCACACCATGTGTTATTGACAACACCACACCATGTGTTATTGACAACACCACACCATGTGTTATTGACAACACCACACCATGTGGTCCTCTGTAGCTCAACTGGTAGAGCACGGCGCTTGTAACGCCAAGGTAGTGGGTTCGATCCCCGGGACCACCCATACACAAAAATGTATGCACGCATGACTGTAAGTCGCTTTGGATAAAAGCGTCTGCTAAATGGCATATTATTATTATATATTATATTATATTATATATTATTATATATTATATTATATATTATATATGTGTTATTGACAACACCACACCATGTGTTATTGACAACACCACACCATGTGTTATTGACAACACCACACTACACCATGTGTTATTGACAACACCACACCATGTGTTATTGACAACACCACACTACACAATGTGTTATTGACAACACCACACCACGTGTTATTGACAACACCACACCATGTGTTATTGACAACACCACACCATGTGTTATTGACAACACCACACCATGTGTTATTGACAACACCACACCATGTGTTATTGACAACACCACACCATGTGTTATTGACAACACCACACCATGTGTTATTGACAACACCACACCATGTGTTATTGACAACACCACACCATGTGTTATTGACAACACCACACCATGTGTTATTGACAACACCACACCACACCATGTGTTATTGACAACACCACACCATGTGTTATTGGCAACACCACACTACACCATGTGTTATTGACAACACCACACCACACCATGTGTTATTGACAACACCACACCACTGGTTAGTTGACCACACCACACTCACCCCATGTGTTATTGACCACATCACCCACATCCATGTGTTATTGACAACACCACACTACACCATGTGTTTATTGACAACACCACACCATGTGGTTATTGACAACACCACACCACGAGGTTATTGACAACACCACACCATGTGTGATTGGACAACTACTACACCTACACCATGGTGTTATTGACAACACCACACCCACATGTGTTATTGACAACACCACACCATGTTGTTATTGACCAACACCACACCATGTGTTATTGACAACACCACACCATGTGTTATTTGACACTGGTACCACAACTAACATACACCATGTGTTATTGACAACACCACACCACTAGCCATGGGTTATTGAGCAACAACGACACCACACCATGTGTTATTGACAACACCACACTACACCATGTGTTATTGACAACACCACACCATGTGTTATTGACCACACCACACCATGTGTTATTGACAACACCACACTACACCATGTGTTATTGACAACACCACACCATGTGTTCTTGACAACACCACACCATGTGTTATTGACAACACCACACCATGTGTTATTGACAACACCACACCATGTGTTATTGACAACACCACACCATGTGTTATTGACAACACCACACCATGTGTTATTGACAACACCACACCATGTGTTATTGACAACAAAACACCATGTGGTCCTCTGTAGCTCAACTGGTAGAGCAAGGCGCTTGTAACGCCAAGTAGTGGGTTCGATCCCGGGACCACCCATACACAAAAATGTATGCACGCATGACTGTAAGTCGCTTTGGATAAAAAGCGTCTGCTAAATGGCATATTATTAATATATATTATATTATATATATATATATTATATATTATATTATATATTATATATGTGTTATTGACAACACCACTACCATGTGTTATTGACAACACCACACCCATGTGTTATTGACAACACCACACCTACACCATGTGTTATTGACAACACCACACCATGTGTTATTGACTAACCACACACAACACCATGTTGTTATTGACAACACCACACCATGTGTTATTGACAACAACCACACCATGTGTTATTGACAACACACACCACACCATGTGTTATTGACCAACACCACACCATGTGTTATTGACAACACCACACCAGGTGTTTATTGACAACACCACACCATGTGTTATTGACAACACCACACCATGTGTTATTGACAACACCACAACCATGTGTTATTGACAACACCACCACCATGTGTTATTGACACACCACACCACACCAGGTTGGTTATAGACACACCACACCATGTGAGTTATTGGACAAACACCACACTCACCATGTGTTATTGACAAACACCACACCACCACCATGTGTTATTGACAACACACACCACCCAGTGGTTATTGACCACACCACACCATGTGTTATTGACCACACCACACCATGTGTTATTGACAACACCACACAACACCATGTGTTATTGACAACACCACACAACACCATGTGTTATTGACAACACCACACCACACCATGTGTTATTGACAACACCACACTACACCATGTGTTATTGACAACACCACACTACACCATGTGTTATTGACAACACCACACCACACCATGTGTTATTGCCAACACCACACCATGTGTTATTAACCACACCACACCATGTGTTATTGACAACACCACACTACACCATGTGTTATTGACAACACCACACCATGTGTTACTGACAACACCACACCATGTGTTATTGACAACACCACACCATGTGTTATGACAACACCACACCATGTGTTATTGACAACACCACACCATGTGTTATTGACAACACCACACCATGTGTTATTGACAACACCACACCATGTGTTATTGACAACACCACACTACACCATGTGTTATTGACAACACCACACCATGTGTTATTGACAACACCACACTACACCATGTGTTATTGACAACACCACACTACACCATGTGTTATTGACAACACCACACCATGTGTTATTGACAACACCACACCATGTGTTATTGACAACACCACACCATGTGTTATTGACAACACCAAATCATGTGTTATTGACAAAACCACACTACACCATGTGTTATTGACAACACCACACCATGTGTTATTGGCAACACCACACTACACCATGTGTTATTGACAACACCACACCATGTGTTATTGACAACACCACACCATGTGTTATTGACAACACCACACCATGTGTTATTGGCAACACCACACCACACCATGTGTTATTGACAACACCACACCACACCATGTGTTATTGACAACACCACACCATGTGTTATTGACCACACCACACCATGTGTTATTGACAACACCACACCACACCATGTGTTATTGACAACACCACACTACACCATGTGTTATTGACAACACCACACTACACCATGTGTTATTGACAACACAACCACACCATTGTGTTATTGACAACACCACCACCACACCATGTGTTATTGACAACACCACACTACACACATGGTTATTGACAACACCACACCACACCATGTGTTCTATGACAACTCCACACACAACACCAGTGTTATTGACAACACACACACACCATTGTAGTCATAGCACCATCACCACACCATGTGTTACTTGACGACCACACCACAACCACTCCCATGTGTTCATTGACAACACCACACCATGTGTTATGACAACACCACACTACATGTGTTATTGACAACACCACACTACACCCACATCCAGTGTTATTCGACATCACCACTTCACTGTGTTATTGGACAACTACACACCCACACCCTGTGTTATTGTCAACACACACCACACATGTGTATTGACAACACCACTCCTCTGTGTTAGTGGACAACACCAACACCACTGCCTCTGTTATTGGACACACTCCACACCATGTGTTATTGACCACACCACACCATGTGTTATTGACAACACCACACCATGTGTTATTGACAACACCACACCATGTGTTATTGACAACACCACACCATGTGTTATTGACAACACCACACCATGTGTTATTGACAACACCACACCATGTGTTATTGACAACACCACACCACACCATGTGTTATTGACAACACCACACCACACCATGTGTTATTGACAACACCACACCACATCATGTGTTCTTGACAACACCACACCACACCATGTGTTATTGACAACACCACACCATGTGTTATTGACAACACCACACCACACCATGTGTTATTGACAACACCACGTGTTATTGACAACACCACGTGTTATTGACAACACCACACCATGTGTTATTGACAACACCACACCATGTGTTATTGACAACACCACACCATGTGTTATTGACAACACCACACCACACCATGTGTTATTGACCACACCACGTGTTATTGACAACACCACACCACGTGTTATTGACAACACCACATCCATGTGTTATTGACAACACCACACCACACCATGTGTTATTGACCACACCACACCCATGTGTTAATTGACAACACCACACCATGTGTTCTTGACAACACCACACACACCATGTGTTATTGACAACACCCCCCCCCCCCCCAAACACATGTGTTATTGACAACACCACACCACACCATGTGTTATGACAACACCACACCATGTGTTATGACAACACCACGTGTTACTTTGACAACACCACACATGTGTTATTGACAACACCACACATGTGTTATTGACAACACCACACCATGTGTTATGACATGACACCACACCACACCATGTGTTATTGACCACACACCACGTGTTATTGGGACAACACCATCACCACGTTGTTATTGACAAAACCACAACCATGTGTTATTGACCACACCACAAAACCATGTGTTATTGACACACCACACCATATTGTTTTATTATTGACAACACCACACCAATGTGTTATTGACAACACCACACCATGTGTTATTGACACCAGACACCACACCATGTGTTATTGACAACACCCACACACACATGTGTTATTAATCACACCACACCATGTGTTATTACAACACCACACCATGTGTTATTGACAAACGAAACCACACCATGTGTTTTATTGACAACACCACACCATGTGTTATTGACAACACCACACCATGTGTTTATTGACAACCACACATGTGTTATTGACAACCCACACCATGTGTTATTGGCAACACCACACCACACCATGTGTTTATTGACAACACCACACCATGTGTTATTGACAACACACACCATGTGTTATTGACAACACTAACCACCACACCATGTTGTTATTGACAACCACACAACCATGTGTTATTGACAACACCACCCACCATGTGATTATTGACAAACCCACAACATGTGTTAATTGACAACACCACACCCACACCATGTGTTATTGACAACACACACCATGTGTTATGGCAAACACCAAATGACACTAGAAACCGACAACCATGTGTTATTCCCCGGACAACACCACACCACCTCCCGTGTTTTATTGACAACCACAACACGTGTTATTGACCACACCACACCATGTGTTATTGGTCCACACACACCATGTGTTATTGACAACACCACACAACACCCCATGTGATTATTGACAACACCACCCACACTACACCATGTGTAACTTATTGACAACACCACACCAATAACAAACCATGTGTTATTGACAACACCACCACCACACCATGTGTTAATGACAACACCCACACTACAACCATGTTTTATTGACAACACCACACCACACCATGTGTTATTGACAACACCACACTACACCATGTGTTATTGACAACACCACACCAAGTGTTACTGACAACACCACACCATGTGTTATTGACAACACCACACCATGTGTTATTGACAACACCACACCATGTGTTATTGACAACACCACACCATGGTGTTATTGACAACACCACACCATGTGTCATTGAGTGACAACACCACACCACACCATGTGTTATTGACAAACACCATCACCTTGTGGTCTATTGACAACACCAACTCAACCACATGTGTATATCTGACCAACACCAACACTGTGTTTGTGACAACACCACACCACACCATGTGTTATTGCAACACCACACACCATGTGTTATTGACCACACCACTCCATGTGTTATTGACCACACCACACCATGTGTTATTGACAACACCACCACAACACTGTGGTTATTGACAACACCAGCACCATGTGTCTATTGACAACAACCACACCATGTGTTATGACAACACCACACGTAACACCACCATGTGTTATAGACAAACACCACACCACACCATGTGTAATGGACCAACCAACCACCACCATGTGCTATTGACCACACATCACCATGTGTTATTTGCACCCCACACACACCTGTGTTATTGACACCACCACACCATGTGTTATTGACAACACCACACACCATGTGTATTGACAACACCACACAACATGTGTCATTGACAACACCACACAACACCATGTGTTATGACAACAAACCACGTGTAATTGACCACACCATGTGTTTATTGACAACACCACACCACACCATGTTGTTATTGACAACTCACCACACCACCATGTGTTATTGACAACACCACACCATGTGTTATTGACAACACCACACCATGTGTTATTGACAACACCACACCATGTGTTATTGACAAACACCACACCATGTGTTATTGACAACACCACACCATGTGTTATTGACAACACCACACCACGTGTTATTGACAACACCACACCAACGTGTTATTGACAACACCCACACCATGTGTTATTGACAACACCACACCACACCAACGTGTTTATTGACCACACCACACCAAACGTGTTATTGACAACACCACACCACGTGTTATTGACAACACCACACCATGTGTTATTGACAACACACACCACACCATGTGTTATTGACCACACCACAACCATGTGTTATTGACCACACCCACCACACCATTGTTATTGACACACCACACCATGTGTTATTGACAACACCGGAACACCCATGTGTTATTGACAACACCACACCCAATGTGTTATTGACAACATGTGTTATTGGACCACACCATGTGTTATTGACAACACCACACCATGTGTTATTGACAACACCACACCACATAAAAACCATGTGTTATTGACCACAACACACCATGTGTTATTGACCACACCACACCATGTGTTATTGACAACACCACACCATGTGTTATTGACAACACCACACCATGTGTTATTGACAACACCACACCACACCATGTGTTATTGACCACACCACGTGTTATTGACAACACCACACCACGTGTTATTGACAACACCACACCATGTGTTATTGACAACACCACACCATGTGTTATTGACCACACCACACCATGTGTTATTGACAACACCACACCATGTGTTCTTGACAACACCACACCACACCATGTGTTATTGACAACACCACACCATGTGTTATTGACAACACCACACCACACCATGTGTTATTGACAACACCACACCATGTGTTATTGACAACACCACACCAACGTGTTATTGACAACACCACACCATGTGTTATTGACAACACCACACCATGTGTTATTGACAACACCACACCACACCATGTGTTATTGACCACACCACGTGTTATTGACAACACCACACCACGTGTTAATGACAACACCACACCATGTGTTATTGGACAACACCACACCACACCATGTGTTATTGACCACACCAAGGAAGAAACACCATGTGTTATTGACAACACCACACCATGTGTTATTGACAACACCACACCATGTGTTATTGACAACACCACACCATGTGTTATTGACAACACCACACCAACACCATGTGTTATTGATCACACCACACCATGTGTTATTGGACAACACCAACACCATGTGTTATTGACAACACCACACCATGTGTTATTGACAACACCACACCATGTGTTATTGACAACACCACACCATGTGTTATCTCTCTGATCCAACACCTACACCATGTGTTATTGACAACACCACACCATGTGTTATTGACAACACCAAATCATGTGTTATTGACAAAACCACACTACACCATGTGTTATTGGCAACCACCACACCATGTGTTATAGGACTTAACTTAACCCTTTACAGTGAGCTATTTAGACAGTATAGGACTGACCCTAACCCTTTACAGTGAGCTACCTAGACAGTATAATACTGACCCTAACCCTAACCCTTTACTGTGAGCTAAGGACTGAGCAAAACACAGGACTGCCGAACAGAGGAGTATGGGGACAGGATAGGTGCAACCTGATAGGCCCCAGACGATCTGTGACAAATGAGAAGGTTGTGTGAGTTGAGCGTCACAGACCAGAGAGGTTAAATTACCCTGCTCTCCTGCTAGGGTGTTCGTGCGAAGACCTAGCACTGGGTAGGGAACTTAGTAAGCTACCTAGTAGGGAAGCTCTATTTGCTCTGTTTCCATGGAGAAAAAGAGTGTGATTAAGTTCAGCCACTGTCAGAAGGATATCTTCTGTTTCTACGTCCCAGAGAAATGTCCAGAGTGTGGAGTGAGCTTCATCGGTGGCAGGCTGGAGCAGGCTCCTATCAGTATCCCCAACCCATTTTCTAATGGACACAAGACTCCATGCTGCTTCCTGGTCGCACCTGCTGAGGAAAACAACCTCAGGTAACCAATGACTACTGTGTTGGTGTAAAAGGCAACATGCAATTCTTAGCAGATGAACCCTAACCCTTAGGACTAACCCTAACCCATGGACAGCTGTTCCACACATCATATTGCTGTGTTTAGGGAGTTAGGGTTAGGACTACTGGGATTACAGACAATATATGACCAATCTACAGAGATTGAATGTAGATTGATATTGCTGTGTTTAGGGAGTTAGGGTTAGGACTACTGGGATTACAGACAATATAGGACCAATCTACAGAGATTGAATGTAGATTGATATTGCTGTGTTTAGGGAGTTAGGGTTAGGACTACTGGGATTACAGACAATATATGACCAAACCAAGAGATTGACTGTAGATTGATATTGCTGTGTTTAGGGAGTTTGGGTTAGGACTACTGGGATTACAGACAATATATGACCAAACCAAGAGATTGACTGTAGATTGATATTGCTGTGTTTAGGGAGTTTGATGGAGGCTCAGACCTACACACTGGGATCACAGACACTAATGGTAGGTTCCATTTCCACACATACTGTAGCTGTACATGCTACAACTTCCCTTCACAATTTAACATCAACATGTCATTAAGACTAAAACTGCATACGCTTAATACTGACAGTCAGTGTATTTGTTCTATAGGACTGGTGTTCAACTACACTAAGCCAGGGGTCCGGCAGGACCAGCGAGGCTGGGAGATGTGTATCAGTATTCCCCTGATCCAACCAGACATGTTCAACCTCCTCAACCAGTGGGACCAATACCTCAACAAGTTCTCAGACGCCGAGATGTGGGACCCAGCATACAAAAGGTGCACCTTCGTATTGAACTTTAAGATCCTATTACTGTATTACTGATATAGGAACAGTTGATAAATTATTACTGTATTACTGACAGAGGAACAGTTGATAAATGTATATTACTGACAGAGGAACAGTTGATAAAGTATATTACTGTATTACTGACAGAGGAACAGTTGATAAAGTATATTACTGTATTACTGACAGAGGAACAGTTGATAAAGTATATTACTGTATTACTGACAGAGGAACAGTTGATAAAGTATATTACTGTATTACTGACAGAGGAACAGTTAAAATATATTACTGTATTACTGACAGAGGAACAGTTGATAAAGTCTATATTACTGTATTACTGACAGAGGAACAGTTGATAAAGTATATTACTGTATTACTGACAGAGGAACAGTTGATAAAGTATATTACTGTATTACTGACAGAGGCACAGTTGATAAAGTATATTACTGTATTACTGACAGAGGAACAGTTGATAAAGTATATTACTGTATTACTGACAGAGGAACAGTTGTTCAAATCTATTACTGTATTACTGACAGAGGAACAGTTGTTCAAATCTATTACTGTATTACTGACAGAGGAACAGTTGATAAAGTATATTACTGTATTACTGACAGAGGAACAGTTGATAAAGTATATTACTGTATTACTGACAGAGGAACAGTTGATAAAGTATATTACTGTATTACTGACAGAGGAACAGTTGATAAAGTATATTACTGTATTACTGACAGAGGAACAGTTGTTAAAATATATTACTGTATTACTGACAGAGGAACAGTTGATAAAGTATATTGCTGTATTACTGACAGAGGCACAGTTGATAAAGTATATTACTGTATTACTGACAGAGGAACAGTTGATAAAGTATATTACTGTATTACTGACAGAGGAACAGTTGTTTTAGCATTGAGGTATTGTATTAAAGTATTGTAATGAACCTGTTTATCTTCTGGTCCTGTAGGTTTAATGAGGAGACCCACAACTGCTACAACTACACCCTGATGTTTCTAAACTGTGTGCTGGCAACACAGGGGAAAGGTTCCCTGACCAAAGACCAGTTCACTCAGAGCTTCGTCCTGCCCAGGATCAAGAGAGCCTGGAAATACACCACAATGTGCAGGGAGATATCACAGAACTACTTCTATATAGTGGACAGTCCTGTTAATACTACATAGTAAATACATCACAATGTGCAGGGAGATATCACAGAACTACTTCTATATAGTGGACAGTCCTGTTAATACTACATAGTAAATACATCACAATGTGCAGGGAGATATCACAGAACTACTTCTATATAGTGGACAGTCCTGTTAATACTACATAGTAAATACATCACAATGTGCAGGGAGATATCACAGAACTACTTCTATATAGTGGACAGTCCTGTTAATACTACATAGTAAATACATCACAATGTGCAGGGAGATATCACAGAACTACTTCTATATAGTGGACAGTCCTGTTAATACTACATAGTAAATACACCACAATGTGCAGGGAGATATCACAGAACTACTTCTATATAGTGGACAGTCCTGTTAATACTACATAGTAAATACATCACAATGTGCAGGGAGATATCACAGAACTACTTCTATATAGTGGACAGTCCTGTTAATACTACATAGTAAATACATCACAATGTGCAGGGAGATATCACAGAACTACTTCTATATAGTGGACAGTCCTGTTAATACTACATAGTAAATACATCACAATGTGCAGGGAGATATCACAGAACTACTTCTATATAGTGGACAGTCCTGTTAATACTACATAGTAAATACATCACAATGTGCAGGGAGATATCACAGAACTACTTCTATATAGTGGACAGTCCTGTTAATACTACATAGTAAATACATCACAATGTGCAGGGAGATACTGTATCCTGTTAGAGAGACGGAGGAAGGATGAGGAGGAGAGAAGGCTTGACTGTTTGATACAAGAGGACAGAGACTGAGGCAGTCGCAGCGCTACACAGAACATGAGTTAAAATGACCATGTTGTGACCATCATCCCAGAAACCCTGGACTCACTCCAATTCACATACTGCCCCCAACAGATCCACAGATGATGCAATCTCTATTGTGCCCTCAGAGCTCATCACTAAGCTAAGGACCCTGGGACTAAACACCTCCCTCTGCAAATGGATCCTGGACTTGCTGACGGGCCGACGCCAGGTGGTAAGGGTAGGTAACAACACATCTGCCACACTGATCCTCAACACAGGGGCTCCTCAGGGGTGCGTGCTCAGTCCCCTCCTGTACTCCCTGTTCACCCACGACTGCATGGCCAGGCACGACTCCAACACCATCATTAAGTTTGCTGACAACACGACGTTGGTAGGCCTGATCACCAACAACGATGAGACAGCCTATAGGGAGGAGGTCAGAGACCTGGCCGTGTGGTGCCAGGACAACAACCTCTCCCTCAACGTGATCAAGACAAAGGAACTGGTCATGGACTACAGGAAACAGAGGGCTGAGCAGGCCCCCATCCACATCAACGGGGCTGTAGTGGAGTGGGTCGAGAGCTTTACGTTCCTCGTGTCCACATCACTAAGGAATTAACATCGTCCAAACACACCAACACAGTCGTGAAGAAGGTACAACAATGCCTCTTCCCCCTCAGGAGGGTGAAAAGATTTGGCATGGGCCCTCAGATCCTCAAAAGGTTCTACAGCTGCACCATTGAGAGCATCTTGACTGTCTGCATCACCGCCTGGTACGGCAACTGGAAGGCACCGGACTGCAAGGCGCTATAGAAGGCGGTGCGTACGGCTCACTACATCACTGGGGCCGAGCTCCCTGCCATCCAGGTAGAGGTCTTCACGGATCCACCTGTACCCGAATACCCGAGACGGGACACAAATGGGTCCGGATCCAGAATTCTAAATTATCTCACGGGTTTGGGTCGGATCTGATTATCACGGGTATGTGTCATTTTAACAGACTTGTCCGGAAGGAACAATACAAATCCGAACGTGACTGCTGCAGTAGAGAGAGAGAAATGGTATAATTTATGCTGCTGCTCTTTGCTTTTCACAAGAATGGAGCGTGACGCGTGACGCGTGTAGCTTGTAGTTGGCCAATCAGAAGTCATCAAAGCAGCAATAGGCTACAGTCAGGGAGGCTCCGTGTGGCAGAAGTTAGGAGATATAATCAATGGAAGGAGAAGGACCAAGAGGCAATAGGTAGGCTGCTACTTAATAATGGAGTTGTTATTTGTAACTCTGTAGTACGAGAATGCAGCTTCAATTAGCCTAGCTAGCTAGCTTAACGAGCTTCTCCTGGTTTGATGCAGTAAAGACAGGTGTAATCATATTGGATGATCAATAACCAAGCTATGGAAGCTATTCATCTACTATAGCGCAAGTCAACTTGGTTGGTTGGTTGGTTGGATGGTTGGATGGTTGGTTGGTTGGTTGGTTGGATGGTTGGTTGGTTGGTTGGATGGTTGGTTGGTTGGTTGGTTGGATGGTTGGATGGTTGGTTGGTTGGTTGGTTGGTTGGTTGGTTGGATGGTTGGATGGTTGGTTGGATGGTTGGTTGGATGGTTGGTTGGTTGGATGGATGGTTGGTTGGATGGTTGGTTGGATGGTTGGTTGGTTGGTTGGATGGTTGGATGGTTGGTTGGATGGTTGGATGGTTGGTTGGTTGGATGGTTGGATGGTTGGATGGTTGGTTGGTTGGTTGGATGGTTGGATGGTTGGTTGGTTGGTGTCATTAGTCTCTCCCTCCCTGTTTCCGTGTCACTCGCTCACACTCACAGTAGCATTCACACAGCACCTGCTAGAGCATCACCTCTCTACCTCATGTCCCTCGCGTTTTATCAGCTCGTTAATAAAGTAGCTTTTAGTCTATTGATCTAAGTAACATAATAAAAAAATCCCCTTCAAAATCTGTCAGTTTAAAGAAAAAAAGAAAATAATCTACTTCATATTCATAATCTCCAGCACCACCTCATCAACCAATTAGTAGGCAATGCTCCTCTTAATTGGTTAAAATCACACGATGCACAGTGATGATGTCATTGGAAACACTTATCTTCCTCTATCTTTTTTACTAAAAAACAGAAACGAGCCATTTTCACATGTTGATGGTGGAGTGGTGCTGGAGATGATGAACATGAAGTAGAAATTGTTTTTAATGTCCCTTTAAGCCTGATGTGTTTTATGAGCTGCATCTCAATCCACCACATCCGCCTATGTCGGCCTGGGCTGCATCTCAATCCACCACATCCGCCTATGTCGGCCTGGGCTGCATCTCAATCCACCACATCCGCCTATGTCGGCCTGGGCTGCATCTCAATCCACCGCATCCGCCTATGTCGGCCTTAAGCATCTGCTACAGCGCTGTTTTGTCAGACCAGGAGACATCCCAAAAATCGGTCTTCTCACAAAAACGTCTGTAGCGTCCGAACTGTTTGGCCTACAAACTAATATGACCACTCTATGGAATCCAAACAGTTTGGGCTACAAACTACACTGAACAAAAATATAAACGCAACATGCAACAATTTCAAAGATTTGACTGAGTTACAGTTCATATAAGGAAATCAGTACAATTGAAATGAATTCATTAGGCCCTAATCTATGGATTTCACATGACTGGGAATACAGATATGTATCTGTTGGTCACAGATACTTTAAAACAGTAGGGGCGTGGATCAGAAAACAAGTCAGTATCTGGTGTGACCCCCATTTGCCTTATGCAGAGCGACACATCTCCATAGAGTTGATCAGGCTGTTGATTGTGGCCTGTGGAATGTTGTCCCACTCCTCTTCAATGGCTGTGTGAAGTTGCTGGATGTTGGTGGGAAATGGAACACGCTGTCGTACACGTCGAGCCAGAGCATCCCTCAATGGGTGACATGTCTGGTGAGTATGCAGGCCATGGAAGATCTGGGACATTTTCAGCTTCCAGGAATTGTGTACAGATCCTTGCGACATGGGGCCGTGCATTATCATGCTGAAACATGAGGTGATGGCGCAGGTTGAATGGCACTACAATGGGTTAGGGTTAGGGTTGGGCCTGAGGAGCTTGCAATCGATAAAATGCAACTGTGTTTGTTGTCCGTAGCTTATCCCTGCCTATACCATAACCCCACCGCCACCATGGGGCACTAGCTTATCCCTGCCTATACCATAACCCCACCGCCACCATGGGGCACTAGCTTATCCCTGCCTATACCATAACCCCACCGCCACCATGGGGCACTAGCTTATCCCTGCCTATACCATAACCCCACCGCCACCATGGGGCACTAGCTTATCCCTGCCTATACCATAACCCCACCGCCACCATGGGGCACTACCTTATCCCTGCCTATACCATAACCCCACCGCCACCATGGGGCACTGTTCACAACGTTGACGTCAGTAAACCGCTCGCCCACACAACGCCATACACGCCATCTGCCCGGTACAGTTGAAACTGGGATTCATCCATGAAGAGCACACTTCTCCAGCGTGCCAGTGGCCATCGAAGGTGAGCATTTTCCCACTGAAGTCGGTTACGACGCCGAACTGCAGTCAGGTCAAGACCCTGGTGAGGATGACGAGCACGCAGATGAGCTTCCCTGAGACGGTTTCTGACAGTTTGTGCAGAAATTCTTCAGTTGTGCAAAACCACAATGTGTTATTCAATCTGTCTCTATGGACGTAGTAGTAAAAGCTAAATTCAGTATTTTATCAAATATTTATTATCATTATTATCATTATCATTATTATACCTACAGAGGTCCAAATAGCTATATGATCCATGGTAATGACCATCTTAAAAAATACTTTCAGAGGTTAATAATGTAGCTTAAAAATATACTTTTCTGCTGCTTCCCTCACTCGGATCGGCCGGGGTCTGGATCCGACCAGGTCTATATGGAAGGTGGCTAGTTGTCCTCGGGTCTGCTCGGAACGGGTTTTGATATTTAAAATGTTTTAACTAATTTATGCGTATACTGGCCCAATGTTCTTACCTGCCACCCATAAGCTGCTGCTGCTGTTTACTATCAGTCACTTTATTCCTAGCTATATTTACATATTTTATTTACATATCTACCTCCATTACCTCGTAGCCCTGCACATGGACTCGGTACTGGTACTCCATGTATATAGCCAAGTTATCGTTACTCATTGTGTATTTATTCCTCGTGTTATCTTTCTATAACTTTTCTCTCTGCATTGTTGTAAATGGCCCATAAGTCAGCATTTCACTGTTAGTCTCCACCTGTTGTTATGAAGGACCCGTCAGGAAGCATTTCACTGTTAGTCTCCACCTGTTGTTATGAAGGACCCGTCAGGAAGCATTTCACTGTTAGTCTCCACCTGTTGTTGGGAAGGACCCGTCAGGAAGCATTTCACTGTTAGTCTCCACCTGTTGTTGGGAAGGACCCGTCAGGAAGCATTTCACTGTTAGTCTCCACCTGTTGTTATGAAGGACCCGTCAGGAAGCATTTCACTGTTAGTCTCCACCTGTTGTTATGAAGGACCCGTCAGGAAGCATTTCACTGTTAGTCTCCACCTGTTGTTATGAAGGACCCGTCAGGAAGCATTTCACTGTTAGTCTCCACCTGTTGTTATGAAGGACCCGTCAGGAAGCATTTCACTGTTAGTCTCCACCTGTTGTTATGAAGGACCCGTCAGGAAGCATTTCACTGTTAGTCTCCACCTGTTGTTATGAAGGACCCGTCAGGAAGCATTTCACTGTTAGTCTCCACCTGTTGTTATGAAGGACCCGTCAGGAAGCATTTCACTGTTAGTCTCCACCTGTTGTTATGAAGGACCCGTCAGGAAGCATTTCACTGTTAGTCTCCACCTGTTGTTATGAAGGACCCGTCAGGAAGCATTTCACTGTTAGTCTCCACCTGTTGTTATGAAGGACCCGTCAGGAAGCATTTCACTGTTAGTCTCCACCTGTTGTTGGGAAGGACCCGTCAGGAAGCCTTTCACTGTTAGTCTCCACCTGTTGTTATGAAGGACCCGTCAGGAAGCATTTCACTGTTAGTCTCCACCTGTTGTTATGAAGGACCCGTCAGGAAGCATTTCACTGTTAGTCTCCACCTGTTGTTGGGAAGGACCCGTCAGGAAGCATTTCACTGTTAGTCTACACCTGTTGTTATGAAGGACCCGTCAGGAAGCATTTCACTGTTAGTCTCCACCTGTTGTTGGGAAGGACCCGTCAGGAAGCATTTCACTGTTAGTCTCCACCTGTTGTTGGGAAGGACCCGTCAGGAAGCATTTCACTGTTAGTCTCCACCTGTTGTTATGAAGGACCCGTCAGGAAGCATTTCACTGTTAGTCTCCACCTGTTGTTATGAAGGACCCGTCAGGAAGCATTTCACTGTTAGTCTCCACCTGTTGTTATGAAGGACCCGTCAGGAAGCATTTCACTGTTAGTCTCCACCTGTTGTTATGAAGGACCCGTCAGTAATCATTTCACTGTTAGTCTCCACCTGTTGTTGGGAAGGAACCGTCAGTAAGCATTTCACTGTTAGTCTCCACCTGTTGTTATGAAGGACCCGTCAGGAAGCATTTCACTGTTAGTCTCCACCTGTTGTTATGAAGGACCCGTCAGGAAGCATTTCACTGTTAGTCTCCACCTGTTGTTATGAAGGACCCGTCAGGAAGCATTTCACTGTTAGTCTCCACCTGTTGTTATGAAGGACCCGTCAGGAAGCATTTCACTGTTAGTCTCCACCTGTTGTTATGAAGGACCCGTCAGGAAGCATTTCACTGTTAGTCTCCACCTGTTGTTGGGAAGGACCCGTCAGGAAGCATTTCACTGTTAGTCTCCACCTGTTGTTATGAAGGACCCGTCAGGAAGCATTTCACTGTTAGTCTCCACCTGTTGTTATGAAGGACCCGTCAGGAAGCATTTCACTGTTAGTCTCCACCTGTTGTTATGAAGGACCCGTCAGGAAGCATTTCACTGTTAGTCTCCACCTGTTGTTGGGAAGGACCCGTCAGGAAGCATTTCACTGTTAGTCTCCACCTGTTGTTGGGAAGGACCCGTCAGGAAGCATTTCACTGTTAGTCTCCACCTGTTGTTATGAAGGACCCGTCAGGAAGCATTTCACTGTTAGTCTCCACCTGTTGTTGGGAAGGACCCGTCAGGAAGCATTTCACTGTTAGTCTCCACCTGTTGTTATGAAGGACCCGTCAGGAAGCATTTCACTGTTAGTCTCCACCTGTTGTTAGGAAGGACCCGTCAGGAAGCATTTCACTGTTAGTCTCCACCTGTTGTTAGGGAAGGACCCGTCAGGAAGCATTTCACTGTTAGTCTCCACCTGTTGTTTGAAGGACCCGTCAGGAAGCATTTCACTGTTAGTCTCCACCTGTTGTTATGAAGGACCCGTCAGGAAGCATTTCACTGTTAGTCTCCACCTGTTGTTAGGGAAGGACCCGTCAGGAAGCATTTCACTGTTAGTCTCCACCTGTTGTTATGAAGGACCCGTCAGGAAGCATTTCACTGTTAGTCTCCACCTGTTGTTATGAAGGACCCGTCAGGAAGCATTTCACTGTTAGTCTCCACCTGTTGTTATGAAGGACCCGTCAGGAAGCATTTCACTGTTAGTCTCCACCTGTTGTTATGAAGGACCCGTCAGGAAGCATTTCACTGTTAGTCTCCACCTGTTGTTATGAAGGACCCGTCAGGAAGCATTTCACTGTTAGTCTCCACCTGTTGTTATGAAGGACCCGTCAGGAAGCATTTCACTGTTAGTCTCCACCTGTTGTTATGAAGGACCCGTCAGGAAGCATTTCACTGTTAGTCTCCACCTGTTGTTATGAAGGACCCGTCAGGAAGCATTTCACTGTTAGTCTCCACCTGTTGTTATGAAGGACCCGTCAGGAAGCATTTCACTGTTAGTCTCCACCTGTTGTTTGGGAAAGACCCGTCAGGAAGCATTTCACTGTTAGTCTCCACCTGTTGTTGGGAAGGACCCGTCAGGAAGCATTTCACTGTTAGTCTCCACCTGTTGTTATGGAAGGACCCGTCAGGAAGCATTTCACTGTTAGTCTCCACCTGTTGTTATGAAGGACCCGTCAGGAAGCATTTCACTGTTAGTCTCCACCTGTTGTTATGAAGGACCCGTCAGGAAGCATTTCACTGTTAGTCTCCACCTGTTGTTATGAAGGACCCGTCAGGAAGCATTTCACTGTTAGTCTCCACCTGTTGTTATGAAGGACCCGTCAGGATGCATTTCACTGTTAGTCTCCACCTGTTGTTATGAAGGACCCGTCAGGGAAGCATTTCACTGTTAGTCTCCACCTGTTGTTATGAAGGACCCCGTCAGGAAGCATTTCACTGTTAGTCTCCACCTGTTGTTATGAAGGACCCGTCAGGAAGCATTTCACTGTTAGTCCTCCACCTGGTTGTTTATGAAGGACCCGTCAGGAAGGCATTTCACTGTTAGTCTCCACCTGTTGTTATGAAGGACCCGTCAGGAAGCATTTCACTGTTAGTCTCCACCTGTTGTTATGAAGGACCCGTCAGGAAGCATTTCACTGTTAGTCTCCACCTGTTGTTATGAAGGACCCCGTCAGGAAGCATTTCACTGTTAGTCTCCACCTGTTGGTTATGAAGGACCCGTCAGGGAGAAGCATTTCACTGTTAGTCTCCACCTGTTGTTGTGAAGGGACCCGTCAGGAAGCATTTCACTGTTAGTCTCCACCTGTTGTTAGAAGGACCCGTCAGGAAGCATTTCACTGTTAGTCTCCACCTGTTGTTATGAAGGACCCGTCAGGAAGCATTTCACTGTTAGTCTCCCACCTGTTGTTAGGGAAGGACCCGTCAGGAAGCATTTCACTGTTAGTCTCCACCTGTTGTTATGAAGACCCGTCAGGAGCATTTCACTGTTAGGTCTCCACCTGTTGTTGAGGAAGGACCCGTCAGGAAGCATTTCACTGTTAGTCTCCACCTGTTGTTATGAAGGACCCGTCAGGAAGCATTTCACTGTTAGTCTCCACCTGTTGTTATGAAGGACCCGTCAGGAAGCATTTCACTGTTAGTCTCCACCTGTTGGTTTGGAAGGACCCGTCAGGAAGCATTTCACTGTTAGTCGTCCACCTGTTTGGTATGAAGGACCCGTCAGGAAGCATTTCACTGTAGTCTCCACCTGTTGTTATGAAGGACCCGTCAGGAAGCATTTCACTGTGTAGTCTCCACCTGTGTTATGAAGGACCCGTCAGGAAGCATTTCACTGTTTAGTCCTCCACCTGTTGTTATGAAGACCCGTCAGGAAGCATTTCACTGTGTAGTCCTCCAACCTGTTGTTATGAAGGACGCCGTCAGGGAAGGCATTTCACTGTAGTCTCCACCTGTTGTTATGAAGGACCCGTCAGGAAGCATTTCACTGTTAGTCTCCACCTGTTGTTATGGAAGGACCCGTCAGGAAGCATTTCACTGTTAGTCTCCACCTGTTGTTATGAAGGACCCGTCAGGAAGCATTTCACTGTTAGTCTCCACCTGTTGTTATGAAGGACCCGTCAGGAAGCATTTTCACTGTTAGTCTCCACCTGTTGTTATGAAGGACCCCGTCAGGGAAGCATTTCACTGTAGTCTCCACCTGTTGTTATGAAGGACCCGTCATGAAGCATTTCACTGTTAGTCTCCACCTGTTGTTATGAAGGACCCGTCAGGAAGCATTTCACTGTTAGTCTCCACCTGTTGTTATGAAGGACCCGTCAGGAAGCATTTCACTGTTAGTCTCCACCTGTTGTTATGAAGGACCCGTCAGGAAGCATTTCACTGTTAGTCTCCACCTTTGTTATGAAGGACCCGTCAGGAAGCATTTCACTGTTAGTCTCCACCTGTTGTTGGGGAAGGACCCGTCAGGAAGCATTTCACTGTTAGTCTCCACCTGTTGTTGGGAAGGACCCGTCAGGAAGCATTTCACTGTTAGTCTCCACCTGTTGTTATGAAGGACCCGTCAGGAAGCATTTCACTGTTAGTCTCCACCTGTTGTTATGAAGGACCCGTCAGGAAGCATTTCACTGTTAGTCTCCACCTGTTGTTATGAAGGACCCGTCAGGAAGCATTTCACTGTTAGTCTCCACCTGTGTGTTGGGAAGGGACCCGTCAGGAAGCATTTCACTGTTAGTCTCCACCTGTTGTTATGTAAGGACCCGTTCAGGAAGCATTTCACTTGTTAGTCTCCACCCTGTTTGTTATGAAGGACCCGTCAGGAAGCATTTCAACTGTTAGTCTCCACCTGTTGTTATGAAGGACCCGTCAGGAAGCATTTCACTGTTAGTCTCCACCTGTTGTTATGAAGGAGCCCGTCAGGAAGCATTTTCACTGTTAGTATATATATATTCTCCACCTGTTGTTATGAAGGAACCCGTCAGGAAGCATTTCACTGTTAGTCTCCACCTGTTGTTATGAAGGACCCGTCAGGAAGCATTTCACTTGTTAGTCTCCCACCTGTTGTTATGAAGGACCCGTCAGGAAGCATTTCACTGTTAGCTCCACCTGTTGTTGGGAAGGACCCGTCAGGAAGCATTTTCACTGTTAGTCTCCACCATGTTGTTATGAAGGAACCCGTCAGGAAGCATTTCACTGTTAGTCTCCACCTGTTGTTGAGAAGGACCCGTCAGTAATCATTTTTTTTTTTTCACTGTTAGTCTCCACCTGTTTGTTATGAAGGACCCGTCAGGAAGCATTTCACTGTTAGTCTCCTACCTGTTGTTATGAAGGACCCGTCAGGAAGCATTTCACTGTTAGTCTCCACCTGTTGTTGGGAAGGACCCGTCAGGAAGCATTTCACTGTTAGTCTCCACCTGTTGTTGGGAAGGACCCCCGTCCAGGAAGCATTTCACTGTTAGTCTCCACCTGTTGTTATGAAGGACCCGTCAGGAAGCATTTCACTGTTAGTCTCCACCTGTTGTTTGAAGGACCCGTCAGGAAGCATTTCACTGTTAGTCTCCACCCTGTTGTTAGGAAGGACCCGTCAGGAAGCATTTCACTGTAGTCTCCACCTGTTGTTATGGAAGGACCCGTCAGGAAGCATTTCACTGTTAGTCTCCACTGTTGTATATGAAGGACCCGTCAGGAAGCATTTCACTGTTAGTCTCCACCTGTTGTTATGAAGGACCCGTCAGGAAGCATTTCACTGTTAGTCTCCACCTGTTGTTATGAAGGACCCGTCAGGAAGCATTTCACTGTTGTCTCCACCTGTTGTTATGAAGGACCCGTCAGGAAGCATTTCACTGTTAGTCCTCCACCTGTTGTTATGAAGGACCCGTCAGGAAGCATTTCACTGTTAGTCTCCACCTGTTGTTATGAAGGACCCGTCAGGAAGCATTTCACTGTTAGTCTCCACCTGTTGTTAGAAGGACCCCATCAGGAAGCAGTTCACTGTTATCCTCCACCTGTTTTGATAAAGACCCTCAAAGCAATTTCACTTTACTCCACCGTTGTTATGAAGTAACCCTCAGGAACATTTTTTCACTGTAGTCTCCACCCTTTGTTATGAAGGACCCGTCAGGAAGCATTCACTGTTATCTCCACCTTTGTTATGAAGGACCCCGTCAGAAGCATTTCACTGTTAGTGCTCCACCTGTTTTATGAAGACCCGTCAGGAACATTTCACTGTTTATCTCCACCTGTTGTTATATGACCCGTCAAAACATTCAAACTGTTAGTCCTCCACCTGTGTTTTTATAAGGTCTCCTCAGGAACATTTCACAGTATCTCCACCTGTTGTTGATAAGACCCGTCAGAACATTTCACTGTTTTCCTCCACCTTTTATGAAGGACCCGTCAAAGCAGTTCACTGTTAGTCTCCTCCTGTTGTTTATGAAGACCCGTCAGGAAGCATATCACTGTTATCTCCACCTGTTGTATAAGAGAACCCTCAGAAGCATGTCAACGTTAGTCCTCCACCTGTTGTTTGGAAGACCCGTCAGAAGCATTTCACTGTTATCGCCACCTTTTTATGATGACCCGCAGAACATTTCACTGTTGTCCTCCACCTGTTTTGAGAAAGGACCCGTCAGTAATCATTTCACTGTTAGTCTCCACCTGTTGTTATGAAGGACCCGTCAGGAAGCATTTCACTGTTAGTCTCCCCCTATCCACCTGTTGTTATTGAAGGACCCGTCAGGAAGCATTTCACTGTTTAGTCTCCACCTGTTGTTATGAAGGACCCGTCAGGAAGCATTTCACTGTTAAGTCTCCACCTGTGTTATGAAGGACCCGTCAGGAAAGCATTTCACTGTTAGTCTCCACCTGTTGTTATGAAGGACCCGTCAGGAAGCATTTCACTGTTAGTCTCCACCTGTTGTTATGAAGGACCCGTCAGGAAGCATTTCACTGTTAGTCTCCACCTGTTGTTATGAAGGACCCGTCAGGAAGCATTTCACTGTTAGTCTCCACCTGTTGTTATGAAGGACCCGTCAGGAAGCATTTCACTGTTAGTCTCCAACCTGTTGTTATGAAAGGACCCGTCAGGAAGCATTTCACTGTTAGTCTCAGCACCTGTTGTTATGAAGGACCTCGTCAGGAAGCATTTCACTGTTAGTCTCCACCTGTTGTTATGAAGGACCCGTCAGGAAGCATTTCACTGTTAGTCTCAACCTGTTGTAGGGAAGGACCCGTCAGGAAGCATTTCACTGTTAGTCCTCCACCTGTTGTTATGAAGGACACGTCAGGAAGCCATTTTCCCTGTTAGTCTCACCACCTGTTGTTATGAAGGACCCGGTCAGGAAGCATTTTCACTGTTAGTCTCACCTGTTGTTATGAAGGACCGTAGGAAGCATTTCACTGTTAGTCACCACTGTTGTTATGAAGACCCGTCAGGAAGCATTTCACTGTTAGTTCTACCTGTTTGTTTTGAAGGACCGTGTCGGAAGCTTTGTCACCTGTTAGTCTCCAACCTGTTGTTATGAAGGACCCGTCAGGAAGCATTTCACTGTTAGTCTCCACATGTGTATGAAGGACCCGTCCAGGAAGCATTTCACTGTTAGTTCTCCACATTGTTGTTATGAAGGACCCGTCAGGAAGCATTCACTGTAGATTCACCACCTGTTGATTATGAAGGGACCCGTCAGGAAGCATTTCACTGTAGTCTCCACCTGTTGTTGGGAAGGACCCGTCAGTAATCATTTCACTGTTTAGTCTCCACCTGTTGTTATGAAGGACCCGTCAGGAAGCATTTCACTGTTAGTCTCCACCTGTTGTTTATGAAGGACCGTCAGGAAAGCATTTCACTGTTAGTCTCCACCTGTTGTTGGGAAGGACCCGTCAGGAAGCATTTCACTGTTAGTCTCCACCTGTTGTTATGAAGGACCCGTCAGGAAGCATTTCACTGTTAGTCTCCACCTGTTGTTGGGAAGGACCCGTCAGGAAGCATTTCACTGTTAGTCTCCACCTGTTGTTATGAAGGACCCGTCAGGAAGCATTTCACTGTTAGTCTCCACCTGTTGTTAGGAAGGACCCGTCAGGAAGCATTTCACTGTTAGTCTCCACCTGTTGTTATGAAGGACCCGTCAGTAATCATTTCACTGTTAGTCTCCACCTGTTGTTGGGAAGGACCCGTCAGGAAGCATTTCACTGTTAGTCTCCACCTGTTGTTATGAAGGACCCGTCAGGAAGCATTTCACTGTTAGTCTCCACCTGTTGGTTTGAAGGACCCGTCAGGAAGCATTTCACTGTTAGTCTCCACCTGTTGTTAGGAAGGACCCGTCAGGAAGCATTTCACTGTTAGTCATCCACCTGTTGTTATGAAGGACCCGTCAGAAAGCATTTCACTGTTAGTCTCCACCTGTTGTTATGAAGGACCCGTCAGGAAGCATTTCACTGTTAGTCTCCACCTGTTGTTATGAAGGACCCGTCAGGAAGCATTTCACTGTTAGTCTCCACCTGTTGTTATGAAGGACCCGTCAGGAAGCATTTCACTGTTAGTCTCCACCTGTTGTTATGAAGGACCCGTCAGGAAGCATTTCACTGTTAGTCTCCACCTGTTGTTATGAAGGACCCGTCAGGAAGCAATTTCACTGTTAGTCTCCACCTGTTGTTATGAAGGACCCGTCAGGAAGCATTTCACTGTTAGTCTCCACCTGTTGTTATGAAGGACCCGTCAGGAAGCATTTCACTGTTAGTCTCCACCTGTTGTTATGAAGGACCCGTCAGGAAGCATTTCACTGTTAGTCTCCACCTGTTGTTATGAAGGACCCGTCAGGAAAGCCATTTCACTGTTAGTCTCCACCTGTTGTTATGAAGGAACCCCGTCAGGAAGCATTTCACTGTTAGTCTCCACCTGTTGTTATGAAGGACCCGTCAGGAAGGCATTTCACTGTTAGTCTCCACCTGTTGTTATGAAGGACCCGTCAGGAAGCATTTCACTGTTAGTCTCCACCTGTTGTTATGAAGGACCCGTCAGGAAGCATTTCACTGTTAGTCTCCACCTGTTGTTGGGAAGGACCCGTCAGGAAGCATTTCACTGTTAGTCTCCACCTGTTGTTATGAAGGACCCGTCAGGAAGCATTTCACCTGTTAGTCTCCACCTGTTGTATGAAGGACCCGTCAGGAAGCATTTCACTGTTAGTCTCCACCTGTTGTTTGGAAGGTACCCGTCAGGAAGCATTTCACTGTTAGTCTCCACCTGTTGTTATGAAGGGACCCGTCAGGAAGCATTTCACTGTTAGTCTCCACCTGTTGTTAGGGAAGGGACCCGTCAGGAAGCATTCACTGTTAGTCTCCACCTGTTGTTAGGAAGGACCCGTCAGGAAGCATTTCACTGTTAGTCTCCACCTGTTGTAGGAAGGACCCGTCAGGAGCATTTCACTGTTAGTCTCCACCTGTTGTTATGAAGACCCGTCAGAAAGCATTTCACTGTTAGTCTCCACCTGTTGTTGGGAAGGACCCGTCAGGAAAGCATTTCACTGTTAGTCCTCCACCTGTTGTTATGAAGGACCCGTCAGGAAGCATTTCAACTGTTAGTCTCCACCTGTTGTTATGAAGGACCCGGTCAGGAAGGCATTTCACTGTTAGTCTCCACCTGTTGTTATGAGGACCCGTCAGGAAGCATTTCACTGTTAGTCTCCACCTGTTTGTTATGAAGGACCCGTCAGGAAGCATTTCACTGTTAGTCTCCACCTGTTGTTTGGAAAGACCCGTCAGGAAGGCAATTTCACTGTTTAGTATCCACCTGGTTGTTATGGGAAGGACCCGTCAGGAAGCATTTCACCTGTTAGTCTCCACCGTGTGGTTTGGAAGGACCCGTCAAAGCATTTCAACAGTTAGTCCTCCACCCTGTTTGTTAGGAAGACCCGTCAGTAATCATTTCACTGGTATGTCCTCCACCGTTGTTTGGGAAGGACCCGCTCAGAAGCATTTCACTGTATCGCCACCTTGTTGTTATGAAAGGTCCCTTCAGAAAGCTTTTCACTGTTAGTCTCCACCTGGTGTTTAGTTGGAGGACCCCCTTCAGAAGCAGTTACACTGTTTTCTCCACCTGTTAGTGATGAAGACCCGTCAAGGAAGCATTTCACTGTTAGTCTCCACCTGTTTGTTATGAAGGACCCTCAGGAAGCATTTCACGGGTTTAGTTCTCCACCTGTTGTTATGAAGGACCCGTCAGGAAGCATTTCACTGTTAGTCTCCACCTGTTGTTATGAAGGACCCGTCAGGAAGCATTTCACTGTTAGTCTCCACCTGTTGTTAGGAAGGACCCGTCAGGAAGCATTTCACTGTTAGTCTCCACCTGTTGTTAGGAAGGACCCGTCAGTAATCATTTCACTGTTAGTCTCCACCTGTTGTTTGAAGGACCCGTCAGGAAGCATTTCACTGTTAGTCTCCACCTGTTGTTATGAAGGACCCGTCAGGAAGCATTTCACTGTTAGTCTCCACCTGTTGTTATGAAGGACCCGTCAGGAAGCATTTCACTGTTAGTCTCCACCTGTTGTTATGAAGGACCCGTCAGAAGCATTTCACTGTTAGTCTCCACCTGTTGTTATGAAGGACCCGTCAGGAAGCATTTCACTGTTAGTCTCCACCTGTTGTTATGAAGGACCCGTCAGGAAGCATTTCACTGTTAGTCTCCACCTGTTGTTGGAAGGACCCGTCAGGAAAGCATTTCACTGTTAGTCTCCACCTGTTTGTTATGAAGGACCCGTCAGAAGCATTTCATGTAGTCTCCACCGTTGTTGAAGGACGTCAGAAGCATTTCACTGTTAGTCCCACCTGTTGTTGCCGGAAGCATCACGTCCCAGTCAGGAAGCATTTCACTGTTAGTCTCCACCTGTTGTTATGAAGGACCCGTCAGGAAGCATTTCACTGTTAGTCTCCACCTTTGTTATGAAGGACCCGTCAGGAAGCATTTCACTGTTAGTCTCCACCTGTTGTTATGAAGGACCCGTCAGGAAGCATTTCACTGTTTGTCTCCCACCTGTTGTTATGAAGGACCCGTCAGGAAGCATTTCACTGTTAGTCTCCACCTGTTGTTATGAAGGACCCGTCAGGAAGCATTTCACTGTTAGTCTCCACCTGTTGTTATGAAGGACCCGTCAGGAAGCATTTCACTGTTAGTCTCCACCTGTTGTTATGAAGGACCCGTCAGGAAGCATTTCACTGTTAGTCTCCACCTGTTGTTATGGAAGGACCCGTCAGGAAGCATTTCACTGTTAGTCTCCACCTGTTGTTATGAAGGACCCGTCAGGAAGCATTTCACTGTTAGTCTCCACCTGTTGTTATGAAGGACCCGTCAGGAAGCATTTCACTGTTAGTCTCCACCTGTTGTATGAAGGACCCGTCAGGAAGCATTTCACTGTTAGTCTCCACCTGTTGTTATGAAGGACCCGTCAGGAAGCATTTCACTGTTAGTCTCCACCTGTTGTTATGAAGGACCCGTCAGGAAGCATTTCACTGTTAGTCTCCACCTGTTGTTATGAAGGACCCGTCAGGAAGCATTTCACTGTTAGTCTCCACCTGTTGTTATGAAGGACCCGTCAGGAAGCATTTCACTGTTAGTCTCCACCTGTTGTTATGAAGGACCCGTCAGGAAGCATTTCACTGTTAGTCTCCACCTGTTGTTATGAAGGACCCGTCAGGAAGCATTTCACTGTTAGTCTCCACCTGTTGTTATGAAGGACCCGTCAGGAAGCATTTCACTGTTAGTCTCCACCTGTTGTTATGAAGGACCCGTCAGGAAGCATTTCACTGTTAGTCTCCACCTGTTGTTATGAAGGACCCGTCAGGAAGCATTTCACTGTTAGTCTCCACCTGTTGTTAGGGAAGGACCCGTCAGGAAGCATTTCACTGTTAGTCTCCACCTGTTGTTATGAAGGACCCGTCAGGAAGCATTTCACTGTTAGTCTCCACCTGTTGTTATGAAGGACCCGTCAGGAAGCATTTCACTGTTAGTCTCCACCTGTTGTTATGAAGGACCCGTCAGGAAGCATTTCACTGTTAGTCTCCACCTGTTGTTATGAAGGACCCGTCAGGAAGCATTTCACTGTTAGTCTCCACCTGTTGTTATGAAGGACCCGTCAGGAAGCATTTCACTGTTAGTCTCCACCTGTTGTTATGAAGGACCCGTCAGGAAGCATTTCACTGTTAGTCTCCACCTGTTGTTATGAAGGACCCGTCAGGAAGCATTTCACTGTTAGTCTCCACCTGTTGTTATGAAGGACCCGTCAGGAAGCATTTCACTGTTAGTCTCCACCTGTTGTTATGAAGGACCCGTCAGGAAGCATTTCACTGTTAGTCTCCACCTGTTGTTATGAAGGACCCGTCAGGAAGCATTTCACTGTTAGTCTCCACCTGTTGTTATGAAGGACCCGTCAGGAAGCATTTCACTGTTAGTCTCCACCTGTTGTTATGAAGGACCCGTCAGGAAGCATTTCACTGTTAGTCTCCACCTGTTGTTATGAAGGACCCGTCAGGAAGCATTTCACTGTTAGTCTCCACCTGTTGTTATGAAGGACCCGTCAGGAAGCATTTCACTGTTAGTCTCCACCTGTTGTTATGAAGGACCCGTCAGGAAGCATTTCACTGTTAGTCTCCACCTGTTGTTAGGAAGGACCCGTCAGGAAGCATTTCACTGTTAGTCTCCACCTGTTGTTATGAAGGACCCGTCAGGAAGCATTTCACTGTTAGTCTCCACCTGTTGTTATGAAGGACCCGTCAGGAAGCATTTCACTGTTAGTCTCCAACCTGTTGTTATGAAGGACCCGTCCAGGAAGCATTTCCCTGTTAGTCTCCAACCTGTTGTTATGAAGGACCCGTCAGGGAAGCATTTCACTGTTTAGTCTCCACCTGTTGTTATGAAGGACCCGTAGGAAGTACATTTCACTGTTAGTCTCCACCTGTATGTTATGAAGGACCCGTCATGGAAGCATTTCACATGTTTAGTCTCCCCACCTGTTGTTTGAAGGACCCGTCAGGAAGCATTCCTATGTTAGTCCTCCACCTGTTGTTATGAAGGGACCCGTCAGGAAGCATTTCACTGTTAGTCTCCACCTGTTGTTATGAAGGACCCGTCAGGAAGCATTTCACTGTTAGTCTCACCTGTTGTTATGAAGGACCCGTCAGGAAGCATTTCACTGTTAGTCTCCACCTGTTGTTATGAAGGACCCGTCAGGAAGCATTTCACTGTTAGTCTCCACCTGTTGTTATGAAGGACCCGTCAGGAAGCATTTCACTGTTAGTCTCCACCTGTTGTTGGGAAGGACCCGTCAGGAAGCATTTCACTGTTAGTCTCCACCTGTTGTTATGAAGGACCCGTCAGGAAGCATTTCACTGTTAGTCTCCACCTGTTGTTATGAAGGACCCGTCAGGAAGCATTTCACTGTTAGTCTCCACCTGTTGTTATGAAGGACCCGTCAGGAAGCATTTCACTGTTAGTCTCCACCTGTTGTTAGGAAGGACCCGTCAGGAAGCATTTCACTGTTAGTCTCCACCTGTTGTTATGAAGGACCCGTCAGGAAGCATTTCACTGTTAGTCTCCACCTGTTGTTATGAAGGACCCGTCAGGAAGCATTTCACTGTTAGTCTCCACCTGTTGTTGGGAAGGGACCCGTCAGGAAGCATTTCACTGTTAATCTCCACCTGTTGTTATGAAGGACCGTCTCCTCGTCAGGAGGAAGCATTTTCATGTTAGTCTCCCCACTGTTGTTAAGGGAAGGACCCGTCAAGAAGCATTTCACTGTTAGTCTCCACCTGTTTTTTAGTTGGATTTAGGGTCCCTAAGTTGTCGTTGGAGGATGTGAGCAAAAATTTCACTGTTAGTCTCCACAACCTGTTGTTATGAAGGACCCGTCAGGAAGCATTTCACTGTTAGTCCTCCACCTGTGTTATTAAGGACCCGTCAGGAAAGCATTTCACTGTTAGTCTCCACCTGTTGTTGGGATGTAAGGACCCGTCAGAAGCATTTCACTGTTAGTCTCCACCTGTTGTTATGAAGGACCCGTCAGAAGCATTTCACTGTTAGTCTCCACCTGTTGTTATGAAGGACCGTCAGGAAGCATTTCACTGTTAGTCTCCACCTGTTGTTGGGAAGGACCGTCAGGAAGCATTTCACTGTTAGTCTCCACCTGTTGTTATGAAGGACCCGTCAGGAAGCATTTCACTGTTAGTCTCCACCTGTTGTTATGAAGGACCCGTCAAGAAGCATTTCACTGTTAGTCTCCACCTGTTGTTATGAAGGACCCGTCAGGAAGCATTTCACTGTTAGTCTCCACCTGTTGTTATGAAGGACCCGTCAGGAAGCATTTCACTGTTAGTCTCCACCTGTTGTTATGAAGGACCCGTCAGGAAGCATTTCACTGTTAGTCTCCACCTGTTGTTATGAAGGACCCGTCAGGAAGCATTTCACTGTTAGTCTCCACCTGTTGTTATGAAGGACCCGTCAGGAAGCATTTCACTGTTAGTCTCCACCTGTTGTTATGAAGGACCCGTCAGGAAGCATTTCACTGTTAGTCTCCACCTGTTGTTATGAAGGACCCGTCAGGAAGCATTTCACTGTTAGTCTCCACCTGTTGTTATGAAGGACCCGTCAGGAAGCATTTCACTGTTAGTCCTCCACCTGTTGTTATGAAGGACCCGTCAGGAAGCATTTCACTGTTAGTCTCCACCTGTTGTTATGAAGGACCCGTCAGGAAGCATTTCACTGTTAGTCTCCACCTGTTGTTGGGAAGGACCCGTCAGGAAGCATTTCACTGTTAGTCTCCACCTGTGTTGGAAGGACCCGTCAGGAAGCATTTCACTGTTAGTCTCCACCTGTTGTTATGAAGGACCCGTCAGGAAGCATTTCACTGTTAGTCTCCACCTGTTGTTATGAAGGACCCGTCAGGAAGCATTTCACTGTTAGTCTCCACCTGTTGTTATGAAGGACCCGTCAGGAAGCATTTCACTGTTAGTCTCCACCTGTTGTTATGAAGGACCCGTCAGGAAGCATTTCACTGTTAGTCTCCACCTGTTGTTATGAAGGACCCGTCAGGAAGCATTTCACTGTTAGTCTCCACCTGTTGTTATGAAGGACCCGTCAGGAAGCATTTCACTGTTAGTCTCCACCTGTTGTTATGAAGGACCCGTCAGGAAGCATTTCACTGTTAGTCTCCACCTGTTGTTATGAAGGACCCCGTCAGGAAGCATTTCACTGTTAGTCTCCACCTGTTGTTATGAAGGACCCGTCAGGAAGCATTTCACTGTTAGTCTCCACCTGTTGTTATGAAGGACCCGTCAGGAAGCATTTCACTGTTAGTCTCCACCTGTTGTTATGAAGGACCCGTCAGGAAGCATTTCACTGTTAGTCTCCACCTGTTGTTATGAAGGACCCGTCAGGAAGCATTTCACTGTTAGTCTCCACCTGTTGTTATGAAGGACCCGTCAGGAAGCATTTCACTGTTAGTCTCCACCTGTTGTTATGAAGGACCGTCAGGAAGCATTTCACTGTTAGTCTCCACCTGTTGTTTGGAAGGACCCGTCAGTAAGCATTTCACTGTTAGTCTCCACCTGTTGTTATGAAGGACCCGTCAGGAAGCATTTCACTGTTAGTCTCCACCTGTTGTTGGAAGGACCCGTCAGGAAGCATTTCACTGTTAGTCTCCACCTGTTGTTATGAAGGACCCGTCAGGAAGCATTTCACTGTTAGTCTCCACCTGTTGTTATGAAGGACCCAGTCAGGAAGCATTTCACTGTTAGTCTTCCACCTGTTGTTATGAAGGACCCGTCAGGAAGCATTTCACTGTTAGTCTCCACCTGTTGTTATGAAGGACCCGTCAGGAAGCATTTCACTGTTAGTCTCCACCTGTTGTTATGAAGGACCCGTCAGGAAGCATTTCACTGTTAGTCTCCACCTGTTGTTATGAAGGACCCGTCAGGAAGCATTTCACTGTTAGTCTCCACCTGTTGTTATGAAGGACCCGTCAGGAAGCATTTCACTGTTAGTCTCCACCTGTTGTTGGGAAGGACCCGTCAGTAATCATTTCACTGTTAGTCTCCACCTGTTGTTATGAAGGACCCGTCAGGAAGCATTTCACTGTTAGTCTCCACCTGTTGTTTATGAAGCATGTGACAAATAAAATGTTATTTGATTGACAGCGAGGCCATGTTGTCTTCCTACACTAGAACACTGGGAATTACATTTACATTACATGCCTTAGACCACTGCGCCAACCAATTACCCAGGTCTCCTCTAGAGACCATTACCTGCGCCAACCAATTACCCAGGTCTCCTCTAGAGACCATTACCTGCACCAACCAATTACCCAGGTCTCCTCTAGAGACCATTACCTGCGCCAACCAATTACCCAGGTCTTCTCTAGAGACCATTACCTGCGCCAACCAATTACCCAGGTCTCCTCTAGAGACCATCACCTTACACACACACAGAGCTAATGGATTAAGACAAGACAATTTATAGCATATTCTTAATCATAATCTCAATTTTTTACTTTTACTTTCGTCAAATAGAAAAAGTTATGTTAAAAAGCATGTTCAAAAACAATGTTTATTGATACTTTCACATGTTAAGTTACAACACTAAATTCCACTGAAAACCAGTCACTGAAATGGATGGAGGGCCTTCAGAAAGTATTCATACCCCTTGACTTATTCCACATTGTTGTTACAGCATGAATTCAATCATTATTTTCTCACCCATCTACACACAACACCCCATAGTGACAAAGTGAAAACATGTTTTTAGACATTTTTGCTAATTCATTGAAAATTAAATACTGACATCTCATTTACATAAGTATTCAGCTCCCCGAATCAAAACGTTAAGAGTCACCTTTGGCAGCAATTACAGCTGTGAGTCTTTCTGGGTAAGTCTAAGAGCTTTGCACACCTGGATAGTACAATATTCTTCTTAAAATTCTTCAAGCTGTGTCAAGTTTGTTGTTGATCATTGCTAGATAGCCATTTTCAAGTCTTGCCACAGATTGTCAAGCCGATTGAAGTCAAAACTATAACTAGGCCACTCAGGAACATTCAATGTCGTCTTGGTAAGCAACTCCAGTATATATTTGTCCTTGTTTTTTAGGTTATTGTCCTGCTGAAAGGAGAATTCATCTCCCAGTGTCTGTTGGAAAGCAGACTGAACCAAGTTTTCCTCTAGGATTTAGCCTGTTCTTAGCTCTATTCCGTTTCATTTCATCATAACAAACTCCCTAGTCCTTGCCGATGACAAGCATACCCATAACATGATGCAGCCACCACCATGCTTGAAAATATGAAGAGTGTTGTGTTGGATTTGCCCCAAACATAACGCTTTGTATTCAGGACATAAAGTGAATTTCTTTGCCACATTTTCTGCAGTTTTTGGTGCCTTATTACAAACCGGATGCATGTTTTGGAATATTTGTATTCTGTACAGGCTTCCTTCTTTTCACTCTGTGATTTAGGTTAGTATTGTGGAGTAACTATAATGTTGTTGATCTATCCTCAGTTTTCTCCTATCACAGCCATTAAACTGTTTTTAAATCACCATTGGCCTCATGGTGAAATCCCTGAGCGGTTTCCTTCCTCTTCGGCAACTGAGTTAGGAAGGACGCCTGTATCTTTGTAGTGACTGAGTGTATCGATACACCATCCAAAGTGTAATTAATAACTTCACCATGCTCAAAGGGATATTCAATGTCTGCTTCTTTTATTTTTACCCATCTACCAATAGGTGCTCTTCTTTGTGAGGCATTGGAAAACCTCCCTGGTCTTTGTGGTTAAATCTGTGCTTGAAATTCACTGCTCGACTGAGGGACCTTACAGCTGATTGTATGTGTGGGGTACAGAGATGAGGTAGTCATTCAAAAATCATGTTAAACACTATTATTGCACACAGAGTGAGTCCATGCCACTTATGTGACTTAAGCAAAATGTGTACTCCTGAAATTATGTAGGCTTGCCATAACAAAGTAGTTAAATACAAGACATTTCAGTTTAAATTGTTTAAAATGTCTAAAAACATAATTCCACTTTGACATTATGGGGTATTGTGTGTAGGCCAGTGACACAAAATCAAAATGTTACCCATTTTAAATTCAGGCTGTAACGTAACAAAATGTGGAAAAAGTCAAGGGGTGTGAATACTTTCTGAAGACACTATGTACACAGCAGACAAAAAAGTTAAGATGTCATGTCATATGTCGTCCGTCTCTGTCCGTTCTCGTGATGATATCCATCTGCTTAAAATAATCTCCTAAAGATGAACAGATTAGAGAGAAAGAGGAGAGATGAGAAGTAAAGGGTTAGCAGAGAAAGGGTTCAATATAAATATAACATGCCATTTAGCAGACGCTTTTATCTAAAGCGACTTACAGTCATGTGTGCATGAATTTTTACGTATGGGTGGTCCTGGGGATCGAACCCACTACCCTGGCGTTACAAGCGCCATGCTCTACCAATTGAGCTACAGAGGACCACCCATAACAGAGAAAGGGTTAACAGAGAAAGGGTTAACAGAGAAAGGGTTAACAGAGAAAGGGTTAGGGTTAACAGAGAGAGGGTTAGGGTTAACAGAGAGAGGGTTAACAGAGAAAGGGTTAACAGAGAGAGGGTTAACAGAGAGAGGGTTAACAGAGAAAGGGTTAACAGAGAGAGGGTTAACAGAGAGAGGGTTAACAGAGAAAGGGTTAACAGAGAGAGGGTTAACAGAGAAAGGGTTAACAGAGAAAGGGTTAACAGAGAAAGGGTTAACAGAGAAAGGGTTAACAGAGAGAGGGTTAACAGAGAGAGGGTTAACAGAGAAAGGGTTAACAGAGAAAGGGTTAACAGAGAGAGGGTTAACAGAGAGAGAGGGTTAACAGAGAGAGGGTTAACAGAGAAAGGGTTAACAAAGAAAGGGTTAACAGAGAAAGGGTTAACAGAGAGAGGGTTAACAGAGAGAGGGTTAACAGAGAGAGAGGGTTAACAGAGAGAGGGTTAACAGAGAAAGGGTTAACAAAGAAAGGGTTAACAGAGAAAGGGTTAACAGAGAAAGGGTTAACAGAGAGAGGGTTAACAGAGAAAGGGTTAACAGAGAAAGGGTTAACAGAGAGAGGGTTAACAGAGAGAGGGTTAACAGAGAGAGGGTTAACAGAGAGAGGGTTAACAGAGAGAGGGTTAACAGAGAGAGGGTTAACAGAGAAAGGGTTAACAGAGAAAGGGTTAACAGAGAAAGGGTTAACAGAGAAAGGGTTAACAGAGAAAGGGTTAACAGAGAAAGGGTTAACAGAGAAAGGGTTAACAGAGAAAGGGTTAACAGAGAGAGGGTTAACAGAGAGAGGGTTAACAGAGAGAGGGTTAACAGAGAAAGGGTTAACAGAGAAAGGGTTAACAGAGAGAGGGTTAACAGAGAGAGAGTTAACAGAGAAAGGGTTAACAGAGAGAGGGTTAACAGAGAGAGGGTTAACAGAGAAAGGGTTAACAGAGAAATGGTTAACAGAGAAAGGGTTAACAGAGAAAGGGTTAACAGAGAGAGGGTTAACAGAGAGAGGGTTAACAGAGAAAGGGTTAACAGAGAAAGGGTTAACAGAGAGAGGGTTAAAAGAGAAAGGGTTAACAGAGAAAGGGTTAACAGAGAGAGGGTTAAAAGAGAGAGGGTTAACAGAGAAAGGGTTAACAGAGAAAGGGTTAACAGAGAGAGGGTTAACAGAGAAAGGGTTAGGGTTAACAGAGAAAGGGTTAACAGAGAGAGGGTTAACAGAGAGAGGGTTAACAGAGAGAGGGTTAACAGAGAGAGGGTTAACAGAGAGAGGGTTAACAGAGAGAGGGTTAACAGAGAGAGGGTTAACAGAGAGAGGGTTAACAGAGAGAGGGTTAACAGAGAAAGGGTTAACAGAGAGAGGGTTAACAGAGAGAGGGTTAACAGAGAAAGGGTTAACAGAGAAATAGTTAACAGAGAAAGGGTTAACAGAGAAAGGGTTAACAGAGAAAGGGTTAGGGTTAACAGAGAAAGGGTTAACAGAGAGAGAGTTAACAGAGAGAGGGTTAACAGAGAACGGGTTAACAGAGAAAGGGTTAACAGAGAAAGGGTTAACAGAGAAAGGGTTAATAGAGAGAGAGTTAACAGAGAGAGAGTTAACAGAGAGAGAGTTAACAGAGAGAGAGTTAGGGTTAACAGAGAAAGGGTTAACAGAGAAAGAGTTAGGGTTAACAGAGAAAGGGTTAACAGAGAAAGGGTTAGGGTTAGACGGAAGTCGTACCTGAACTGTGACCCTGCAGAGACAGTCTGGAGAGGAGAGATGTTCCTCTGTCAGGTGAGATGGGTAGATGATGTAGCACAGCATCAAGTCCTAGAATACAATACACAGGGTAGCCAAGCATCAAGTCCTAGAATACAATACACAGGGTAGCCAAGCATCAAGTCATAGAATGCAATACACAGAGTAGCCAAGCATCAAGTCCTAGAATACAATACACAGGGTAGCCAAGCATCAAGTCATAGAATGCAATACACAGAGTAGCCTAGCATCAAGTCCTAGAATACAATACACAGGGTAGCCAAGCATCAAGTCCTAGAATACAATACACAGGGTAGCCAAGCATCAAGTCCTAGAATACAATACACAGGGTAGCCAAGCATCAAGTCCTAGAATAGAATACACAGGGTAGCCAAGCATCAAGTCCTAGAATACAATACACAGGGTAGCCAAGCATCAAGTCCTAGAATACAATACACAGGGTAGCCAAGCATCAAGTCCTAGAATACAATACACAGGGTAGCCAAGCATCAAGTCATAGAATGCAATACACAGGGTAGCCAAGCATCAAGTCCTAGAATACAATACACAGGGTAGCCAAGCATCAAGTCCTAGAATACAATACACAGGGTAGCCAAGCATCAAGTCCTAGAATACAATACACAGAGTAGCCAAGCATCAAGTCCTAGAATACAATACACTATATATACACTACACACTAACTACTACATAGACTATATACTACACACTAACTACTACATAGACTATATACTACACACTGCATATACTAACTATAATACAACTCAATATTAGAAAGGTGTTCTTAATGTTTTGTCCACTCAGTGTATTTCTACATCTTAGTTATCTGTCAGGTGAGATGGGTAGATGAGGCAGCACAGCATCCACTCCTGGAATACCATATGGTTGACTTAGAGTTACTTAGTTATGAGAATGTGTATGTTATTGTGGAGAACATATTTGTATTAGGTGTAGACACCACCATGAATATGCCCCAAGGATAGGTAGGGGTGCATACAAATCCTAAAATTAGAATTTAATTATATTAGAAATAACATTGTAATTCTATGGTGGGCTGGACCCAGGCAGTAAGGTGAAGGTGCATTACCTTGGAAACGTTGCCGGTAATCCTGCTGAGAGCAGCCAGAGACCTCCAGCTGAACGGACGTAGAGCCCCTCCTCTGCACGGCTGGTGTACCTTCTCAACCACCACAGAGTAACTAGAGGGAGTGGGATGGAGATCAATATCTCAGATAAACACTGTTTAAACAATTAGTGGATCTCAATGGAAATGTTAATGTACTGTAATTCATACAAACCTTGAATGGTAGAAAGGTGGTCCTTTTCGGTAAAGCACTGCATGGAAGAGAAAATACAGTACAAGCCAATAAGACTAACAGAATCATCATAGCATCAAGAATCAAGACATCTGAGCGTCTAGAGTGTTTTGTTTTGGTTGGAGGATCACAGTCAACCCATTAAAATAGGGGAGTCTAACTCATTCAATGGAGGGTCTAGTGTCTGCTGGTCTTTCCTTTCAACAGAGACCTAGACAACCAGGTGAGGGGAGTTCCTTACTAAGACCTAGACAACCAGGTGAGGGGAGTTCCTTACTAAGACCTGGACAACCAGGTGAGGGGAGTTCCTTACTAAGACCTGGACAACCAGGTGAGGGGAGTTCCTTACTAAGACCTAGACAACCAGGTGAGGGGAGTTCCTTACTAAGACCTGGACAACCAGGTGAGGGGAGTTCCTTACTAAGACCTAGACAACCAGGTGAGGGGAGTTCCTTACTAAGACCTAGACAACCAGGTGAGGGGAGTTCCTTACTAAGACCTAGACAACCAGGTGAGGGGAGTTCCTTACTAAGACCTGGACAACCAGGTGAGGGGAGTTCCTTACTAAGACCTAGACAACCAGGTGAGGGGAGTTCCTTACTAAGACCTAGACAACCAGGTGAGGGGAGTTCCTTACTAAGACCTAGACAACCAGGTGATGGGAGTTCCTTACTAAGACCTAGACAACCAGGTGAGGGGAGTTCCTTACTAAGACCTAGACAACCAGGTGAGCGGAGTTCCTTACTAAGACCTAGACAACCAGGTGATGGGAGTTCCTCACTAAGACCTAGACAACCAGGTGAGCGGAGTTCCTCACTAAGACCTAGACAACCAGGTGAGGGGAGTTCCTTACTAAGACCTAGACAACCAGGTGAGGGGAGTTCCTCACTAAGACCTAGACAACCAGGTGAGGGGAGTTAACCCATTAAACTAACAGTGAAACTATACCGCAAACATTCACAGTCAACCAATTAAACAGTGAATCTAAACCGCAAAGATTCATGGTTGTCATGACTCTCTCTCCTTGGTGAGGTGCCAGATCAGCTTGACAAATGGTTGGGCCGGTTTTATGACTTAACAGCCGGTCATAAATAGTTTGCAGACTGAAATCTCTGTTATAGAGAGACTTTTGCCGCCAAAACCTTTTTCTCCAAAAGATTGGACATTGAACATTATTTCTAACATCCAAATGTTTGGAATGTTTGGTGGGGATGTAAACAATAATCATGTGGTTTATTATTTTGTGATGTCATTAAGGATGGTATAACAAATGAACTAACTCTGAATGTTTCTGGGTCGGGTTTGGGTTAGGGTTAGCATCTAAATGGTTCGCATTCTGGGTCGGGTTTGCATTTAAATGGTACGCATTCTGGGTCGGGTTTGCATCTAAATGGTACGCATTCTGGGTCGGGTTTGCATCTAAATGGTACGCATTCTGGGTCGGGTTAGCATCTAAATGGTACGCATTCTGGGTCGGGTTTGCATCTAAATGTTGTATAAAATATATGATAAGTATGAGAATACTTTTGTGATGATAGGAATGTGATTTTAGTCTACTAATAAGATAATAGTTTTTCATATAAACTATGCAGTGACTAGCCACGCCCCGAGTGACATCAGAGATCGTGTCATCACGATGGAACGCCCCTTTTACCCAGAGGGCATAAAAACAGCTTGAAAAACAAATTAACCTTTAGACCTGGAAGCGTGGAGCTGTGGCTACATGGCTTAAAATGGTTAGACCAGGAAGCGTGGAGCTGTGGCTACATGGCTTAAAATGGTTAGACCAGGAAGCGTGGAGCTGTGGCTACATGGCTTAAAATGGTTAGACCAGGAAGCGTGGAGCTGTGGCTACATGGCTTAAAATGGTTAGACCAGGAAGCGTGGAGCTGTGGCTACATGGCTTAAAATGGTTAGACCAGGAAGCGTGGAGCTGTGGCTACATGGCTTAAAATGGTTAGACCAGGAAGCGTGGAGCTGTGGCTACATGGCTTAAAATGGTTAGACCAGGAAGCGTGGAGCTGTGGCTACATGGCTTAAAATGGTTAGACCAGGAAGCGTGGAGCTGTGGCTACATGGCTTAAAATGGTTAGACCAGGAAGCGTGGAGCTGTGGCTACATGGCTTAAAATGGTTAGACCAGGAAGCGTGGAGCTGTGGCTACATGGCTTAAAATGGTTAGACCAGGAAGCGTGGAGCTGTGGCTACATGGCTTAAAATGGTTAGACCAAGAAGCGTGGAGCTGTGGCTACATGGCTTAAAATGGTTAGACCAGGAAGCGTGGAGCTGTGGCTACATGGCTTAAAATGGTTAGACCAGGAAGCGTGGAGCTGTGGCTACATGGCTTAAAATGGTTAGACCAGGAAGCGTGGAGCTGTGGCTACATGGCTTAAAATGGTTAGACCAGGAAGCGTGGAGCTGTGGCTACATGGCTTAAAATGGTTAGACCAGGAAGCGTGGAGCTGTGGCTACATGGCTTAAAATGGTTAGACCTGGAAGCGTGGAGCTGTGGCTACATGGCTTAAAATTGTTAGACCAGGAAGCGTGGAGCTGTGGCTACATGGCTTAAAATGGTTCGACCAGGAAGCGTGGAGCTGTGGCTACATGGCTTAAAATGGTTCGACCAGGAAGCGTGGAGCTGTGGCTACATGGCTTAAAATGGTTAGACCAGGAAGCGTGGAGCTGTGGCTACATGGCTTAAAATGGTTCGACCAGGAAGCGTGGAGCTGTGGCTACATGGCTTAAAATGGTTAGACCAGGAAGCGTGGAGCTGTGGCTACATGGCTTAAAATGGTTAGACCAGGAAGCGTGGAGCTGTGGCTACATGGCTTAAAATGGTTCGACCAGGAAGCGTGGAGCTGTGGCTACATGGCTTAAAATGGTTAGACCAGGAAGCATGGAGCTGTGGCTCCATGGCTTAAAATGGTTCGACCAGAAAACGTGAGAGTGGCGACTGCACGTTTAGAATGGTTAGACCTTTGAATGAGAAAGACCAGACGACATGAAGCGCGAGCTCACGTTACAAATGGTTGAACCTCTACAGACCAGAAAACGTGAGACGGTAGTCCATACGTTTCAAATGATGAAACTCTCAATCTCTACACGAGAAGAAGACCACACACTAGACCTCATCATATCAGTCGGCAGCTGGCATGTAAAGTTGTCTAGAACTTTCACTAAAGACACGAGTTGGGAAGGACCATCCCTCTCAGACAACCGTTGGTACATCTGAAGTATCTATTCTAACGAACACTCCATTCAAAGACAAGCCGAGTCCCATCGGAGTGGAACCAGGACACTCAAACCCTTTTTGAGAAAGTGGTTCAACAGAGAGATGACGATCAAGGACAGCTACGCGTAAATATGCATTGCATTTCTTATCCGAATGAGCGGTGGTTTCCAAATGTAACAACGATAAGTTGAATCTCTGTCTCTTACTTTCACTCTCTTTCTATTGACCCTCCTTCCCATAATAGTTTACATTTTAGTCATTTAGCAAAAGCTCTCACCCAGAGCGACTTACAGTTAGTGAGTGCATACATTATTTTGTATTTATTTCATACTGGCCCCCCGTGGAATCGAACCCACAACCCTGGCGTTGCAAACGCCATGCTCTACCAACTGAGCTACATCCCTACCGGCCATTCCCTTCCCTACCCTGGACGACGCTGGGCCAATTGTGCGCCGCCCCATGGGTCTCAATTTTAGAATAAGGCTGTAACCTAACAAAATGTGGAAAAGGTCAAGGGGTCTGAATACTTTCCGAAGGCACTTTATCTCAAAATCATTGTCATGTGGTTCATCAAAATTCTATCCAAATCTAAATGAAAATGATACAAACCTAAAAATTAATTTCCATTGCCAACTATGTAAAAATAGCCTCCATAAAGCCAACAAATAAAAACATTGCAGTCTGCAGGTAGAAAATATCCTGATAAAAATAAATATCCTATAAATCACATTGGCTACACATGGCCTGTCTGCAACGAACTTGCAACACTGTATAAAATATTTGGGGTCCTCAGAGTTTCCTGCCAGTGACAGACACAGCTGTAGGATAAGAAGCAGTGCTTGACAGCTGTAGGATAAGAAGCAGTGCTTAACAGCTGTAGGATAAGAAGCAGTGCTTAACAGCTGTAGGATAAGAAGCAGTGCTTAACAGCTGTAGGATAAGAAGCAGTGCTTGACTTGGGCAGGAGCTCACCTGAGCTGAGTACTCAAATGTTCTACTGCTTCAACTCCTGTTCCTCTGTTTTCTACTGCTTCAACTCCTGTTCCTCTGTTTTCTACTGCTTCAACTCCTGTTCCTTGTTATAGAATATTCGCTCAAAAGTACTGTGGAGCTCCTGCATCTAAACGAACAGTACCAGAACCCAAAATGAGTACCGGAACCTATTAACCCTAACCCTAACCCTAACCCTAACCCTAAGCCAAAATGAGTACCGGAACCTATTTCAGTCCAAGTCAAGCACTGATAAGAAGTAATCAGGTACAGTGCCTTGCAAAAGTATTCATCCCCCTTGGCGTTTTTCCTATTTTGTTGCATTACAACCTGTAATTTAAATTGATTTTTATTTGGATTTCATGTAATGGACATACACAAAATAGTCCAAATTGGTGAAGTGAAATGAAAAAAATTACTTGTTTCAAATAATTCAAAAAAATAAATAACGGAAAAGTGGTGCGTGCTATGAAGCCCCTAAATAAGATCTGGTGCAACCAATTACCTGGGCAAAAAATCCCAGTGGCTAGATGTGCCAAGCTTATAGAGACATACCCCAAGAGACTTGCAGCTGTAATTGCTGCAAAAGGTGGCTCTACAAAGTATTGGCTTTGGGGGGGTGAATAGTTATGCACGCTCAAGTTCTGTTTTTTTGTCTTATTTCTTGTTTGTTTCACAATAAAACATATTTTGCATCTTCAAAGTGGTAGGCATGTTGTGTAAATGAAATTATACAACCCCCCCCAAAAATCCATTTTAATTCCAGGTTGTAAGGCAAAAAATAAGAAAAATGCCAAGGGGGGTGAATAGATTCGCAAGCCACTGTATATATCAATGAATTGGCGAGGGCACTAAAACAGTCTGCAATTAATTAACTTATTATTAACTCACTGAGGTCAGTCCCGTACTTCACCCCAGGCTTGGGCACCCACCCCCTGCTGCGGAAGTAATGGTAGGCCATGTATGAAGTCTCAAAGTGGGGCTGGACCGACCGGAACATCTCCCACAGCTGGAGCACAGACAACGGCTCCTGAAGAGGGTTAGGGTTAGAACAAACAAGACTCTTACCAAACAAGACTCTTACCAAACAAGACTCTTACCAAACAAGACTCTTACCAAACAAGACTCTTACCAAACAAGACTCGCACCATTTAGATTTTAGTCATTTAGCAGACACTCTCACCCAGAGCGACTTACAGTTAGTGAGAGCATACATTATTTTTTTATTTTTTCATACTGGCCCCCCGTGGGAATCGAACCCACAACCCTGACGTTGCAAACGCCATGCTCTACCAACTGAGCTACATCCCTGCCGGCCATTCCCTCCCCTACCCTGGACGACGCTGGACCAATTGTGCGCCGCCCCATGGATCTCCCGGTCGCGGCCGGCTACGACAGAGTAAACAAACATGCACCATAACAGCAAAGGCTTTAGTTAATATGACGTATAATATGTTTATAAGACTGTAGCTTCTTACCTCATTGTAGTAAACTGAAAGGCATCCTAATGCATAGACCAAGAAGAAAGCCTGAAAGAAGAAAATAATGTTCAAAAGATTAGAAAAAGAGAAATACAGCGGGAGGACCCTACTCCTAATGTTGGGGTGCTATCTAAAGATCTATCCCTAGGTCAGTGGTCACCAACCGGTCGATCTATCCCTAGGTCAGTGGTCACCAACCGGTCGATCTATCCCTAGATCAGTGGTCACCAACCGGTCGATCTATCCCTAGGTCAGTGGTCACCAACCGGTCGATCTATCCCTAGGTCAGTGGTCACCAACCGGTCGATCTATCCCTAGATCAGTGGTCACCAACCGGTCGATCTATCCCTAGGTCAGTGGTCACCAACCGGTCGATCTATCCCTAGGTCAGTGGTCACCAACCGGTCGATCTATCCCTAGATCAGTGGTCACCAACCGGTCGATCTATCCCTAGGTCAGTGGTCACCAACCGGTCGATCTATCCCTAGATCAGTGGTCACCAACCGGTCGATCTATCCCTAGGTCAGTGGTCACCAGCCGGTCGATCTATCCCTAGGTCAGTGGTCACCAACCGGTCGATCTCCAAGGCTTTTCTAGTAGATCGCCAAACATTTCTGTAAAAAGACCAACGATAAAGCCTTGTATCTCCTACTTTTTGATTTGCTCTGTTTGCGGTAAGTGCACTTGATTCAGCTGGCCTGCACACCGGGTAGTCGAAGAACCGGGTAGTTTGAACCATTTCATGTGTCTGAAGGTACAAACTCTGCCTAACCGGCGGGCCCAGAGAGCAAATCAAGTGTACCTATAATAGGTCTACCGCTGGCCTATCAAATAGCTTAGATCACCTGCAGCTTCCACGATCCCACAGCGAAGTTGATAGTCGACCCCACCTCCTGATGTGATGGAGGTCATTGGTAAGTTAAAGATAGCAGCAGGTCATGATGAGATTGGTGCCTCTTTGGTGCCTCCAGTGTCTTCCTCGATCACTGAGCCTCTAACGTACAGTGCATTCGGAAAGTATTCAGACCGCTTCCCTTTTTCCACATTTTGTTTCGTTACAGCCTTATTCTAAAATTGAATAAATAAATGTTTTCCCTCAATCTACACACAATACCCCATAACGACAAAGCAAAAACTGGTTTTTAGAAATGTTTGCAAATTAATTAAAAAATAAAAAACAGAAATACCTTATTTACATACAGTAACAGTCAAAAGTCTGGACACCTACTCATTCAAGGGTTTTTCTTTATTTTTACTATTTTCTACATTGGCCTGATTCACACAGTCCCCTCTGAACAGTTGATGTTGAGATGTGTCTGTGACTTTAACTCTGATGCATTTATATTGGGCTGCAATTTCTGAGGCTGGTAACTCTAATGAACTTATCCTCTGCAGCAGAGGTAACTCTGGGTCTTCCATTCCTGTGGCGGTCCTCATGAGAGCCAGTTTCATCATAGCGCTTGATGGTTTTTGCGACTGCACTAGAAGAAACTTTCAAAGTTCTTGACATTTTCTGTATTGACTGACCTTCATGTCTTAAAGTAATGGACTGTCGTTTATCAAATCAAATCGTATTTGCCACATGCGCCGAATACAACAGGTGTAGACCTTACAGTGAAATGCTTACTTACAAGCCCTTAACCAACAATGGAAATTGGCTCCAATCAAGCGCAGTCCACAGGGTACGGCATGGCATTGCAAAATGGAGTGATAGCCTTCCTTCTTCAAGATCCCTTTTACCCTGTACAAATCTCCCACTTTACCACCACCAAAGCACTCCCAGACCATCACATTGCCTCCACCATGCTTGACAGATGGCATCAAGCACTCCTCCAGCATCTTTTCATTTGGTCTGCGTCTCACAAATGTTCTTCTTTGTGATCCGAACACCTCAAACTTCGATTTGTCTGTCCATAACACTTGTTTCCAATCTTCCTCTGTCCAGTGTCCGTGTTCTTTTGCCCATCTTAATCTTTTCTTTTTATTGGCCAGTCTAAGATATGGCTTTTTCTTTGCAACTCTGCCTAGGTCAGCATCCCAGAGTCGTCTCTTCACTGTTGATGTTGACTGGTGTTTTGCGGGTACTATTTAATGAAGCTGCCAGTTGAGGACCTGTGAGGCGTCTGTTTCTCAACCTAGACACTAATATATTTATCCTCTTGCTCAGTTGTGCACCGGGGCCTCCCACTCCTCTTTCTATTCTGGTTAGAGCCAGTTTGCGCTGTTCTGTGAAGGGAGTAGTACACAGCATTGTACGAGATCTTCAGTTTCTTGGCAATTTTTCGCATGGAATAGCCTTCATTTCTCAGAACAAGAATAGACTGACGAGTTTCAGAAGAAAGTTATTTGTTTCTGGCCATTTTGATCCTGTAATCGAACCCACAATTGCTGATGCTCCAGATACTCAACTAGTCTCAAGAAGGCCAGTTTTATTGCTTCTTTAAATCAGCACAACAGTTTTCAGCTGTGCTAACATAATTGCAAAAGGTTTTTCTAATGATCAATTAGCCTTTTAAAATGATAAACTTGGATTAGCAAACACAACATGCCATTGGAAAACAGGACTGATGGTTGCTGATAATGGGCCTCTGTACACCTATGTAGATATTCCATTACAAATCAGCCATTTCCAGCTACAATAGCCATTTACAACATTAACAATGTCTACACTGTATTTCTGATCAATTTGATGTTATTTTAATGGGCAAAAAAATTGCTCTTCTTTCGAAAACAAGGACATTTCTATGTGACCCCAAACTTTTGAACGGTAGTGTACATGTGGGTAGAGTTACAGTGACTATGCATAGATAAACAGAGTAGCAGCAGCGTAAAAGAGGGGTTGGGGTGTGGGGGACAATGCAAATAGTCTGGGTAGCCATGATTAGCTGTTAAGGAGTCTTATGGCTTGGGGGTAGAAGCTGTTAAGAAGCCTTTTGGACCTAGACTTGGTGCTCCGGTACCGCTTACCGTGCGGTAGCAGAGAGAACAGTCTATGACTAGGGTGGCTGGAGTTTTAGAACATTTTTAGGGCTTTCCTCTGACACCACCTGGTATAGAGGTCCTGGATGGCAGGAAGCTTGGCCCCAGTGATGTACTGGGCCGTACGCACTACCCTCTGTAGTGCCTTGCGGTCGGAGGCCGAGCAGGTGCCATACCAGGCAGTGATGCAACCAGTCAGGATGCTCTCGATGGTGCAGCTGTAGAACTTTATGAGGATCTGAGGACCCATGCCAAATCTTTTCAGTCTCCTGAGGGAGAGTAGGCTTTGTCGTCCCTCTTCACGACTGTCTTGGTGTGTTTGGACCATGATAGTTTGTTGGTGACGTGGACACCAAGGAACTTGAAGCTCTCAACCTGTTCCACTACAACCCCGTCGATGAGAATGGGGGCGTACTCAGTCCTCCTTTTTTTCCCTGTAATGTAGTCCACAATCATCTCTTTTGTCTTGATCACGTTGAGGGAGAGGTTGTTATGCTGGCACCACACGGCCAGGTCTAAGACCTCCTCCCTATAGGCTGTCTCATCGTTGTCGGTGATCAGGCCTAACACTGTTGTATCATCGGCAAACTTAATGATGGTGTTGGAGTCGTGCCTGGCCATGTAGTTATGGGTGAACAGGGAGTACAGGAGGGGACTGAGCACGCACCCCTGAGGGGCCCCTGTGTTAAGGATCAGCGTGGCGGATGTGTTGTTACCTACCCTTACCACCTGGGGGCGGCCAGTCAGGAAGTCCAGGATCCAGTTGCAGAGGGAGGTGTTTAGTCCCAAGATCCTTAGCTTAGTGATGAGCTTTGAGGGCATTATGGTGTTGAACGTTCCTCTTGTCCAGGTGGGAAAGGGCAGTGTGGAGTGCAATAGAGATTGCGTCATCTGTGGATCTGTTGGGGCGGATTGCAAATTGGAGTGGGCGTAGGGTTTCTGGGAAAATGGTGTTGATGTGAGCCATGACTTTCAAAGCATTTCATTGCTACAGACGTGAGTGCTACGGGTCGGTAGTCATTTAGGCAGGTTATCTTAGTGTTCTTGGGCACAGGGACTATGGTGGTCTGCTTGAAACATGTTGGTTTTACAGACTCAGTCAGGGACAAGTTGAAAATGTCATTGAAGACACTTGCCAGGTCGTCAGCACATGCTCGGAGTACACGTCCTGGTAATCCGTCTGTGAATTTTTTTTTTTTTTTTTTTAGTCATTTAGCAGACGCTCTTATCCAGAGCGACGTACAGGAGCAATTAGGGTTAAGTGCCTTGCTCAAGGGCACATCGACAGATTTTTTCACCTAGTCGGCTCGGGGATTAGAACCAGCGACCTTTCAGTTACTGGCACAACGCTCTTACCCACTAAGCTACCTGTTGACCTACTTAAAAGTCTTACATCGGCTTTGGAGAGCATGATCACATAGTCATCCAGAACAGCTGATGCTCTCATGCATGCTTCAGTGTTGCTTGCCTCGAAGCGAGCATAGAAGTGATTTAGCTCGTCTGGTAGGCTTGTGTCACTGGGCAGCTCGTGGCTGTGCTTTCCTTTGTAGTATAATAGTTTTCGAGCCCTGCCACATCCGACGAAGCCGGTGTAGTACGATTCAATCTTAGTCCTGTATTGACTCTTTGCCTGTTTGATGGTTCGTCAGAGGGCATAGCGGGATTTCTTAAAAGCGTCCGGGTTAGAGTCCCGCTCCTTGAAAGTGGCAGCTCTACACTTTAGCTCAGTGCGGCTGTTGCCTGTAATCCATGGCTTCTGGTTGGGGTATGCAAGTACGGTCACTGTGGGGACGACGTCATCGATGCACTTATTGATGAAGCCAGTGACTGATGTGGTGTACTCCTCAATGCTATCAGAAGAATCCCGGAACATATTCCAGTCTGTGCTAGCAAAACAGTCATGTAGCTTAGCATCTGCATCAACTGACCACTTCATTATTAACCAAGTCACTGGTGCTTCCTGTTTTAGTATTTGCTTATAAGCAGGAATCAGGAGGATAGAGTTATGGTCAGATTTGCCAAATGGAGGGCGAGGGAGAGCTTTGTATGCGTCTCTGTGTGTGGAGTAAAGGTGGTCTAGAGTTTTTTTTCCTCTGGTTGCACATTTAACATGCTGGTAGAAATTAGGTAGAACGGATTTAAGTTTCCCTGCATTAAAGTCCCCGGCCACTAGGAGCGCTGCCTCTGGATGAACATTTTCCTGCTTGCTTATGGCCTTATACAGCTCATTGAGTGCAATCTTAGTGCCAGCATCGGTTTGTGGTGGTAAATAGACAGCTACGAAAAATATAGATGAAAACTCTCTTGGTAAATAGTGTGGTCTACAGCTTATCATAAGATACTCTACCTCAGGCGAGCAAAACCTTGAGACTTCCTTAGTATTAGATTTTATGCACTAGCTGTTGTTTACAAATATACACAGACCGCCACCCCTTGTCTTACCGGAGTCAGCCGTTCTATCCTGCCGATGTAGCGTATATTCCGCCAGCTGTATGTTATCCATGTCGTCGTTCAGCCACGACTCAGTGAAACATAAGATATTACAGTTTTTAATGTCCCGTTGGTAGGATAACCGTAATCTTAGGTCGTCCAATTTATTTTCAAATGATTAAACGTTGGCTAATAGGATTGATGGGAGCGGCAGTTTACTCGCTCGCTGTCGGATCCTTACAAGGCACCCCGACCTACGTCCACGATATCTCTGTCTCTTTCTCATGCGAATGACGGGGATTTGGGCCTTGTCGGGTGTCTGTCGAATATCCTTCGAGTCCGACTCGTTGAAGAAAAAATCTTCGTCCAATACGAGGTGTGTAATCGCTGTCCTGATATCCAGAAGCTCTTTTTGGTCATAAGAGACGGTGGCAGAAACATTATGTACAGAATAAATTACAAATAACGCGGAAAAACACACAATTGGTTAGAGGGCCGTAAAACGGCGCCATCTGAAGTAATTTGCTTATTTGAGCTTTTCTTGCCATAATATGGACTTGGTCTTTTACCAAATAGGGCTATCTTCTGTATACCTTGTCACAACACAACTGATTGGATCAAACACATTAAGAAGGAAAGAAATTCCATAACTTTTAAGAAGGCACATTTGTTAATTGAAATGCATTCCAGGAGACTACCTCATGAAGCTGGATGAGAGAATGCCAAGAGTGTGCAATGTAAAAAATAGTAAAAATCAAGAAAAACCCTTGAATGAGTAGGTGTCCAAACTTTTGATTGGTAGTGTAAGTATTCAGACCCTTTGCTATGAGACTTGAAAATGACCTCAGGTGCATCCTGTTTCCATTGATCATCCTTGAAATGTTTCTACAACTTGATTGGAGTCCACCTGTGGTAAATTCAATTGATTGGACATGATTTGGAAAGGCACACACGTGTCTATATAAAGGTCCCACAGTTGACAGTGCATGTCAGAGCAAAAACCAAGCCATGAGGTTGAAGGAATTGTCCGAGACAGGATTGTGTCGAGGCACAGATCTGGGGAAGGGTACCAATACATTTCTGCAGCACTGAAGCTACCCAAGAACACAGTGGCCTCCATCATTCTTAAATGGAAGAAGTTTGGAATCACCGACTCTTCCTAGAGCTGGCTGCCCGGCCAAACTGAGCAATCGCGGGAGAAGGGCCTTGGTCAGGGTGGTGACCAAGAACCCGATGGTCACTCTGACAGAGCTCCAGAGTTCCTCTGTGGAGATGGGACAACCTTCCAGAAGGACAACCATCTCTGCAGCACTCCACCAATCAGGCCTTTATGGTAGAGTGGCCAGATGGAAGCCACTCCTCAGTAAAAGGCACATGACAGCATGCTTGGAGTTTGCCAAAAGGCAGCTAAAGGACTCTCAGACCATGAGAAACAAGATTCTCTGGAATGGTGAAACCAAGATTGAACTCTTTGGCCTGAATGCCAAGTGTCACGTCTGAAGGAAACCTGGCACCATCCCTACAGTGAAGCATGGTGGTGGCAGCATCATGCTGTGAGGATGTTTTTCAGCAGCAGGGACTGGGAGACTAGTCAGGATTGCTGGAAAGATGAACGGAGCAAAGTACAGAGAGTTCCTTGATTAAAACCTTCTCCAGAGCGCTTAGGACCTCAGACTGGGGTGAAGGTTCTCCTTCCAACACGACAACGACCCTCAGCACACAGGCAAGACAACGCAGGAGTGGCTTCCGACAAGTCTCTGAATGTGCTTGAGTGGCCCAGCCAGAGCCCGGACTTGAACCCGATCGAACATCTCTGGAGAGACCTGAAAATAGCTGTGCAGCGACGCTCCCCATCCAACTTGACAGAGCTTGAGAGGATCTGCAGAGAAGAATGGGAAAAACTCCCCAAATACAGGTGTGCCAAGCTTGTAGCGTCATACCCAAGAAGACTCAAGTCTGTAATCGCTGCCAAAAGTGCTTCAACAAAGTACTGAGTTGTTCCTTAAAAGTAATTTCCTCTCAATCTTAAATAAACATGCCCCATTCAAAAAATACAGAACTAAGAACCGATATAGCCCCTGGTTCTCCTCAGACTTGACTGCCCTTGACCAGCACAAAAACATCTTGTGGCGTACAGCATTAGCATCAAATAGCCCCCGCGATATGCAACTTTTCAGGGAAGTTAGGAACCAATATACACAAGCAGTCAGGAAAGCAAAGGCTAACTTTTTCAAACAGAAATTTGCATCCTGTAGCACTAACTCCAAAAAGTTTTGGGACACTGTAAAGTCCATGGAGAATAAGAGCACTTCCTCCCAGCTGCCCACTGCACTGAGGCTAGGAAACACTATCACCACCGATAAATCTACAATAATCGAGAATTTCAACAAGCATTTTGCTACAGCTGGCCATGCTTTCCATCTGGCTACCACTAACCCGGCCACCAACTCTGCACCCTCTGCTGCAACTTGCCCATGCCCCCCCCCCCCGCTTCTCCTTCACACAAATTCAGACAGCTGATGTTTTGAAAGCGCTGCAAAATCTGGACCCCTACAAATCAGCTGGGCTAGACAATCTGGACCCTTTCTTTCTAAAACTAGCCGCCGAAATTGTCGCAACCCCTATTACTAGTCTGTTCAACCTCTCTTTCATAACGTCTGAGATCCCCAGAGATTGGAAAGCTGCCGCGGTCATCCCCCTCTTCAAAGGGGGTGACACTCTAGATCCAAACTGCTACAGACCTATATCCATCCTGCCCTGCCTTTCGAAAGTATTTGAAAGCCAAGTTAACAAACAGATCACCGACCATTTCGAATACCACCGTACCTTCTCCGCTATGCAATCCGGTTTCCGAGCTGGTCACGGGTGCACTTCAGCCACGCTCAAGGTCCTAAACGATATTATAACCGCGATTGATAATAGACAGTACTGTGCAGCCGTCTTCATCGACCTGGCCAATGCTTTCGACTCTGTCAACCACCGCATTCTTATTGGCAGACTAAATAGCCTTGGTTTCTCAAATGACTGCCTCGCCTGGTTCACCAACTACTTCTCAGATAGAGTTCAGTGTGTCAAATCGGAGGGCCTGTTGTCTGGACCTATGGCGGTCTCTATGGGGGTGCCACAGGGTTCAATTCTTGGGCCGACACTTTTCTCCGTGTATATCAATGATGTCGCTCTTGCTGCTGGTGACTCTCAGATCCACCTCTATGCAGACGACACCATTTTGTATACATCTGGCCCTTCATTGGACACTGTGTTAACAAACCTCAAAATGAGCTTCAATGCCATACAACATTCCTTCAGTAGCCTCCAACTGCTCTTAAACACTAGTAAAACTAAATGCATGCTTTTCAATCGAACGCTGCTGGCACCCGCCCACCCGACTAGAATCACCACTCTCGACGGGTCTGACCTAGAGTATGTGGACAACTACAAATACCTAGGTGTCTGGTTAGACTGTAAACTCTCCTTCCAGACTCACATAAAGAATCTCCAATCCAAAGTTAAATCTAGAATCGGCTTCCTATTTCGCAACAAAGCCTCCTTCACTCATGCTGCCAAACATGCCCTCGTAAAACTGACTATCCTACCGATCCTTGACTTCGGCGATGTCATTTACAAAATAGCCTCCAACACTCTACTCAGCAAATTGGATGTAGTCTATCACAGTGCCATCCGTTTTGTCTCCAAAGCCCCATACGCTACCCACCACTGTGACCTGTACGCTCTTGTTGGCTGGTCCTCACTACATGTTCGTCGTCAAACCCACTGGCTCCAGGCCATCTATAAATCACTGCTAGGCAAATCCCCGCCTTATCTTAGCTCATTGGTCACCATAGCAGCACCCACCCGTAGTCTGCGCTCCAGCAGGTATATCTCACTGGTCATTCCCAAAGCCAACACCTCCTTTGGCCGCCATTCCTTCCAGTTCTCTGCTGCCAATGACTGGAACGAATTGCAAAAATCTTTGAAGCTGGAGACTCTTATCTCCCTCAATAACTTTAAGCATCAGTTGTCAGAGCACCTTACCGATCACTGCACCTGTACACAGCCCATCTGAAATTAGCCCACCCAACTACCTCATCCCTATATTGCTATTTATTTTGCTCTTTTGCACCCCAGTATCTCTATTTGCACATAATCTCTTGCACATCTAGCATTCCAGTGTTAATACTATTGTAATTATTCTGCACTATAGCCTATTTATTGCCTTACCTCCATAACTTGCTACATTTGCACACACTGTATATATATTTTCTGTTGTATTTTTGACTTTATGTTTTTTACCCCATATGTAACTCTGTGTTGTTTTTAATCGCACAACTTTGCTTTATCTTGGCCAGGTCGCAGTTGTAAATGAGAACCTGTTCTCAACTGGCTTACCTGGTTAAATAAAGGTGGAAAAAAAAAAAAAAAAAAAAGTAAAGGGTCTGAATACTTATGTAAATGTAATATTTCCGGGTTTTTTCAAACATTTCTAAAAATCTGTTTTTGCTTTGTCATTATGGGGTATTGTGTGTAGATTGATAAGGGGAAAAAAATATTTAATCAATTTAGAATAAGGCTGTAATGTAACAAAATGTGGGAAAATAATCAAGGGATCTGAATACTTTCCAAATGCACTATATACCTCACGTTTTGAAAATATAATTTTTAAATGGTCTGAGAAGATCATCATTGGCAGGTCAATTCAAGCGTAGCCAATATCCAGTGATAATGTATTGGACCTACAGCCTACTGCACAAACCTCACTGCTACAGAACTCTTTAATTGGTTCATGTTGCAGAGGCTTACGTTTTTTAAAAGTCATTTAAAAAAAGTTTCTGAGCAGTAGATCTCGGCCTGCATTTTGACTCAGAAAATGATGTCTGCTCAGAAAAGGTTGCGGAACACTGCCCTAGATAATGGCACTCTAGTGCACAGTATTGGTGGTGCTAGTGGAGGTGTCACCAGGACAGGGTTGGTTGTGGGGACAGAGGACAGGATTGGTCGTGGGGACAGAGGACAGGATTGGTCGTAGGGACAGAGGACAGGGAGGGTTGTGGGGACAGAGGACAGGGAGGGTTGTGGGTACGGAGGACAGGGTGGGTTGTGGGGACAGAGGACAGGGTGGGTTGTGGGGACAGAGGACAGGGTGGGTTGTGGGGACAGAGGACAGGGTGGGTTGTGGGGACAGAGGACAGGGAGGGTTGTGGGGACAGAGGACAGGGAGGGTTGTGGGGACAGAGGACAGGGAGGGTTGTGGGGACAGAGGACAGGGAGGGTTGTGGGGACAGAGGACAAGGTGGGTTGTGGGGACAGAGGACAGGGTGGGTTGTGGGGACAGAGGACAGGGTGGGTTGTGGGGACAGAGGACAGGGAGGGTTGTGGGGACAGAGGACAAAGAGGGTTGTGGGGACAGAGGACAAGGTGGGTTGTGGGGACAGAGGACAGGGTGGGTTGTGGGGACAGAGGACAGGGTGGGTTGTGGGGACAGAGGACAGGGAGGGTTGTGGGGACAGAGGACAGGGTGGGTTGTGGGGACAGAGGACAGGGAGGGTTGTGGGTACGGAGGTGAGTTGAGTCACTCAGCCTCACTTCAGAACACTAACAGCTCTGTGAGGTCACACAATTAACTCCAAAACCCCTCTAACTCAGCAGAGCTCACACAGCAGACCCAGAGCCTCACACAGCAGACCCAGAGCTCACACAGCAGACCCAGACCTCACACAGCAGACCCAGACCTCACACAGCAGACCCAGACCTCACACAGCAGACCCAGACCTCACACAGCAGACCCAGACCTCACACAGCAGACCCAGACCTCACACAGCAGACCTCACACAGCAGCTCTTCAGAAAAAGGAAACCATGTATCCTGCTGGAGTGTCAGATCTGAGCTGTTGATTATTCCCCTGAGTCAGGAGGACTGAGGGTTGGTCTTAGCACTGACACACACGTTTCTCTAACACATCTCCTCCTCCTCCTCATCATCATCAGATCCAGCTGTGACAATACAATCCTCATGAACATGTTATTGATTCCCTCCATCACAGCCAAACTATGGTTCAGGACAACTAGAATAGAGAAGAATACAGAGAAGAGTGGATGGTGTCTTACCTCCTCCAGAGTCAGTTGTAGGTACTCTAGCAGTCTGAAGGGGTTGACTCTACACACTCTCCTCACCGTCGTCCCTGGCCCTGGTCTACCCTGCTGGAACACACAGAACCACAACACATCCGTTAGAAACATGATCCCAGAACACATCCGTTAGAAACATGATCCCAGAACACATCCGTTAGAAACATGATCCCAGAACACATCCGTTAGAAACATGATCCCAGAACACATCAGTTAGAAACATGATCCCAGAACACATCCGTTAGAAACATGATCCCAGAACACATCCGTTAGAAACATGATCCCAGAGCCTCCCGAGTGGCGCAGCGGTCTATGTAAGATCACAGATCCTCCAACACATCGCAGTGTTCACTACAGCCTGGGGTTCGATCCGGGAGTCCCATAGGGCGGTGCAGAATTGGTCCAGCGTCGTCCGGGATAGGGGAGGGTTTGGCCGGGGAGCTTTCCTTGGCCCATCGCGCTCTAGCGACTCCTTGTGGCAGGCCGGGCGCCTGCAAACAGACTTCAGTCGTCAGTTGAAAAGTGTTTCCTCCGACACATTGGTGCGGCCGGCTTCCAGGTTAAGCGAGCAGGTGTTAAGGAGCAGTGCGGCTTGGCGGGTCATGTTTCGGAGGACGCATGACTCGACCTTCGCCTCTCCCGAGCCCATTGGGGAGTTGCAGCAATGAGACAAGATCGTAACTACCAATTGGATATCACAAAATTGGGGAGAAAAAGGGGGTAAAATAAAAATATATATAATTAAATAAAAACAAGATCCCAAAACACATCAGTTACATTATTATCATCTTATCTTGTCAATAATAACACTGTTAACAAGGTCTGACACAGTATGCCTAGGCTACACAGTTTATACAGACCATCACACTGAATAACGAGTCAGACCAGGGTTATTCCTGACCACAGGACCTGACCAGGACAAACTCCTGACTACAACTAGGGCCCAGAGGTTTTCCTGGTTGGGTCACCTGGTCAGGAAGAACTTGTGAGAAAATGTGTTAAATTATTTGTCCTGATAATTACACTTTACCTTGACAACACTGTTCTCCTCTTCCTCTTCCTCCTCCTCCATCACCAGTACATACTCATACCCACGGTCTGCCTCTGCCTGTCTGTCTCCCAGCAGGGTAAGGGTCTCCAGCACGCTGTCCTCCAGGCGACAGCCACAGTCAACCAGCCAGTCATCATGCTTGGAGCACCGGACCGTATCCAGGGCCGCCTGGTCTATCTGCTGGGGCTCCTGGGGGTACAGCTCAGCCAGGGGGTCGAACCGACCGTCTCCCTGCCTCCTAGGCCTCTTAGCCTGGGGACACTCACTGTCCTGCTCCCCCTGATCGTCTGGGCTGCAGGAGGCTAAGGCCTGGACCTGCTGTTCCCCTGTCCCTGCCTGCTCTGAGGCCATGTCCTGGAGTTTACCTGCCCCTGACCCGGTTTTCTCTCTTCTGTCATCATGTCCATTTTCCTCTCTGAGCTCTGGCTCCATTGGCTGACAAAGTCTCTGCAGCATCTGATTGACAACATCCTCCTCCAATCCCTGAGCTAGGAGTACGTCCCGTGCCCAGCTCAAATGCTTCTGGTACCTGGGAGAGAGGAGAGAGGTAGACTCATGCTGTGCAACTGGTAGACACCAATACACTACATTACCAAAAATATGTGGACACCTGCTTGTTGAACATCTCAATCCAAAATCATGGACATTAATATGGAATTGGTCCCCCCTTTGCTGCTATAACAGCCTCCACTCTTCTGGGAAGGCTTTCCACTAGATGTTGGAACATTGCTGAGGGGACTTGCTTCCATTCAGCCACAAGAACACTGGGCACTGATGTTGGGCGATTAGGCCTGGCTCGCAGTCTGCGTTCCAATTCGTTCCAAAGCTGTTCGATGGGGTTGAGGTCAGGGCTCTGTGCAGGCCAGTCAAGTTCTTCCACACCAATCTCGACAAACCATTTCTGTATGGACCTCGCTTTGTGCACGGGGGCATTGTCATGCTGAAACAGGAAAGGGCCTTCCCCAAACTGTTGCCCCAAAGTTGGAAGCACAGAATAGAATGTAATTGTATGCTGTAGTGTTAAGATTTCCCTTCACTGGAACTAAGGGGCCTAGCCTGAATCATGAAAAACAGCCTCAGACCATTATTCCTCCTCCACCAAACTTTACAGTTGGCACTATGCATTAGGGCAGGTAGCGTTCACCTGGCATCCGCCAAACCCTGATTCATCCGTTGGACTGCCAGATAGTGAAGCGTGATTCATCACTCCAGAGAACACGTTTCCACTGCTCCAGAGTCCAATGGTGGCGAGCTTTACACCACTCCAGCTGACGCTTGGCATCGTGCATGGTGATCTTAGGCTTGTGTGCGGCTGCTCGGCCATGGAAACCCATTTCATGAAACTCCTGACGAACAGTTCTTGTGCTGACGTTGCTTCCAGAGGCAGTTTGGAACTCGGTAGTAAGTGTTGCAACCGAGGAATACCTGGAATAGTATAAAGTAATCCTTCTACCCCCCCCCCCCATAAAAAAAAAGTGGTTGTCCCACTGGCTATCCTAAGTTGAATGCACCAATTTGTAAGTCGCTCTGGATAAGAGCGTCTGCTAAATGATGTAAATGTAAATGTACCAACACATCCTCCGAGAGCAACTTGTCCCAACCATCCAAGAACAGTTTGGTGATGAACAATGCCTTTTCCAGCATGATGGAGCACCTTGCCATAAGGCAAAAGGGATAACTAAGTGGCTCGGGGAACAAAACATCAACATTTTGGGTCCATGGCCAGGAAACTCCCCAGACCTTAATCCCATTGAGAACTTGTGGTCAATCCTCAAGAGGCGGGTGGACAAACAAAACCCCACAAATTCTGACACACACACAAACTCCAAGCATTGATTATGCAAGAATGGGCTGCCATCAGTCAGGATGTGGCCCAGAAGTTAATTGACAGCATGCCAGGGCGGATTGCAGAGGTCTTGAAAAAGAAGGCTCAACACTGCAAATATTGACTCTTTGCATAAACGTAATGTAATTGTCAATAAAAGCCTTTGACACTTATGGAATGCTTGTAATTATACTTCAGTATACCATAGTAACATCTGACAAAAATATCTAAAAACACTGAAGCAGCAAACTTTGTGAAGATCAATACTTGTGTCATTCTCAAAACCTTTGACCACGACTGTATAGTTCAGAACATTCAGATGAGAGCTACTGCTGTAACCATCCAGTCCTGCTATCAACAGATACTTACTTGATCAGGGAGATGACAGGCAGAACTCTCTCACCAAACTCTACAGAGACGGAGAGAAGACACGTTTAGATGGGCCAGTTCTACAACACTGTTGACCAATCCAATAATAGGCCTTGAGAGAATTAGCAGTTGAATACTCACTTTCCCATTGGTGTGAGATACTGTGGTCTGGTCTGCTTCTTGATAAGATGCCTTTACCAAAGTAACCCTTGATAACAACATGACAAAGTCAAAATGAGCAGCTCCATAATCTTGGAAAATAACGAAATCTCGCGTGAACGCTTTTCACTACGGCTAGTTAGAGAAGTAGTGTGGGACTGGTAGCTAGCTTCATCATACTAGTAGCTAGCTTCATCATACTAGTAGCTAGCTTCATCATACTAGTAGCTAGCTTCATCATACTAGTAGCTAGCTTCATCATACTAGTAGCTAGCTTCATCATACTAGTAGCTAGCTTCATCATACTAGTAGCTAGCTTCATCATACTAGTAGCTAGCTTCATCATACTAGTAGCCTCCTCTCCAGTGGATGTATCTGAATATTTAGCTAAACAACAGAGCCTGCTGTCTGCTACACACCTTGCCGTAGAGAGCCTGTATGTGTTCAGGGTCCCTGACTATCACATGCTGGTTGACCATCTCTGCTCTGTAGATTAGGGTCTGCTGCAGCCTCGCTTCCTCCGCAGCCAGAGGGACCGGGAACGGGCCGTCATACGCCTCATACACTCTGGCCCGCCGTTTGGGCGCCTGGAACACCGCGTCCGTCATGGCGTTAAGTATGGACCTATCTGACAACACAGATGTTATTTGCCTTCTCCTCTTGTATGGATGCGGTACATTACTAGTACAAGCGGCAATGTGAACACACGCTGTTCAATGAGTGTTACACGAATTCCTTCCCTTGGAACGCACCGGTACATTAAACTTAGTTCCTAGCCACACTGAGTGTAATAAAGATTTCCAACCAGTAAGGGGAGATGTTTGTCATGTCAATGCCTGTTGGAGTCAGGAACCTAGTGTACCATCTACAACCATGATCATACTCAATTAGTATGCTTACAATTGCTTAAGGTCAACATCTTCAAACTATGATGTGGGTCCTAATGTTCCAACGTTTTTCAGCCTTATTCTCACTTGAAAATAGTTTTTGTGTGCAATAGGCTAAACCACACATTCTGTTAACATCTCCAGAGTGATCTGTCTTGCAATTTGTAGTCCATGACATTTCAGATTTACATATGATAATTTTTCACAAAGTAGTTTGTATGTAGTGAACTACTTTTTTAAGTAACTTTAGTTAACTAAACTATATTTAAGGGTAGCTTTAGTGTAGTTTAACTTCTTCCAGTGTGAAGTAATTGGTAGCTTGGTAAGCTTGGGTCCCCTGTAGCTCAGTTGGTAGAGCATGGCGCTTGCAACGCCAGGGTTGTGGGTTCGTTTTCCACGGGGGTCCAGTATGAAAAAATTTATGCACTCACTAACTGTAAATTGCTCTGGATAAGAGCGTCTGCTAAAATCTAATCTATCTTTTTAGAGTAGCTTCCCCAACACTGATTAGTGTTGATGTTTAGAGTAGCGCAGGTTTGTATGATGATTAGTAAATACAGTGGTCCAGACACATGGAAAGATTTCAGCCATGGACGGAGCAAAGGTTGGCACTGACCCTGAATCCCTTCTTTCAAAACCAGCATCAGCACCAGTGACCTGACCCTAACCCTAACCTGACCCTAACCATTACCAGTGACCTAACCCTAACCTGACCCTAACCAGCACCATTGACCTGACCCTAACCATAACCTGACCCTAACCAGTACCAGTGACCTGACCCTAACCCTAACCAGTACCAGTGACCTGACCCTAACCCTAACCTGACCCTAACCAGTACCAGTGACCTAACCCTAACCCTAACCCTAACCTGACCCTAACCCTAACCTGACCCTAACCCTAACCTGACCCTAACCAGTACCAGTGACCTGACCCTAACCCTAACCTGACCCTAACCAGTACCAGTGACCTGACCCTAACCCTAACCTGACCCTAACCAGTACCAGTGACCTGACCCTAACCCTAACCTGACCCTAACCAGTATCAGTGACCTGACCCTAACCCTAACCTGACCCTAACCCTAACCTGACCCTGACCCTAACCCTAACCTGACCCTAACCTGACCCTAACCCTAACCTGACCCTAACCCTAACCCTAACCCACCCATCAGCCTTTGATGCATCATAATATTACCTAAGACTGCATCATGGTCACATGCCAGTGGAGTCAACAGAAAGGAAGGAATGCCCTCATTGCTCAGGCTACAGAGCAAAGATTACTGGGACAAAGGTCAAGATTCTCCTCTCCTCTGTCACAATACAGTTTATGTACTGGAAATACTTGTATTAGGGTTGGGGTTGGTTGTAACTACTAATCCAACTGGGTTGGAATATGTGAATATGTATTGTATATTAGTTTGTATGTATTTATGTGAATATGTCTATTGTTGAAACCAAGCCCAAACACCCGGGCCATTTTCCCAGACACAGATTAAGCCTAGTCATGGATTAAAATGCATTCTCCGTTGATATTCTCCTTTGGACTGTTTAGTCCAGGACTAGGGTTAATCTGTGTCTAGGAAACCAGCCCAAATGGTATACCTCTTACATACAGAGTGTTATTCTGAGCCAATGGGCTGTGGGGAGCATCCACACTGGAGTTAGAATGAAGGACAATATTCTCTGGTGTTTTGGAACAGTGATGTGGTTCCAGACTGGAGTTAGAATGAAGGACAAGGTGTTTTGGAACATTGATGTTCTGATATCAACCAAGGCCACAGCTCAGACACAGCTCAGCACTGTACAATTCGTATGACTGATATTCAACATTCATTTCAATTTGGAAAAAGTGATTGATTTGTCCATTTCACCAGTCAGTGGAAATGAATGACATCAACAGTATAAATTCCTAAAACAATTGAACATTTATTCAAATACAACATATTCAACGTTTACCCTGAATGCAGTCTCCGCGAACGCGGTAACATTGCCTTTAAATATCAATCATGCTACAGCGCGGAGCTTCCTCGCTAAGGATTGAATTTAGCCCCTAGTGAGTTCCACTGCTGAGAGTTCTAGGTGGGCGGACAGCTTTCTGGGACGGGTTTCACAATGTGTGGCCAAGAAGAATCTCTTTCTCAACTCACACAGTCTCATACACTGAGAAACCTTTCCCTTTTCTTTAGAGCTTCACAGAATGCTTTTCTCAGAAAAGTTGTTTCACAGTGTAATAAAACAGAGAAATGTTATTGAATCTTTACTTTGACTGTCTAATTTGACTTTGAACATGTTATTGAATCTTTACTTTGACTGTCTAATTTGACTTTGAACATGTTATTGAATCTTTACTTTGACTGTCTAATTTGACTTTGAACATGTTATTGAATCTTTACTTTGACTGTCTAATTTGACTTTGAACATGTTATTGAATCTTTACTTTGACTGTCTAATTTGACTTTGAACATGTTATTGAATCTTTACTTTGACTGTCTAATTTGACTTTGAACATGTTATTGAATCTTTACTTTGACTGTCTAATTTGACTTTGAACATGTTATTGAATCTTTACTTTGACTGTCTAACTTGACTGGGGATTTTTGTTGACTAAGTTCTCTGGACAACAGTTTGTACTGTGTTCTACATGTGGAGGCTGAATGTTTGTAGGATTTTCAAGCTATGCTCTTAATTTGTAAGTCTCTAAAATGGCTATGATCTGTGTATAAATTAAAATGGAAAAATACCATCAATTCACAGAGAGATTTTATATACTGAAGACTCAATGAAAGAAAGTGAGTTATTGTAAATGTTATGAAAGGTGTCATGTCTGACTGACTAATAATCAATCTCTTATTGCAGGGTGTCAGACATTAAACACATCATGTTGAAGCCTTTGTTACCAGTGAATGACTGATGGAGAAGTCGTCAGCAGGCATGGTTGAACCTGTCACACCCCAACATTACTCATTTTAATGTAGTGTGAAATTCAAAAGGGTAAAAAGCTGATTAATGCAAATTTCCCACTCTCTCTGTGTGCTCTGTGGTCCTCTGTAGTTCAGTTGGTAGAGCATGGTCCTCTGTAGTTCAGTTGGTAGAGCATGGTCCTCTGTAGTTCAGTTGGTAGAGCATGGTCCTCTGTAGTTAGTAGAGCATGGTCCTCTGTAGTTAGTAGAGCATGGTCCTCTGTAGTTCAGTTAGTAGAGCATGGTCCTCTGTAGTTAGTAGAGCATGGTCCTCTGTAGTTCAGTTGGTAGAACATGGTCCTCTGTAGTTCAGTTGGTAGAACATGGTCCTCTGTAGTTCATTTGGTAGAACATGGTCCTCTGTAGTTCAGTTGGTAGAGCATGGTCCTCTGTAGTTCAGTTAGTAGAGCATGGTCCTCTGTAGTTCAGTTAGTAGAGCATGGTCCTCTGTAGTTCAGTTAGTAGAACATGGTCCTCTGTAGTTCAGTTGGTAGAACATGGTCCTCTGTAGTTCAGTCAGTAGAGCATGGTCCTCTGTAGTTAGTAGAGCATGGTCCTCTGTAGTTCAGTTAGTAGAGCATGGTCCTCTGTAGTTCAGTTAGTAGAGCATGGTCCTCTGTAGTTCAGTTGGTAGAGCATGGTCCTCTGTAGTTAGTAGAGCATGGTCCTCTGTAGTTAGTAGAACATGGTCCTCTGTAGTTCAGTTGGTAGAACATGGTCCTCTGTAGTTCAGTCAGTAGAGCATGGTCCTCTGTAGTTCAGTTAGTAGAGCATGGTCCTCTGTAGTTCAGTTAGTAGAGCATGGTCCTCTGTAGTTCAGTTAGTAGAGCATGGTCCTCTGTAGTTAGTAGAGCATGGTCCTCTGTAGTTCAGTTAGTAGAGCATGGTCCTCTGTAGTTCAGTTAGTAGAACATGGTCCTCTGTAGTTCAGTTAGCAGAACATGGTCCTCTGTAGTTCAGTTAGTAGAGCATGGTCCTCTGTAGTTCAGTTAGTAGAACATGGTCCTCTGTAGTTAGTAGAACATAGTCCTATGTAGTTCAGTTGGTAGAACATGGTCCTCTGTAGTTCAGTCAGTAGAGCATGGTCCTCTGTAGTTAGTAGAGCATGGTCCTCTGTAGTTCAGTTAGTAGAGCATGGTCCTCTGTAGTTCAGTTAGTAGAGCATGGTCCTCTGTAGTTCAGTTGGTAGAGCATGGTCCTCTGTAGTTAGTAGAGCATGGTCCTCTGTAGTTAGTAGAACATGGTCCTCTGTAGTTCAGTTGGTAGAAAATGGTCCTCTGTAGTTCAGTCAGTAGAGCATGGTCCTCTGTAGTTCAGTTAGTAGAGCATGGTCCTCTGTAGTTCAGTTAGTAGAGCATGGTCCTCTGTAGTTAGTAGAGCATGGTCCTCTGTAGTTCAGTTAGTAGAGCATGGTCCTCTGTAGTTCAGTTAGTAGAACATGGTCCTCTGTAGTTCAGTAAGTAGAGCATGGTCCTCTGTAGTTCAGTTAGTAGAGCATGGTCCTCTGTAGTTCAGTTAGTAGAACATGGTCCTCTGTAGTTCAGTTAGTAGAGCATGGCCCTCTGTAGTTAGTAGAACATGGTCCTCTGTAGTTCAGTTGGTAGAAAATGGTCCTCTGTAGTTCAGTCAGTAGAGCATGGTCCTCTGTAGTTCAGTTAGTAGAGCATGGTCCTCTGTAGTTCAGTTAGTAGAGCATGGTCCTCTGTAGTTAGTAGAACATGGTCCTCTGTAGTTCAGTTAGTAGAGCATGGTCCTCTGTAGCTCAGCTGGTAGAGCACGGCGCTTATAACGCCAAGGTAGTGGGTTCGATCCCCGGGACCACCCATACACAAAAAAAAATGTATGCACGCATGACTGTAAGTCGCTTTGGATAAAAGCGTCTGCTAAATGGCATATTATTATTATTATAGTTCAGTTAGTAGAGTATGGTCCTCTGTAGTTAGTAGAGAATGGTCCTCTGTAGTTCAGTTAGTAGAACATGGTCCTCTGTAGTTCAGTTGGTAGAATATTGTCCTCTGTAGTTCAGTTAGTAGAACATGGTCCTCTGTAGTTCAGTTGGTAGAGCATGGTCCTCTGTAGTTAGTAGAGCATGGTCCTCTGTAGTTCAGTTAGTAGAGCATGGTCCTCTGTAGTTCAGTTAGTAGAGCATGGTCCTCTGTAGTTAGTAGAGCTTGGTCCTCTGTAGTTCAGTAAGTAGAACTTTGTCCTCTGTAGTTCAGTTAGTAGAGCATGGTCCTCTGTAGTTCAGTTGGTAGAGCATGGTCCTCTGTAGTTCAGATGGTAGAGCATGGTCCTCTGTAGTTCAATTGGTAGAGCACGGTCCTCTGTAGTTCAGTTAGTAGAACATGGTCCTCTATAGTTCAGTTAGTAGAGCATGGTCCTATGTAGTTCAGTTGGTAGAGCATGGTCCTCTGTAGTTCAGCTAGTAGAACATGGTCCTCTGTAGTTGGTAGAGCATGGTCCTCTGTAGTTCAGTTGGTAGAGCATGGTCCTCTGTAGTTCAGTTAGTAGAACATGGTCCTCTGTAGTTAGTAGAGCATGGGGTCCTCTGTAGTTCAGTTAGTAGATTATGGTCCTCTGTAGTTCAGTTAGTAGAGCATTGTCCTCTGTAGTTTCAGTTAGTAGAACATGGTTATCTGTAGTTCAGTTAGTAGAGCATGGTCCTCTGTAGTTAGTAGAGCATGGTCCTCTGTAGTTAGTAGAGCATGGTCCTCTGTAGTTCAGTTTAGTAGAGCATGGTCCTCTGTAGTTCAGTTAGTAGAGCATGGTCCTCTGTAGTTCAGTTGGTAGAGCATGGTCCTCTGTAGTTCAGTTAGAAGAGCATGGTCCTCTGTAGTTCAGTCAGTAGAGCATGGTCCTCTGTAGTTCAGTTAGTAGAGCATGGTCCTCTTTAGTTAGTAGAGCATGGTCCTCTGTAGTTCAGTTGGTAGAGCATGGTCCTCTGTAGTTAGTAGAGCATGGTCCTCTGTAGTTCAGTTAGTAGAGCATGGTCCTCTGTAGTTAGTAGAGAATGGTCCTCTGTAGTTCAGTTGGTAGAGCATGGTCCTCTGTAGTTAGTAGAGCATGGTCCTCTGTAGTTCAGTTAGTAGAGCATGGTCCTCTGTAGTTCAGTTAGTAGAGCATGGTCCTCTGTAGTTAGTAGAGCATGGTCCTCTGTAGTTAGTAGAGCATGGTCCTCTGTAGTTCAGTTAGTAGAGCATGGTCCTCTGTAGTTCAGTTAGTAGAACATGGTAATCTGTAGTTCAGTTAGTAGAGCATGGTCCTCTGTAGTTAGTAGAGCATGGTCCTCTGTAGTTAGTAGAGCATGGCCCTCTGTAGTTCAGTTAGTAGAGCATGGTCCTCTGTAGTTAGTAGAGCATGGTCCTCTGTAGTTAGTAGAGCATGGCCTTCTGTAGTTCAGTTAGTAGAGCATGGTCCTCTGTAGTTCAGTTAGTAGAGCATGGTCCTCTGTAGTTCAGTTGGTAGAGCATGGTCCTCTGTAGTTCAGTTAGAAGAGCATGGTCCTCTGTAGTTCAGTTAGAAGAGCATGGTCCTCTGTAGTTCAGTCAGTAGAGCATGGTCCTCTGTAGTTCAGTTAGTAGAGCATGGTCCTCTGTAGTTAGTAGAGCATGGTCCTCTGTAGTTCAGTTGGTAGAGCATGGTCCTCTGTAGTTAGTAGAGCATGGTCCTCTGTAGTTCAGTTAGTAGAGCATGGTCCTCTGTAGTTCAGTTAGTAGAACATGGTCCTCTGTAGTTCAGTTAGTAGAGCATGGTCCTCTGTAGTTAGTAGAGCATGGTCCTCTGTAGTTCAGTTAGTAGAGCATGGTCCTCTGTAGTTCAGTTAGTAGAACATGGTCCTCTGTAGTTCAGTAAGTAGAGCATGGTCCTCTGTAGTTCAGTTAGTAGAGCATGGTCCTCTGTAGTTCAGTTAGTAGAACATGGTCCTCTGTAGTTCAGTTAGTAGAGCATGGCCCTCTGTAGTTCAGTTAGTAGAGCATGGTCCTCTGTAGTTCAGTTTAGTAGAGCATGGACCTCTGTAGTTGGTAGAGCATGGTCCTCTGTAGTTCAGTTAGTAGAACATGGTCCTCTGTAGTTCAGTCAGTAGAGCATGGTCCTCTGTAGTTCAGTTAGTAGAACATGGTCCTCTGTAGTTCTGTTAGTAGAGCATGGTCCTCTGTAGTTCAGTTAGTAGAGCATGGGCCTCTGTAGTTCAGTTAGTAGAGCATGGTCCTCTGTAGTTCAGTTAGTAGAGCATGGTCCTCTGTAGTTAGTAGAACATGGTCCTCTGTAGTTCAGTTAGAAGAACATGGTCCTCTGTAGTTAGTAGAGCATGGTCCTCTGTAGTTAGTAGAGCATGGTCCTCTGTAGTTCAGTTAGTAGAGCATGGTCCTCTGTAGTTCAGTTAGTAGAGCATGGGCCTCTGTAGTTCAGTTAGTAGAACATGGTCCTCTGTAGTTCAGTTGGTAGAGCATGGTCCTCTGTAGTTAGTAGAGCATGGTCCCCTGTAGTTCAGTTAGTAGAGTATGGTCCTCTGTAGTTCAGTTGGTAGAGCATGGTCCTCTGTAGTTCAGTTAGTAGAGCATGGTCCTCTGTAGTTCAGTTAGTAGAGTATGGTCCTCTGTAGTTAGTAGAGCATAGTCCTCTGTAGTTCAGTTGGTAGAGCATGGTCCTCTGTAGTTAGTAGAGCATGGTCCTCTGTAGTTCAGTTGGTAGAGCATGGTCCTCTGTAGTTCAGTTAGTAGAGCATGGTCCTCTGTAGTTCAGTTAGTAGAACATGGTCCTCTGTAGTTAGTAGAACATGGTCCTCTGTAGTTGATAGCGCATGGTCCTCTGTAGTTCATTTGGTAGAGAATGGTCCTCTGTAGTTGGTAGAGCATGGTCCTGTGTAGTTCAGTTGGTAGAACATGGTCCTCTGTAGTTCAGTTAGGAGAACATGGTCCTCTGTAGTTCAGTTGGTAGAGCATGGTCCTCTGTAGTTAGTACAACATGGTCCTCTGTAGTTCAGTTAGTAGAGCATGGTCCCCTGTAGTTCAGTTAGTAGAGTATGGTCCTCTGTAGTTAGTAGAGAATGGTCCTCTGTAGTTCAGTTAGTAGAACATGGTCCTCTGTAGTTCAGTTGGTAGAATATGGTCCTCTGTAGTTCAGTTAGTAGAACATGGTCAGGTCAACTGTAGTTCAGTTGGTAGAGCATGGTCCTCTGTAGTTAGTAGAGCATGGTCCTCTGTAGTTCAGTTAGTAGAGCATGGTCCTCTGTAGTTCAGTTAGTAGAGCATGGTCCTCTGTAGTTAGTAGAGCTTGGTCCTCTGTAGTTCAGTAAGTAGAACTTTGTCCTCTGTAGTTCAGTTAGTAGAGCATGGTCCTCTGTAGTTCAGTTGGTAGAGCATGGTCCTCTGTAGTTCAGATGGTAGAGCATGGTCCTCTGTAGTTCAATTGGTAGAGCACGGTCCTCTGTAGTTCAGTTAGTAGAGCATGGTCCTCTGTAGTTCAGTTGGTAGAGCATGGTCCTCTGTAGTTCAGATGGTAGAGCATGGTCCTCTGTAGTTCAATTGGTAGAGCACGGTCCTCTGTAGTTCAGTTAGTAGAACATGGTCCTATATAGTTCAGTTAGTAGAGCATGGTCCTATGTAGTTCAGTTGGTAGAGCATGGTCCTGTCCTCTGTAGTTCAGTTAGTAGAACATGGTCCTCTGTAGTTGGTAGAGCATGGTCCTCTGTAGTTCAGTTGGTAGAGCATGGTCCTCTGTAGTTCAGTTAGTAGAACATGGTCCTCTGTAGTTAGTAGAGCATGGGGTCCTCTGTAGTTCAGTTAGTAGATTATGGTCCTCTGTAGTTCAGTTAGTAGAACATGGTCCTCTGTAGTTCAGTTAGTAGAGCATTGTCCTCTGTAGTTTCAGTTAGTAGAACATGGTTATCTGTAGTTCAGTTAGTAGAGCATGGTCCTCTGTAGTTAGTAGAGCATGGTCCTCTGTAGTTAGTAGAGCATGGTCCTCTGTAGTTCAGTTAGTAGAGCATGGTCCTCTGTAGTTCATTTGGTAGAGCATGGTCCTCTGTAGTTCAGTTAGAAGAGCATGGTCCTCTGTAGTTCAGTCAGTAGAGCATGGTCCTCTGTAGTTCAGTTAGTAGAGCATGGTCCTCTGTAGTTAGTAGAGCAGCATGGTCCTCTGTAGTTCAGTTGGTAGAGCATGGTCCTCTGTAGTTAGTAGAGCATGGTCCTCTGTAGTTCAGTTAGTAGAGCATGGTCCTCTGTAGTTAGTAGAGAATGGTCCTCTGTAGTTCAGTTGATAGAGCATGGTCCTCTGTAGTTAGTAGAGCATGGTCCTCTGTAGTTCAGTTAGTAGAGCATGGTCCTCTGTAGTTCAGTTAGTAGAGCATGGTCCTCTGTAGTTAGTAGAGCATGGTCCTCTGTAGTTAGTAGAGCATGGTCCTCTGTAGTTAGTAGAGCATGGCCCTCTGTAGTTCAGTTAGTAGAGCATGGTCCTCTGTAGTTAGTAGAGCATGGTCCTCTGTAGTTAGTAGAGCATGGCCCTCTGTAGTTCAGTTAGTAGAGCATGGTCCTCTGTAGTTCAGTTAGTAGAGCATGGTCCTCTGTAGTTCAGTTGGTAGAGCATGGTCCTCTGTAGTTCAGTTAGAAGAGCATGGTCCTCTGTAGTTCAGTCAGTAGAGCATGGTCCTCTGTAGTTAGTAGAGCATGGTCCTCTGTAGTTCAGTTGGTAGAGCATGGTCCTCTGTAGTTAGTAGAGCATGGTCCTCTGTAGTTCAGTTAGTAGAGCATGGTCCTCTGTAGTTCAGTTAGTAGAACATGGTCCTCTGTAGTTCAGTTAGTAGAGCATGGTCCTCTGTAGTTAGTAGAGCATGGTCCTCTGTAGTTCAGTTAGTAGAGCATGGTCCTCTGTAGTTAGTAGAGCATGGTCCTCTGTAGTTCAGTTAGTAGAGCATGGTCCTCTGTAGTTCAGTTGGTAGAGCATGGTCCTCTGTAGTTCAGTTAGAAGAGCATGGTCCTCTGTAGTTCAGTCAGTAGAGCATGGTCCTCTGTAGTTAGTAGAGCATGGTCCTCTGTAGTTCAGTTGGTAGAGCATGGTCCTCTGTAGTTAGTAGAGCATGGTCCTCTGTAGTTCAGTTAGTAGAGCATGGTCCTCTGTAGTTCAGTTAGTAGAACATGGTCCTCTGTAGTTCAGTTAGTAGAGCATGGTCCTCTGTAGTTAGTAGAGCATGGTCCTCTGTAGTTCAGTTAGTAGAGCATGGTCCTCTGTAGTTCAGTTAGTAGAACATGGTCCTCTGTAGTTCAGTTGGTAGAGCATGGTCCTCTGTAGTTCAGTTAGTAGAGCATGGTCCTCTGTAGTTCAGTTAGTAGAGTATGGTCCTCTGTAGTTAGTAGAGCATAGTCCTCTGTAGTTCAGTTGGTAGAGCATGGTCCTCTGTAGTTAGTAGAGCATGGTCCTCTGTAGTTCAGTTGGTAGAGCATGGTCCTCTGTAGTTCAGTTAGTAGAGCATGGTCCTCTGTAGTTCAGTTAGTAGAACATGGTCCTCTGTAGTTAGTAGAACATGGTCCTCTGTAGTTGATAGCGCATGGTCCTCTGTAGTTCATTTGGTAGTGGTAGAGAATGGTCCTCTGTAGTTGGTAGAGCATGGTCCTGTGTAGTTCAGTTGGTAGAACATGGTCCTCTGTAGTTCAGTTAGGAGAACATGGTCCTCTGTAGTTCAGTTGGTAGAGCATGGTCCTCTGTAGTTAGTACAACATGGTCCTCTGTAGTTCAGTTAGTAGAGCATGGTCCCCTGTAGTTCAGTTAGTAGAGTATGGTCCTCTGTAGTTAGTAGAGAATGGTCCTCTGTAGTTCAGTTAGTAGAACATGGTCCTCTGTAGTTCAGTTGGTAGAATATGGTCCTCTGTAGTTCAGTTAGTAGAACATGGTCAACTGTAGTTCAGTTGGTAGAGCATGGTCCTCTGTAGTTAGTAGAGCATGGTCCTCTGTAGTTCAGTTAGTAGAGCATGGTCCTCTGTAGTTCAGTTAGTAGAGCATGGTCCTCTGTAGTTAGTAGAGCTTGGTCCTCTGTAGTTCAGTAAGTAGAACTTTGTCCTCTGTAGTTCAGTTCAGTTAGTAGAGCATGGTCCTCTGTAGTTCAGTTGGTAGAGCATGGTCCTCTGTAGTTCAGATGGTAGAGCATGGTCCTCTGTAGTTCAATTGGTAGAGCACGGTCCTCTGTAGTTCAGTTAGTAGAGCATGGTCCTCTGTAGTTCAGTTGGTAGAGCATGGTCCTCTGTAGTTCAGATGGTAGAGCATGGTCCTCTGTAGTTCAATTGGTAGAGCACGGTCCTCTGTAGTTCAGTTAGTAGAACATGGTCCTATATAGTTCAGTTAGTAGAGCATGGTCCTATGTAGTTCAGTTGGTAGAGCATGGTCCTCTGTAGTTCAGTTAGTAGAACATGGTCCTCTGTAGTTGGTAGAGCATGGTCCTCTGTAGTTCAGTTGGTAGAGCATGGTCCTCTGTAGTTCAGTTAGTAGAACATGGTCCTCTGTAGTTAGTAGAGCATGGGGTCCTCTGTAGTTCAGTTAGTAGATTATGGTCCTCTGTATCTGTAGTTCAGTTAGTAGAACATGGTCCTCTGTAGTTCAGTTAGTAGAGCATTGTCCTCTGTAGTTTCAGTTAGTAGAACATGGTTATCTGTAGTTCAGTTAGTAGAGCATGGTCCTCTGTAGTTAGTAGAGCATGGTCCTCTGTAGTTAGTAGAGCATGGTCCTCTGTAGTTCAGTTAGTAGAGCATGGTCCTCTGTAGTTCATTTGGTAGAGCATGGTCCTCTGTAGTTCAGTTAGAAGAGCATGGTCCTCTGTAGTTCAGTCAGTAGAGCATGGTCCTCTGTAGTTCAGTTAGTAGAGCATGGTCCTCTGTAGTTAGTAGAGCATGGTCCTCTGTAGTTCAGTTGGTAGAGCATGGTCCTCTGTAGTTAGTAGAGCATGGTCCTCTGTAGTTCAGTTAGTAGAGCATGGTCCTCTGTAGTTAGTAGAGAATGGTCCTCTGTAGTTCAGTTGATAGAGCATGGTCCTCTGTAGTTAGTAGAGCATGGTCCTCTGTTCTGTAGTTCAGTTAGTAGAGCATGGTCCTCTGTAGTTCAGTTAGTAGAGCATGGTCCTCTGTAGTTAGTAGAGCATGGTCCTCTGTAGTTAGTAGAGCATGGTCCTCTGTAGTTAGTAGAGCATGGCCCTCTGTAGTTCAGTTAGTAGAGCATGGTCCTCTGTAGTTAGTAGAGCATGGTCCTCTGTAGTTAGTAGAGCATGGCCCTCTGTAGTTCAGTTAGTAGAGCATGGTCCTCTGTAGTTCAGTTAGTAGAGCATGGTCCTCTGTAGTTCAGTTGGTAGAGCATGGTCCTCTGTAGTTCAGTTAGAAGAGCATGGTCCTCTGTAGTTCAGTCAGTAGAGCATGGTCCTCTGTAGTTCAGTCAGTAGAGCATGGTCCTCTGTAGTTAGTAGAGCATGGTCCTCTGTAGTTCAGTTGGTAGAGCATGGTCCTCTGTAGTTAGTAGAGCATGGTCCTCTGTAGTTCAGTTAGTAGAGCATGGTCCTCTGTAGTTTAGTTCAGTTAGTAGAACATGGTCCTCTGTAGTTCAGTTAGTAGAGCATGGTCCTCTGTAGTTAGTAGAGCATGGTCCTCTGTAGTTCAGTTAGTAGAGCATGGTCCTCTGTAGTTCAGTTAGTAGAACATGGTCCTCTGTAGTTCAGTAAGTAGAGCATGGTCCTCTGTAGTTCAGTTAGTAGAGCATGGTCCTCTGTAGTTCAGTTAGTAGAACATGGTCCTCTGTAGTTCAGTTAGTAGAGCATGGCCCTCTGTAGTTCAGTTAGTAGAGCATGGTCCTCTGTAGTTCAGTTTAGTAGAGCATGGACCTCTGTAGTTGGTAGAGCATGGTCCTCTGTAGTTCAGTTAGTAGAACATGGTGCTCTGTAGTTCAGTCAGTAGAGCATGGTCCTCTGTAGTTCAGTTAGTAGAACATGGTCCTCTGTAGTTCAGTTAGTAGAGCATGGTCCTCTGTAGTTCAGTTAGTAGAGCATGGGCCTCTGTAGTTCAGTTAGTAGAGCATGGTCCTCTGTAGTTCAGTTAGTAGAGCATGGTCCTCTGTAGTTAGTAGAACATGGTCCTCTGTAGTTCAGTTAGAAGAACATGGTCCTCTGTAGTTAGTAGAGCATGGTCCTCTATAGTTAGTAGAGCATGGTCCTCTGTAGTTCAGTTAGTAGAGCATGGTCCTCTGTAGTTCAGTTAGTAGAGCATGGTCCTCTGTAGTTCAGTTAGTAGAACATGGTCCTCTGTAGTTCAGTTGGTAGAGCATGGTCCTCTGTAGTTAGTAGAGCATGGTCCCCTGTAGTTCAGTTAGTAGAGTATGGTCCTCTGTAGTTCAGTTGGTAGAGCATGGTCCTCTGTAGTTCAGTTAGTAGAGCATGGTCCTCTGTAGTTCAGTTAGTAGAGTATGGTCCTCTGTAGTTAGTAGAGCATAGTCCTCTGTAGTTCAGTTGGTAGAGCATGGTCCTCTGTAGTTAGTAGAGCATGGTCCTCTGTAGTTCAGTTGGTAGAGCATTGTCCTCTGTAGTTCAGTTAGTAGAGCATGGTCCTCTGTAGTTCAGTTAGTAGAACATGGTCCTCTGTAGTTAGTAGAACATGGTCCTCTGTAGTTGATAGCGCATGGTCCTCTGTAGTTCATTTGGTAGAGCATGGTCCTCTGTAGTTGGTAGAGCATGGTCCTCTGTAGTTCAGATAGTAGAGAATGGTCCTCTGTAGTTGGTAGAGCATGGTCCTGTGTAGTTCAGTTGGTAGAACATGGTCCTCTGTAGTTCAGTTAGGAGAACATGGTCCTCTGTAGTTCAGTTGGTAGAGCATGGTCCTCTGTAGTTAGTACAACATGGTCCTCTGTAGTTCAGTTGGTAGAGCATGGTCCCCTGTAGTTCAGTTAGTAGAGTATGGTCCTCTGTAGTTAGTAGAGAATGGGCCTCTGTAGTTCAGTTAGTAGAACATGGTCCTCTGTACTGTAGTTCAGTTGGTAGAATATGGTCCTCTGTAGTTCAGTTAGTAGAACATGGTCAACTGTAGTTCAGTTGGTAGAGCATGGTCCTCTGTAGTTAGTAGAGCATGGTCCTCTGTAGTTCAGTTAGTAGAGCATGGTCCTCTGTAGTTCAGTTAGTAGAGCATGGTCCTCTGTAGTTAGTAGAGCTTGGTCCTCTGTAGTTCAGTAAGTAGAACTTTGTCCTCTGTAGTTCAGTTAGTAGAGCATGGTCCTCTGTAGTTCAGTTGGTATAGCATGGTCCTCTGTAGTTCAGATGGTAGAGCATGGTCCTCTGTAGTTCAATTGGTAGAGCACGGTCCTCTGTAGTTCAGTTAGTAGAACATGGTCCTATATAGTTCAGTTAGTAGAGCATGGTCCTATGTAGTTCAGTTGGTAGAGCATGGTCCTCTGTAGTTCAGTTAGTAGAACATGGTCCTCTGTAGTTGGTAGAGCATGGTCCTCTGTAGTTCAGTTCAGTTGGTAGAGCATGGTCCTCTGTAGTTCAGTTAGTAGAACATGGTCCTCTGTAGTTAGTAGAGCATGGGGTCCTCTGTAGTTCAGTTAGTAGATTATGGTCCTCTGTAGTTCAGTTAGTAGAACATGGTCCTCTGTAGTTCAGTTAGTAGAGCATTGTCCTCTGTAGTTTCAGTTAGTAGAACATGGTTATCTGTAGTTCAGTTAGTAGAGCATGGTCCTCTGTAGTTAGTAGAGCATGGTCCTCTGTAGTTAGTAGAGCATGGTCCTCTGTAGTTCAGTTAGTAGAGCATGGTCCTCTGTAGTTCATTTGGTAGAGCATGGTCCTCTGTAGTTCAGTTAGAAGAGCATGGTCCTCTGTAGTTCAGTCAGTAGAGCATGGTCCTCTGTAGTTCAGTTAGTAGAGCATGGTCCTCTGTAGTTAGTAGAGCATGGTCCTCTGTAGTTCAGTTGGTAGAGCATGGTCCTCTGTAGTTAGTAGAGCATGCATGGTCCTCTGTAGTTCAGTTAGTAGAGCATGGTCCTCTGTAGTTAGTAGAGAATGGTCCTCTGTAGTTCAGTTGATAGAGCATGGTCCTCTGTAGTTAGTAGAGCATGGTCCTCTGTAGTTCAGTTAGTAGAGCATGGTCCTCTGTAGTTCAGTTAGTAGAGCATGGTCCTCTGTAGTTAGTAGAGCATGGTCCTCTGTAGTTAGTAGAGCATGGTCCTCTGTAGTTCAGTTAGTAGAGCATGGTCCTCTGTAGTTCAGTTAGTAGAACATGGTAATCTGTAGTTCAGTTAGTAGAGCATGGTCCTCTGTAGTTAGTAGAGCATGGTCCTCTGTAGTTAGTAGAGCATGGCCCTCTGTAGTTCAGTTAGTAGAGCATGGTCCTCTGTAGTTCAGTTAGTAGAGCATGGTCCTCTGTAGTTCAGTTGGTAGAGCATGGTCCTCTGTAGTTCAGTTAGAAGAGCATGGTCCTCTGTAGTTCAGTCAGTAGAGCATGGTCTGGTCCTCTGTAGTTCAGTTAGTAGAGCATGGTCCTCTGTAGTTAGTAGAGCATGGTCCTCTGTAGTTCAGTTGGTAGAGCATGGTCCTCTGTAGTTAGTAGAGCATGGTCCTCTGTAGTTCAGTTAGTAGAGCATGGTCCTCTGTAGTTCAATTAGTAGAACATGGTCCTCTGTAGTTCAGTTGGTAGAGCATGGTCCTCTGTTGTTCAGTTAGTAGAGCATGGTCCTCTGTAGTTCAGTTAGTAGAACATGGTCCTCTGTAGTTCAGTTAGTAGAACATGGTCCTCTGTAGTTCAGTTAGTAGAGCATGGTCTCTGTAGTTAGTAGAGCATGGTCCTCTGTAGTTCAGTTAGTAGAGCATGGTCCTCTGTAGTTCAGTTGGTAGAGCATGGTCCTCTGTAGTTCAGTTAGTAGAGCATGGTCCTCTGTAGTTCAGTTAGTAGAACATGGTCCTCTGTAGTTAGTAGAACATGGTCCTCTGTAGTTGATAGCGCATGGTCCTCTGTAGTTCATTTGGTAGAGCATGGTCCTCTGTAGTTGGTAGAGCATGGTTCTCTGTAGTTCAGATAGTAGAGAATGGTCCTCTGTAGTTGGTAGAGCATGGTCCTGTGTAGTTCAGTTGGTAGAACATGGTCCTCTGTAGTTCAGTTAGGAGAACATGGTCCTCTGTAGTTCAGTTGGTAGAGCATGGTCCTCTGTAGTTAGTGCAACATGGTCCTCTGTAGTTCAGTTAGTAGAGCATGGTCCCCTGTAGTTCAGTTAGTAGAGTATGGTCCTCTGTAGTTAGTAGAGAATGGTCCTCTGTAGTTCAGTTAGTAGAACATGGTCCTCTGTAGTTCAGTTGGTAGAATATGGTCCTCTGTAGTTCAGTTAGTAGAACATGGTCAACTGTAGTTCAGTTGGTAGAGCATGGTCCTCTGTAGTTAGTAGAGTATGGTCCTCTGTAGTTCAGTTAGTAGAGCATGGTCCTCTGCTCTGTAGTTCAGTTAGTAGAGCATGGTCCTCTGTAGTTAGTAGAGCTTGGTCCTCTGTAGTTCAGTAAGTAGAACTTTGTCCTCTGTAGTTCAGTTAGTAGAGCATGGTCCTCTGTAGTTCAGTTGGTATAGCATGGTCCTCTGTAGTTCAGATGGTAGAGCATGGTCCTCTGTAGTTCAATTGGTAGAGCACGGTCCTCTGTAGTTCAGTTAGTAGAACATGGTCCTATATAGTTCAGTTAGTAGAGCATGGTCCTATGTAGTTCAGTTGGTAGAGCATGGTCCTCTGTAGTTCAGTTAGTAGAACATGGTCCTCTGTAGTTGGTAGAGCATGGTCCTCTGTAGTTCAGTTGGTAGAGCATGGTCCTCTGTAGTTCAGTTAGTAGAACATGGTCCTCTGTAGTTAGTAGAGCATGGGGTCCTCTGTAGTTCAGTTAGTAGATTATGGTCCTCTGTAGTTCAGTTAGTAGAACATGGTCCTCTCCTCTGTAGTTCAGTTAGTAGAGCATTGTCCTCTGTAGTTTCAGTTAGTAGAACATGGTTATCTGTAGTTCAGTTAGTAGAGCATGGTCCTCTGTAGTTAGTAGAGCATGGTCCTCTGTAGTTAGTAGAGCATGGTCCTCTGTAGTTAGTAGAGCATGGTCCTCTGTAGTTCAGTTAGTAGAGCATGGTCCTCTGTAGTTCATTTGGTAGAGCATGGTCCTCTGTAGTTCAGTTAGAAGAGCATGGTCCTCTGTAGTTCAGTCAGTAGAGCATGGTCCTCTGTAGTTCAGTTAGTAGAGCATGGTCCTCTGTAGTTAGTAGAGCATGGTCCTCTGTAGTTCAGTTGGTAGAGCATGGTCCTCTGTAGTTAGTAGAGCATGGTCCTCTGTAGTTCAGTTAGTAGAGCATGGTCCTCTGTAGTTAGTAGAGAATGGTCCTCTGTAGTTCAGTTGATAGAGCATGGTCCTCTGTAGTTAGTAGAGCATGGTCCTCTGTTCTGTAGTTCAGTTAGTAGAGCATGGTCCTCTGTAGTTCAGTTAGTAGAGCATGGTCCTCTGTAGTTAGTAGAGCATGGTCCTCTGTAGTTAGTAGAGCATGTCCTCTGTAGTTCAGTTAGTAGAGCATGGTCCTCTGTAGTTCAGTTAGTAGAACATGGTAATCTGTAGTTCAGTTAGTAGAGCATGGTCCTCTGTAGTTAGTAGAGCATGGTCCTCTGTAGTTAGTAGAGCATGGCCCTCTGTAGTTCAGTTAGTAGAGCATGGTCCTCTGTAGTTCAGTTAGTAGAGCATGGTCCTCTGTAGTTCAGTTGGTAGAGCATGGTCCTCTGTAGTTCAGTTAGTAGAGCATGGTCCTCTGTAGTTCAATTAGTAGAACATGGTCCTCTGTAGTTCAGTTGGTAGAGCATGGTCCTCTGTTGTTCAGTTAGTAGAGCATGGTCCTCTGTAGTTCAGTTAGTAGAACATGGTCCTCTGTAGTTCAGTTAGTAGAACATGGTCCTCTGTAGTTCAGTTAGTAGAGCATGGTCTCTGTAGTTAGTAGAGCATGGTCCTCTGTAGTTCAGTTAGTAGAGCATGGTCCTCTGTAGTTCAGTTAGTAGAGCATGGTCCTCTGTATTTCAGTTGGTAGAGCATGGTCCTCTGTAGTTCAGTTGGTATAGCATGGTCCTCTGTAGTTCAGATGGTAGAGCATGGTCCTCTGTAGTTCAATTGGTAGAGCACGGTCCTCTGTAGTTCAGTTAGTAGAACATGGTCCTATATAGTTCAGTTAGTAGAGCATGGTCCTATGTAGTTCAGTTGGTAGAGCATGGTCCTCTGTAGTTCAGTTAGTAGAACATGGTCCTCTGTAGTTGGTAGAGCATGGTCCTCTGTAGTTCAGTTGGTAGAGCATGGTCCTCTGTAGTTCAGTTAGTAGAACATGGTCCTCTGTAGTTAGTAGAGCATGGTGCTCTGTAGTTCAGTTCAGTTAGTAGATTATGGTCCTCTGTAGTTCAGTTAGTAGAACATGGTCCTCTGTAGTTCAGTTAGTAGAGCATTGTCCTCTGTAGTTTCAGTTAGTAGAACATGGTTATCTGTAGTTCAGTTAGTAGAGCATGGTCCTCTGTAGTTAGTAGAGCATGGTCCTCTGTAGTTAGTAGAGCATGGTCCTCTGTAGTTCAGTTAGTAGAGCATGGTCCTCTGTAGTTCATTTGGTAGAGCATGGTCCTCTGTAGTTCAGTTAGAAGAGCATGGTCCTCTGTAGTTCAGTCAGTAGAGCATGGTCCTCTGTAGTTCAGTTAGTAGAGCATGGTCCTCTGTAGTTAGTAGAGCATGGTCCTCTGTAGTTCAGTTGGTAGAGCATGGTCCTCTGTAGTTAGTAGAGCATGGTCCTCTGTAGTTCAGTTAGTAGAGCATGGTCCTCTGTAGTTAGTAGAGAATGGTCCTCTGTAGTTCAGTTGATTGATAGAGCATGGTCCTCTGTAGTTAGTAGAGCATGGCCCTCTGTAGTTCAGTTAGTAGAGCATGGTCCTCTGTAGTTCAGTTAGTAGAGCATGGTCCTCTGTAGTTAGTAGAGCATGGTCCTCTGTAGTTAGTAGAGCATGGTCCTCTGTAGTTCAGTTAGTAGAGCATGGTCCTCTGTAGTTCAGTTAGTAGAACATGGTAATCTGTAGTTCAGTTAGTAGAGCATGGTCCTCTGTAGTTAGTAGAGCATGGTCCTCTGTAGTTAGTAGAGCATGGCCCTCTGTAGTTCAGTTAGTAGAGCATGGTCCTCTGTAGTTCAGTTAGTAGAGCATGGTCCTCTGTAGTTCAGTTGGTAGAGCATGGTCCTCTGTAGTTCAGTTAGAAGAGCATGGTCCTCTGTAGTTCAGTCAGTAGAGCATGGTCCTCTGTAGTTCAGTTAGTAGAGCATGGTCCTCTGTAGTTAGTTAGTAGAGCATGGTCCTCTGTAGTTCAGTTGGTAGAGCATGGTCCTCTGTAGTTAGTAGAGCATGGTCCTCTGTAGTTCAGTTAGTAGAGCATGGTCCTCTGTAGTTCAATTAGTAGAACATGGTCCTCTGTAGTTCAGTTGGTAGAGCATGGTCCTCTGTAGTTCAGTTAGTAGAACATGGTCCTCTGTAGTTCAGTTAGTAGAGCATGGTCTCTGTAGTTAGTAGAGCATGGTCCTCTGTAGTTCAGTTAGTAGAGCATGGTCCTCTGTAGTTCAGTTAGTAGAGCATGGTCCTCTGTAGTTCAGTTGGTAGAGCATGGTCCTCTGTAGTTCAGTTAGAAGAGCATGGTCCTCTGTAGTTAGTAGAGCATGGTCCTCTGTAGTTAGTAGAGCATGGTCCTCTGTAGTTGATAGAACATGGTCCTCTGTAGTTAGTAGAACATGGTCCTCTGTAGTTCAGTTAGTAGAACATGGTCCTCTATAGTTAGTAGAGCATGGCCCTCTGTAGTTAGTAGAGCATGGTCATCTGTAGTTCAGTTAGTAGAGCATGGTCCTCTGTAGTTCAGTTAGTAGAGCATGGTCCTCTGTAGTTAGTAGAGCATGGTCCTCTGTAGTTCAGTTAGTAGAGCATGGTCCTCTGTAGTTGGTAGAGCATGGTCCTCTGTAGTTAGTAGAGCATGGTCCTCTGTAGTTAGTAGAGCATGGTCCTCTGTAGTTCAGTTAGTAGAGCATGGTCCTCTGTAGTTCAGATGGTAGAACATGGTCCTCTGTAGTTCAGTTAGTAGAGCATGGTCCTCTGTAGTTCAGTTAGTAGAGCATGGTCCTCTGTAGTTAGTAGAGCATGGTCCTCTGTAGTTCAGTTAGTAGAGCATGGTCCTCTGTAGTTAGTAGAGCATGGTCCTCTGTAGTTCAGTTAGTAGAGCATGGTCCTCTGTAGTTGGTAGAGCATGGTCCTCTGTAGTTAGTAGAGCATGGTCCTCTGTAGTTAGTAGAGCATGGTCCTCTGTAGTTCAGTTAGTAGAGCATGGTCCTCTGTAGTTCAGTTAGTAGAGCATGGTCCTCTGTAGTTCAGTTAGTAGAGCATGGTCCTCTGTAGTTCAGTTAGTAGAGCATGGTCCTCTGTAGTTAGTAGAGCATGGTCCTCTGTAGTTCAGTTGGTAGAGCATGGTCCTCTGTAGTTAGTAGAGCATGGTCCTCTGTAGTTCAGTTAGTAGAGCATGGTCCTCTGTAGTTCAATTAGTAGAACATGGTCCTCTGTAGTTCAGTTGGTAGAGCATGGTCCTCTGTTGTTCAGTTAGTAGAGCATGGTCCTCTGTAGTTCAGTTAGTAGAACATGGTCCTCTGTAGTTCAGTTAGTAGAACATGGTCCTCTGTAGTTCAGTTAGTAGAGCATGGTCTCTGTAGTTAGTAGAGCATGGTCCTCTGTAGTTCAGTTAGTAGAGCATGGTCCTCTGTAGTTCAGTTGGTAGAGCATGGTCCTCTGTAGTTCAATTGGTAGAGCACGGTCCTCTGTAGTTCAGTTAGTAGAACATGGTCCTATATAGTTCAGTTAGTAGAGCATGGTCCTATGTAGTTCAGTTGGTAGAGCATGGTCCTCTGTAGTTCAGTTAGTAGAACATGGTCCTCTGTAGTTGGTAGAGCATGGTCCTCTGTAGTTCAGTTGGTAGAGCATGGTCCTCTGTAGTTCAGTTAGTAGAACATGGTCCTCTGTAGTTAGTAGAGCATGGGGTCCTCTGTAGTTCAGTTAGTAGATTATGGTCCTCTGTAGTTCAGTTAGTAGAACATGGTCCTCTGTAGTTCAGTTAGTAGAGCATTGTCCTCTGTAGTTTCAGTTAGTAGAACATGGTTATCTGTAGTTCAGTTAGTAGAGCATGGTCCTCTGTAGTTAGTAGAGCATGGTCCTCTGTAGTTAGTAGAGCATGGTCCTCTGTAGTTCAGTTAGTATAGTAGAGCATGGTCCTCTGTAGTTCATTTGGTAGAGCATGGTCCTCTGTAGTTCAGTTAGAAGAGCATGGTCCTCTGTAGTTCAGTCAGTAGAGCATGGTCCTCTGTAGTTCAGTTAGTAGAGCATGGTCCTCTGTAGTTAGTAGAGCATGGTGCTCTGTAGTTCAGTTGGTAGAGCATGGTCCTCTGTAGTTAGTAGAGCATGGTCCTCTGTAGTTCAGTTAGTAGAGCATGGTCCTCTGTAGTTAGTAGAGAATGGTCCTCTGTAGTTCAGTTGATAGAGCATGGTCCTCTGTAGTTAGTAGAGCATGGTCCTCTGTAGTTCAGTTAGTAGAGCATGGTCCTCTGTAGTTCAGTTAGTAGAGCATGGTCCTCTGTAGTTAGTAGAGCATGGTCCTCTGTAGTTAGTAGAGCATGGTCCTCTGTAGTTCAGTTAGTAGAGCATGGTCCTCTGTAGTTCAGTTAGTAGAACATGGTAATCTGTAGTTTAGTTCAGTTAGTAGAGCATGGTCCTCTGTAGTTAGTAGAGCATGGTCCTCTGTAGTTAGTAGAGCATGGCCCTCTGTAGTTCAGTTAGTAGAGCATGGTCCTCTGTAGTTCAGTTAGTAGAGCATGGTCCTCTGTAGTTCAGTTGGTAGAGCATGGTCCTCTGTAGTTCAGTTAGAAGAGCATGGTCCTCTGTAGTTCAGTCAGTAGAGCATGGTCCTCTGTAGTTCAGTTAGTAGAGCATGGTCCTCTGTAGTTAGTAGAGCATGGTCCTCTGTAGTTCAGTTGGTAGAGCATGGTCCTCTGTAGTTAGTAGAGCATGGTCCTCTGTAGTTCAGTTAGTAGAGCATGGTCCTCTGTAGTTCAATTAGTAGAACATGGTCCTCTGTAGTTCAGTTGGTAGAGCATGGTCCTCTGTTGTTCAGTTAGTAGAGCATGGTCCTCTGTAGTTCAGTTAGTAGAACATGGTCCTCTGTAGTTCAGTTAGTAGAACATGGTCCTCTGTAGTTCAGTTAGTAGAGCATGGTCTCTGTAGTTAGTAGAGCATGGTCCTCTGTAGTTCAGTTAGTAGAGCATGGTCCTCTGTAGTTCAGTTAGTAGAGCATGGTCCTCTGTAGTTCAGTTGGTAGAGCATGGTCCTCTGTAGTTCAGTTGGTATAGCATGGTCCTCTGTAGTTCAGATGGTAGAGCATGGTCCTCTGTAGTTCAATTGGTAGAGCACGGTCCTCTGTAGTTCAGTTAGTAGAACATGGTCCTATATAGTTCAGTTAGTAGAGCATGGTCCTATGTAGTTCAGTTGGTAGAGCATGGTCCTCTGTAGTTCAGTTAGTAGAACATGGTCCTCTGTAGTTGGTAGAGCATGGTCCTCTGTAGTTCAGTTGGTAGAGCATGGTCCTCTGTAGTTCAGTTAGTAGAACATGGTCCTCTGTAGTTCAGTTAGTAGAGCATTGTCCTCTGTAGTTTCAGTTAGTAGAACATGGTTATCTGTAGTTCAGTTAGTAGAGCATGGTCCTCTGTAGTTAGTAGAGCATGGTCCTCTGTAGTTCAGTTAGTAGAGCATGGTCCTCTGTAGTTCATTTGGTAGAGCATGGTCCTCTGTAGTTCAGTTAGAAGAGCATGGTCCTCTGTAGTTCAGTCAGTAGAGCATGGTCCTCTGTAGTTCAGTTAGTAGAGCATGGTCCTCTGTAGTTAGTAGAGCATGGTCCTCTGTAGTTCAGTTGGTAGAGCATGGTCCTCTGTAGTTAGTAGAGCATGGTCCTCTGTAGTTCAGTTAGTAGAGCATGGTCCTCTGTAGTTAGTAGAGAATGGTCCTCTGTAGTTCAGTTGATAGAGCATGGTCCTCTGTAGTTAGTAGAGCATGGCCCTCTGTAGTTCAGTTAGTAGAGCATGGTCCTCTGTAGTTCAGTTAGTAGAGCATGGTCCTCTGTAGTTAGTAGAGCATGGTCCTCTGTAGTTAGTAGAGCATGGTCCTCTGTAGTTCAGTTAGTAGAGCATGGTCCTCTGTAGTTCAGTTAGTAGAACATGGTAATCTGTAGTTCAGTTAGTAGAGCATGGTCCTCTGTAGTTAGTAGAGCATGGTCCTCTGTAGTTAGTAGAGCATGGCCCTCTGTAGTTCAGTTAGTAGAGCATGGTCCTCTGTAGTTCAGTTAGTAGAGCATGGTCCTCTGTAGTTCAGTTGGTAGAGCATGGTCCTCTGTAGTTCAGTTAGAAGAGCATGGTCCTCTGTAGTTCAGTCAGTAGAGCATGGTCCTCTGTAGTTCAGTTAGTAGAGCATGGTCCTCTGTAGTTAGTAGAGCATGGTCCTCTGTAGTTCAGTTGGTAGAGCATGGTCCTCTGTAGTTAGTAGAGCATGGTCCTCTGTAGTTCAGTTAGTAGAGCATGGTCCTCTGTAGTTCAGTTCAATTAGTAGAACATGGTCCTCTGTAGTTCAGTTGGTAGAGCATGGTCCTCTGTTGTTCAGTTAGTAGAGCATGGTCCTCTGTAGTTCAGTTAGTAGAACATGGTCCTCTGTAGTTCAGTTAGTAGAACATGGTCCTCTGTAGTTCAGTTAGTAGAGCATGGTCTCTGTAGTTAGTAGAGCATGGTCCTCTGTAGTTCAGTTAGTAGAGCATGGTCCTCTGTAGTTCAGTTAGTAGAGCATGGTCCTCTGTAGTTCAGTTGGTAGAGCATGGTCCTCTGTAGTTCAGTTAGAAGAGCATGGTCCTCTGTAGTTAGTAGAGCATGGTCCTCTGTAGTTAGTAGAGCATGGTCCTCTGTAGTTGATAGAACATGGTCCTCTGTAGTTAGTAGAACATGGTCCTCTGTAGTTCAGTTAGTAGAACATGGTCCTCTATAGTTAGTAGAGCATGGCCCTCTGTAGTTAGTAGAGCGAGCATGGTCATCTGTAGTTCAGTTAGTAGAGTATGGTCCTCTGTAGTTCAGTTAGTAGAGCATGGTCCTCTGTAGTTAGTAGAGCATGGTCCTCTGTAGTTCAGTTAGTAGAGCATGGTCCTCTGTAGTTGGTAGAGCATGGTCCTCTGTAGTTAGTAGAGCATGGTCCTCTGTAGTTAGTAGAGCATGGTCCTCTGTAGTTCAGTTAGTAGAGCATGGTCCTCTGTAGTTCAGTTGGTAGAACATGGTCCTCTGTAGTTCAGTTAGTAGAGCATGGTCCTCTGTAGTTCAGTTAGTAGAGCATGGTCCTCTGTAGTTAGTAGAGCATGGTCCTCTGTAGTTCAGTTAGTAGAGCATGGTCCTCTGTAGTTAGTAGAGCATGGTCCTCTGTAGTTCAGTTAGTAGAGCATGGTCCTCTGTAGTTGGTAGAGCATGGTCCTCTGTAGTTAGTAGAGCATGGTCCTCTGTAGTTAGTAGAGCATGGTCCTCTGTAGTTCAGTTAGTAGAGCATGGTCCTCTGTAGTTCAGTTAGTAGAGCATGGTCCTCTGTAGTTCAGTTAGTAGAGCATGGTCCTCTGTAGTTCAGTTGGTAGAGCATGGTCCTCTGTAGTTAGTAGAGCATGGTCCTCTGTAGTTCAGTTAGTAGAGCATGGTCCTCTGTAGTTCAATTAGTAGAACATGGTCCTCTGTAGTTCAGTTGGTAGAGCATGGTCCTCTGTTGTTCAGTTAGTAGAGCATGGTCCTCTGTAGTTCAGTTAGTAGAACATGGTCCTCTGTAGTTCAGTTAGTAGAACATGGTCCTCTGTAGTTCAGTTAGTAGAGCATGGTCTCTGTAGTTAGTAGAGCATGGTCCTCTGTAGTTCAGTTAGTAGAGCATGGTCCTCTGTAGTTCAGTTGGTAGAGCATGGTCCTCTGTAGTTCAGTTAGTAGAGCATGGTCCTCTGTAGTTCAGTTAGTAGAACATGGTCCTCTGTAGTTAGTAGAACATGGTCCTCTGTAGTTGATAGCGCATGGTCCTCTGTAGTTCATTTGGTAGAGCATGGTCCTCTGTAGTTGGTAGAGCATGGTCCTGTGTAGTTCAGTTGGTAGAACATGGTCCTCTGTAGTTCAGTTAGGAGAACATGGTCCTCTGTAGTTCAGTTGGTAGAGCATGGTCCTCTGTAGTTAGTACAACATGGTCCTCTGTAGTTCAGTTAGTAGAGCATGGTCCCCTGTAGTTCAGTTAGTAGAGTATGGTCCTCTGTAGTTAGTAGAGAATGGTCCTCTGTAGTTCAGTTAGTAGAACATGGTCCTCTGTAGTTCAGTTGGTAGAATATGGTCCTCTGTAGTTCAGTTAGTAGAACATGGTCAACTGTAGTTCAGTTGGTAGAGCATGGTCCTCTGTAGTTAGTAGAGCATGGTCCTCTGTAGTTCAGTTAGTAGAGCATGGTCCTCTGTAGTTCAGTTAGTAGAGCATGGTCCTCTGTAGTTAGTAGAGCTTGGTCCTCTGTAGTTCAGTAAGTAGAACTTTGTCCTCTGTAGTTCAGTTAGTAGAGCATGGTCCTCTGTAGTTCAGTTAGTAGAGCATGGTCCTCTGTAGTTAGTAGAGCATGGTCCTCTGTAGTTAGTAGAGCATGGCCCTCTGTAGTTCAGTTAGTAGAGCATGGTCCTATGTAGTTCAGTTAGTAGAGCATGGTCCTCTGTAGTTCAGTTGGTAGAGCATGGTCCTCTGTAGTTCAGTTAGAAGAGCATGGTCCTCTGTAGTTCAGTCAGTAGAGCATGGTCCTCTGTAGTTCAGTTAGTAGAGCATGGTCCTCTGTAGTTAGTAGAGCATGGTCCTCTGTAGTTCAGTTGGTAGAGCATGGTCCTCTGTAGTTAGTAGAGCATGGTCCTCTGTAGTTCAGTTAGTAGAGCATGGTCCTCTGTAGTTCAATTAGTAGAATAGAACATGGTCCTCTGTAGTTCAGTTGGTAGAGCATGGTCCTCTGTTGTTCAGTTAGTAGAGCATGGTCCTCTGTAGTTCAGTTAGTAGAACATGGTCCTCTGTAGTTCAGTTAGTAGAACATGGTCCTCTGTAGTTCAGTTAGTAGAGCATGGTCTCTGTAGTTAGTAGAGCATGGTCCTCTGTAGTTCAGTTAGTAGAGCATGGTCCTCTGTAGTTCAGTTAGTAGAGCATGGTCCTCTGTAGTTCAGTTGGTAGAGCATGGTCCTCTGTAGTTCAGTTAGAAGAGCATGGTCCTCTGTAGTTAGTAGAGCATGGTCCTCTGTAGTTAGTAGAGCATGGTCCTCTGTAGTTGATAGAACATGGTCCTCTGTAGTTAGTAGAACATGGTCCTCTGTAGTTCAGTTAGTAGAACATGGTCCTCTATAGTTAGTAGAGCATGGCCCTCTGTAGTTAGTAGAGCATGGTCATCTGTAGTTCAGTTAGTAGAGTATGGTCTGTGGTCCTCTGTAGTTCAGTTAGTAGAGCATGGTCCTCTGTAGTTAGTAGAGCTTGGTCCTCTGTAGTTCAGTTAGTAGAGCATGGTCCTCTGTAGTTGGTAGAGCATGGTCCTCTGTAGTTAGTAGAGCATGGTCCTCTGTAGTTAGTAGAGCATGGTCCTCTGTAGTTCAGTTAGTAGAGCATGGTCCTCTGTAGTTCAGTTGGTAGAACATGGTCCTCTGTAGTTCAGTTAGTAGAGCATGGTCCTCTGTAGTTCAGTTAGTAGAGCATGGTCCTCTGTAGTTAGTAGAGCATGGTCCTCTGTAGTTCAGTTAGTAGAGCATGGTCCTCTGTAGTTAGTAGAGCATGGTCCTCTGTAGTTCAGTTAGTAGAGCATGGTCCTCTGTAGTTGGTAGAGCATGGTCCTCTGTAGTTAGTAGAGCATGGTCCTCTGTAGTTAGTAGAGCATGGTCCTCTGTAGTTCAGTTAGTAGAGCATGGTCCTCTGTAGTTCAGTTAGTAGAGCATGGTCCTCTGTAGTTCAGTTAGTAGAGCATGGTCCTCTGTAGTTCAGTTAGTAGAGCATGGTCCTCTGTAGTTAGTAGAGCATGGTCCTCTGTAGTTCAGTTGGTAGAGCATGGTCCTCTGTAGTTAGTAGAGCATGGTCCTCTGTAGTTCAGTTGGTAGAGCATGGTCCTCTGTTGTTCAGTTAGTAGAGCATGGTCCTCTGTAGTTCAGTTAGTAGAACATGGTCCTCTGTAGTTCAGTTAGTAGAACATGGTCCTCTGTAGTTCAGTTAGTAGAGCATGGTCTCTGTAGTTAGTAGAGCATGGTCCTCTGTAGTTCAGTTAGTAGAGCATGGTCCTCTGTAGTTCAGTTGGTAGAGCATGGTCCTCTGTAGTTCAGTTAGTAGAGCATGGTCCTCTGTAGTTCAGTTAGTAGAACATGGTCCTCTGTAGTTAGTAGAACATGGTCCTCTGTAGTTGATAGCGCATGGTCCTCTGTAGTTCATTTGGTAGAGCATGGTCCTCTGTAGTTGGTAGAGCATGGTCCTGTGTAGTTCAGTTGGTAGAACATGGTCCTCTGTAGTTCAGTTAGGAGAACATGGTCCTCTGTAGTTCAGTTGGTAGAGCATGGTCCTCTGTAGTTAGTACAACATGGTCCTCTGTAGTTCAGTTAGTAGAGCATGGTCCCCTGTAGTTCAGTTAGTAGAGTATGGTCCTCTGTAGTTAGTAGAGAATGGTCCTCTGTAGTTCAGTTAGTAGAACATGGTCCTCTGTAGTTCAGTTGGTAGAATATGGTCCTCTGTAGTTCAGTTAGTAGAACATGGTCAACTTTAGTTCAGTTGGTAGAGCATGGTCCTCTGTAGTTAGTAGAGCATGGTCCTCTGTAGTTCAGTTAGTAGAGCATGGTCCTCTGTAGTTCAGTTAGTAGAGCATGGTCCTCTGTAGTTAGTAGAGCTTGGTCCTCTGTAGTTCAGTAAGTAGAACTTTGTCCTCTGTAGTTCAGTTAGTATGGGTATAGGCATGGTCCTCTGTAGTTCAGATGGTAGAGCATGGTCCTCTGTAGTACAATTGGTAGAGCACGGTCCTCTGTAGTTCAGTTAGTAGAACATGGTCCTATATAGTTCAGTTAGTAGAGCATGGTCCTATGTAGTTCAGTTGGTAGAGCATGGTCCTCTGTAGTTCAGTTAGTAGAACATGGTCCTCTGTAGTTGGTAGAGCATGGTCCTCTATAGTTCAGTTGGTAGAGCATGGTCCTCTGTAGTTCAGTTAGTAGAACATGGTCCTCTGTAGTTAGTAGAGCATGGGGTCCTCTGTAGTTCAGTTAGTAGATTATGGTCCTCTGTAGTTCAGTAGTAGAACATGGTCCTCTGTAGTTCAGTTAGTAGAGCATTGTCCTCTGTAGTTTCAGTTAGTAGAACATGGTTATCTGTAGTTCAGTTAGTAGAGCATGGTCCTCTGTAGTTAGTAGAGCATGGTCCTCTGTAGTTAGTAGAGCATGGTCCTCTGTAGTTTAGTAGAGCATGGTCCTCTGTAGTTCATTTGGTAGAGCATGGTCCTCTGTAGTTCAGTTAGAAGAGCATGGTCCTCTGTAGTTCAGTCAGTAGAGCATGGTCCTCTGTAGTTCAGTTAGTAGAGCATGGTCCTCTGTAGTTAGTAGAGCATGGTCCTCTGTAGTTCAGTTGGTAGAGCATGGTCCTCTGTAGTTAGTAGAGCATGGTCCTCTGTAGTTCAGTTAGTAGAGCATGGTCCTCTGTAGTTAGTAGAGAATGGTCCTCTGTAGTTCAGTTGATAGAGCATGGTCCTCTGTAGTTAGTAGAGCATGGTCCTCTGTAGTTCAGTTAGTAGAGCATGGTCCTCTGTAGTTCAGTTAGTAGAGCATGGTCCTCTGTAGTTAGTAGAGCATGGTCCTCTGTAGTTAGTAGAGCATGGTCCTCTGTAGTTCAGTTAGTAGAGCATGGTCCTCTGTAGTTCAGTTAGTAGAACATGGTAATCTGTAGTTCAGTTAGTAGAGCATGGTCCTCTGTAGTTAGTAGAGCATGGTCCTCTGTAGTTAGTTAGTAGAGCATGGTCCTCTGTAGTTCAGTTAGTAGAGCATGGTCCTCTGTAGTTCAGTTGGTAGAGCATGGTCCTCTGTAGTTCAGTTAGAAGAGCATGGTCCTCTGTAGTTCAGTCAGTAGAGCATGGTCCTCTGTAGTTCAGTTAGTAGAGCATGGTCCTCTGTAGTTAGTAGAGCATGGTCCTCTGTAGTTCAGTTGGTAGAGCATGGTCCTCTGTAGTTAGTAGAGCATGGTCCTCTGTAGTTCAGTTAGTAGAGCATGGTCCTCTGTAGTTCAATTAGTAGAACATGGTCCTCTGTAGTTCAGTTGGTAGAGCATGGTCCTCTGTTGTTCAGTTAGTAGAGCATGGTCCTCTGTAGTTCAGTTAGTAGAACATGGTCCTCTGTAGTTCAGTTAGTAGAACATGGTCCTCTGTAGTTCAGTTAGTAGAGCATGGTCTCTGTAGTTAGTTCTTAGTAGAGCATGGTCCTCTGTAGTTCAGTTAGTAGAGCATGGTCCTCTGTAGTTCAGTTAGTAGAGCATGGTCCTCTGTAGTTCAGTTGGTAGAGCATGGTCCTCTGTAGTTCAGTTAGAAGAGCATGGTCCTCTGTAGTTAGTAGAGCATGGTCCTCTGTAGTTAGTAGAGCATGGTCCTCTGTAGTTGATAGAACATGGTCCTCTGTAGTTAGTAGAACATGGTCCTCTGTAGTTCAGTTAGTAGAACATGGTCCTCTATAGTTAGTAGAGCATGGCCCTCTGTAGTTAGTAGAGCATGGTCATCTGTAGTTCAGTTAGTAGAGCATGGTCCTCTGTAGTTCAGTTAGTAGAGCATGGTCCTCTGTAGTTAGTAGAGCATGGTCCTCTGTAGTTCAGTTAGTAGAGCATGGTCCTCTGTAGTTGGTAGAGCATGGTCCTCTGTAGTTAGTAGAGCATGGTCCTCTGTAGTTAGTAGAGCATGGTCCTCTGTAGTTCAGTTAGTAGAGCATGGTCCTCTGTAGTTCAGTTGGTAGAACATGGTCCTCTGTAGTTCAGTTAGTAGAGCATGGTCCTCTGTAGTTCAGTTAGTAGAGCATGGTCCTCTGTAGTTAGTAGAGCATGGTCCTCTGTAGTTCAGTTAGTAGAGCATGGTCCTCTGTAGTTAGTAGAGCATGGTCCTCTGTAGTTCAGTTAGTAGAGCATGGTCCTCTGTAGTTGGGAGAGCATGGTCCTCTGTAGTTAGTAGAGCATGGTCCTCTGTAGTTAGTAGAGCATGGTCCTCTGTAGTTCAGTTAGTAGAGCATGGTCCTCTGTAGTTCAGTTAGTAGAGCATGGTCCCTGTAGTTCAGTTAGTAGAGCATGGTCCTCTGTAGTTCAGTTAGTAGAGCATGGTCCTCTGTAGTTAGTAGAGCATGGTCCTCTGTAGTTAGTAGAGCATGGTCCTCTGTAGTTCAGTTAGTAGAGCATGGTCCTCTGTAGTTCAGTTAGTAGAACATGGTAATCTGTAGTTCAGTTAGTAGAGCATGGTCCTCTGTAGTTAGTAGAGCATGGTCCTCTGTAGTTAGTAGAGCATGGCCCTCTGTAGTTCAGTTAGTAGAGCATGGTCCTCTGTAGTTCAGTTAGTAGAGCATGGTCCTCTGTAGTTCAGTTGGTAGATTATGGTCCTCTGTAGTTCAGTTAGAAGAGCATGGTCCTCTGTAGTTCAGTCAGTAGAGCATGGTCCTCTGTAGTTCAGTTAGTAGAGCATGGTCCTCTGTAGTTAGTAGAGCATGGTCCTCTGTAGTTCAGTTGGTAGAGCATGGTCCTCTGTGGTTAGTAGAGCATGGTCCTCTGTAGTTCAGTTAGTAGAGCATGGTCCTCTGTAGTTCAATTAGTAGAACATGGTCCTCTGTAGTTCAGTTGGTAGAGCATGGTCCTCTGTTGTTCAGTTAGTAGAGCATGGTCCTCTGTAGTTCAGTTGGTAGAACATGGTCCTCTGTAGTTCAGTTAGTAGAACATGGTCCTCTGTAGTTCAGTTAGTAGAGCATGGTCTCTGTAGTTAGTAGAGCATGGTCCTCTGTAGTTCAGTTAGTAGAGCATGGTCCTCTGTAGTTCAGTTGGTAGAGCATGGTCCTCTGTAGTTCAGTTAGTAGAGCATGGTCCTCTGTAGTTCAGTTAGTAGAACATGGTCCTCTGTAGTTCAGTTAGTAGAACATGGTCCTCTGTAGTTCAGTTAGTAGAGCATGGTCTCTGTAGTTAGTAGAGCATGGTCCTCTGTAGTTCAGTTAGTAGAGCATGGTCCTCTGTAGTTCATTTGGTAGAGCATGGTCCTCTGTAGTTGGTAGAGCATGGTCCTCTGTAGTTCAGATAGTAGAGAATGGTCCTCTGTAGTTGGTAGAGCATGGTCCTGTGTAGTTCAGTTGGTAGAACATGGTCCTCTGTAGTTCAGTTAGGAGAACATGGTCCTCTGTAGTTCAGTTGGTAGAGCATGGTCCTCTGTAGTTAGTACAACATGGTCGTCTGTAGTTCAGTTAGTAGAGCATGGTCCCCTGTAGTTCAGTTAGTAGAGTATGGTCCTCTGTAGTTAGTAGAGAATGGTCCTCTGTAGTTCAGTTAGTAGAACATGGTCCTCTGTAGTTCAGTTGGTAGAATATGGTTCTCTGTAGTTCTGTTAGTAGAACATGGTCAACTGTAGTTCAGTTGGTAGAGCATGGTCCTCTGTAGTTAGTAGAGCATGGTCCTCTGTAGTTCAGTTAGTAGAGCATGGTCCTCTGTAGTTCAGTTAGTAGAGCAAGGTCCTCTGTAGTTAGTAGAGCTTGGTCCTCTGTAGTTCAGTAAGTAGAACTTTGTCCTCTGTAGTTCAGTTAGTAGAGCATGGTCCTCTGTAGTTCAGTTGGTATAGCATGGTCCTCTGTAGTTCAGATGGTAGAGCATGGTCCTCTGTAGTACAATTGGTAGAGCACGGTCCTCTGTAGTTCAGTTAGTAGAACATGGTCCTATATAATATAGTTCAGTTAGTAGAGCATGGTCCTATGTAGTTCAGTTGGTAGAGCATGGTCCTCTGTAGTTCAGTTAGTAGAACATGGTCCTCTGTAGTTGGTAGAGCATGGTCCTCTATAGTTCAGTTGGTAGAGCATGGTCCTCTGTAGTTCAGTTAGTAGAACATGGTCCTCTGTAGTTAGTAGAGCATGGGGTCCTCTGTAGTTCAGTTAGTAGATTATGGTCCTCTGTAGTTCAGTTAGTAGAACATGGTCCTCTGTAGTTCAGTTAGTAGAGCATTGTCCTCTGTAGTTTCAGTTAGTAGAACATGGTTATCTGTAGTTCAGTTAGTAGAGCATGGTCCTCTGTAGTTAGTAGAGCATGGTCCTCTGTAGTTAGTAGAGCATGGTCCTCTGTAGTTCAGTTAGTAGAGCATGGTCCTCTGTAGTTCATTTGGTAGAGCATGGTCCTCTGTAGTTCAGTTAGAAGAGCATGGTCCTCTGTAGTTCAGTCAGTAGAGCATGGTCCTCTGTAGTTCAGTTAGTAGAGCATGGTCCTCTGTAGTTAGTAGAGCATGGTCCTCTGTAGTTCAGTTAGTAGTGCATGGTCCTCTGTAGTTCAGTTAGTAGAGCATGGTCCTCTGTAGTTAGTAGAGCATGGTCCTCTGTAGTTAGTAGAGCATGGTCCTCTGTAGTTCAGTTAGTAGAGCATGGTCCTCTGTAGTTCAGTTAGTAGAACATGGTAATCTGTAGTTCAGTTAGTAGAGCATGGTCCTCTGTAGTTAGTAGAGCATGGTCCTCTGTAGTTAGTAGAGCATGGCCCTCTGTAGTTCAGTTAGTAGAGCATGGTCCTCTGTAGTTCAGTTAGTAGAGCATGGTCCTCTGTAGTTCAGTTGGTAGAGCATGGTCCTCTGTAGTTCAGTTAGAAGAGCATGGTCCTCTGTAGTTCAGTCAGTAGAGCATGGTCCTCTGTAGTTCAGTTAGTAGAGCATGGTCCTCTGTAGTTAGTAGAGTAGAGCATGGTCCTCTGTAGTTCAGTTGGTAGAGCATGGTCCTCTGTAGTTAGTAGAGCATGGTCCTCTGTAGTTCAGTTAGTAGAGCATGGTCCTCTGTAGTTCAATTAGTAGAACATGGTCCTCTGTAGTTCAGTTGGTAGAGCATGGTCCTCTGTTGTTCAGTTAGTAGAGCATGGTCCTCTGTAGTTCAGTTAGTAGAACATGGTCCTCTGTAGTTCAGTTAGTAGAACATGGTCCTCTGTAGTTCAGTTAGTAGAGCATGGTCTCTAGTTAGTAGAGCATGGTCCTCTGTAGTTCAGTTAGTAGAGCATGGTCCTCTGTAGTTCAGTTAGTAGAGCATGGTCCTCTGTAGTTCAGTTGGTAGAGCATGGTCCTCTGTAGTTCAGTTAGAAGAGCATGGTCCTCTGTAGTTAGTAGAGCATGGTCCTCTGTAGTTAGTAGAGCATGGTCCTCTGTAGTTGGTAGAACATGGTCCTCTGTAGTTAGTAGAACATGGTCCTCTGTAGTTCAGTTAGTAGAACATGGTCCTCTATAGTTAGTAGAGCATGGCCCTCTGTAGTTAGTAGAGCATGGTCATCTGTAGTTCAGTTAGTAGAGCATGGTCCTCTGTAGTTCAGTTAGTAGAGCATGGTCCTCTGTAGTTAGTAGAGCATGGTCCTCTGTAGTTCAGTTAGTAGAGCATGGTCCTCTGTAGTTGGTAGAGCATGGTCCTCTGTAGTTAGTAGAGCATGGTCCTCTGTAGTTAGTAGAGCATGGTCCTCTGTAGTTCAGTTAGTAGAGCATGGTCCTCTGTAGTTCAGTTGGTAGAACATGGTCCTCTGTAGTTCAGTTAGAAGAGCATGGTCCTCTGTTGTTCAGTCAGTAGAGCATGGTCCTCTGTAGTTCAGTTAGTAGAGCATGGTCCTCTGTAGTTCAGTTAGTAGAGCATGGTCCTCTGTAGTTCAGTTGGTAGAGCATGGTCCTCTGTAGTTAGTAGAGCATGGTCCTCTGTAGTTCAGTTGGTAGAGCATGGTCCTCTGTAGTTCAGTTAGAAGAGCATGGTCCTCTGTAGTTCAGTTAATAGAGCATGGTCCTCTGTAGTTAGTAGAGCATGGTCCTCTGTAGTTCAGATAGTAGAACATGGTCCTCTGTAGTTCAGTTAGTAGAGCATGGTCCTCTGTAGTTCAGTTGGTAGAGCATGGTCCTCTGTAGTTCAGTTAGTAGAACATGGTCCTCTGTAGTTCAGTTGGTAGAACATGGTCCTCTGTAGTTCAGTTGGTAGAGCACGTTCCTCTGTAGTTCAGTTGGTAGAGTATGGTCCTCTGTAGTTCAGTTGGTAGAGCACAGTCCTCTGTAGTTCAGTTAGTAGAACATGGTCCTCTGTAGTTCAGTTGGTAGAGCACGTTCCTCTGTAGTTCAGTTGGTAGAGTATGGTCCTCTGTAGTTCAGTTGGTAGAGCACAGTCCTCTGTAGTTCAGTTAGTAGAACATGGTCCTCTGTATTTCAGTTGATAGAACATGGTCCTCTGTAGTTAGTAGAACATGCTCCTCTGTAGTTTAGTTAGAAGAACATGGTCCTCTGTAGTTCAGTTAGTAGAGCATGGTCCTCTGTAGTTCAGTTGATAGAACATGGTCCTCTGTAGTTGGTAGAGCATGGTCCTCTGTAGTTCAGTTGGTAGAGCATGGTCCTCTGCAGTTCAGTTAGTAGAGCATGGTCCTCTGTAGTTCAGTTAGTAGAGCATGGTCCTCTGTAGCTCAGTTAGTAGAGCATGGTCCTCTGTAGTTCAGTTGGTACTTAGTAGAGCATGGTCCTCTGTAGTTAGTAGAACATGGTCCTCTGTAGTTTAGTTAGAAGAACATGGTCCTCTGTAGTTCAGTTAGTAGAGCATTGTCCTCTGTAGTTCAGTTGGTACTTAGTAGAGCATGGTCCTCTGTAGTTAGTAGAACATGGTCCTCTCCTCTGTAGTTTAGTTAGAAGAACATGGTCCTCTGTAGTTTAGTTAGTAGAGCATGGTCCTCTGTAGTTCAGTTAGTAGAGCATGGTCCTCTGTAGTTAGTAGAACATGGTCCTCTGTAGTTCAGTTGGTAGAGCATGGTCCTCTGTAGTTCAGTTGGTAGAGCATGGTCCTCTGTATTTCAGTTAGTAGAACATGGTCCTCTGTAGTTCAGTTAGTAGAGCATGGTCCTCTGTAGTTCAGTTAGTAGAGCATGGTCCTCTGTAGTTCAGTTGGTAGAACATGGTCCTCTGTAGTTCAGTTAGTAGAGCATGGTCCTCTGTAGTTCAGTTGGTAGAACATGGTCCTCTGTAGTTCAGTTAGTAGAGCATGGTCCTCTGTAGTTCAGTTGGTAGAGCATGGTCCTCTGTAGTTCAGTTAGTAGAACATGGTCCTCTGTAGTTAGTAGAGCTTGGTCCTCTGTAGTTCAGTTGGTAGAGCATGGTCCTCTGTAGTTCAGTTAGTAGAGCATGGTCCTCTGTATTTCAGTTATTAGAGCATGGTCCTCTGTAGTTCAGTTCGTAGAACATGGTCCTCTGTAGTTCAGTTAGTAGAGCATGGTCCTCTGTAGTTCAGTTAGTAGAACATGGTCCTCTGTAGTTGGTAGAACATGGTCCTCTGTGGTTAGTAGAGCATTTTCCTCTGTAGTTCAGTTAGTAGAGCATGGTCCTCTGTAGTTCAGTTAGTAGAACATGGTCCTCTGTAGTTCAGTTGGTAGAGCATGGTCCTCTGTAGTTCAGTTGGTAGAGCATGGTCCTCTGTAGTTCAGTTAGTAGAACATGGTCCTCTGTAGTTAGTAGAGCATGGGGTCCTCTGTAGTTCAGTTAGTAGATTATGGTCCTCTGTAGTTCAGTTAGTAGAACATGGTCCTCTGTAGTTCAGTTAGTAGAGCATTGTCCTCTGTAGTTTCAGTTAGTAGAACATGGTTATCTGTAGTTCAGTTAGTTTAGTAGAGCATGGTCCTCTGTAGTTAGTAGAGCATGGTCCTCTGTAGTTAGTAGAGCATGGTCCTCTGTAGTTCAGTTAGTAGAGCATGGTCCTCTGTAGTTCATTTGGTAGAGCATGGTCCTCTGTAGTTCAGTTAGAAGAGCATGGTCCTCTGTAGTTCAGTCAGTAGAGCATGGTCCTCTGTAGTTCAGTTAGTAGAGCATGGTCCTCTGTAGTTAGTAGAGCATGGTCCTCTGTAGTTCAGTTGGTAGAGCATGGTCCTCTGTAGTTAGTAGAGCATGGTCCTCTGTAGTTCAGTTAGTAGAGCATGGTCCTCTGTAGTTAGTAGAGAATGGTCCTCTGTAGTTCAGTTGATAGAGCATGGTCCTCTGTAGTTAGTAGAGCATGGTCCTCAGATGTTCAGTTAGTAGTGCATGGTCCTCTGTAGTTCAGTTAGTAGAGCATGGTCCTCTGTAGTTAGTAGAGCATGGTCCTCTGTAGTTAGTAGAGCATGGTCCTCTGTAGTTCAGTTAGTAGAGCATGGTCCTCTGTAGTTCAGTTAGTAGAACATGGTAATCTGTAGTTCAGTTAGTAGAGCATGGTCCTCTGTAGTTAGTAGAGCATGGTCCTCTGTAGTTAGTAGAGCATGGCCCTCTGTAGTTCAGTTAGTAGAGCATGGTCCTCTGTAGTTCAGTTAGTAGAGCATGGTCCTCTGTAGTTCAGTTGGTAGAGCATGGTCCTCTGTAGTTCAGTTAGAAGAGCATGGTCCTCTGTAGTTCAGTCAGTAGAGCATGGTCCTCTGTAGTTCAGTTAGTATAGCATGGTCCTCTGTAGTTAGTAGAGCATGGTCCTCTGTAGTTCAGTTGGTAGAGCATGGTCCTCTGTAGTTAGTAGAGCATGGTCCTCTGTAGTTCAGTTAGTAGAGCATGGTCCTCTGTAGTTCAATTAGTAGAACATGGTCCTCTGTAGTTCAGTTGGTAGAGCATGGTCCTCTGTAGTTCAGTCAGTAGAACATGGTCCTCTGTAGTTGGTAGAGCATGGTCCTCTGTAGTTCAGTTAGTAGAACATGGTCCTCTGTAGTTCCGTTAGTAGAACATGGTCCTCTGTAGTTCCGTTAGTAGAACATGGTCCTCTTTAGTTCAATTAGTAGAGCATGGCCCTCTGTAGTTCAGTTAGTAGAGCATGGTCCTCTGTAGTTAGTAGAGCATGGTCCTCTGTAGTTCCGTTAGTATAACATGGTCCTCTGTAGTTCAGTTAGTAGAGCATGGTCCTCTGTAGTTCAGTTAGTAGAACATGGTCCTCTGTAGTTCCGTTAGTAGAACATGGTCCTCTGTAGTATTATTATTATTAGCGATGAAGTCTACATCAGAGGTATTCAACTCTTACCCTATGAGGTCTGGATCCTGCTGGTTTTCTGTTCTACCTGATAATTAATTGCACCCACCTGGTGTCCCAGGTCTAAATCAGTCCCTGATTAGAGGGGAATCACCCCCCTGGTGTCCCAGGTCTAAATCAGTCCCTGATTAGAGGGGAATCACCCACCTGGTGTCCCAGGTCTAAATCAGTCCCTGATTAGAGGGGAATCACCCACCTGGTGTCCCAGGTCTAAACCAGTCCCTGGTTAAAGGGGAATCACCCACCTGGTGTCCCAGGTCTAAATCAGTCCCTGGTTAAAGGGGAATCACCCACCTGGTGTCCCAGGTCTAAACCAGTCCCTGATTAGAGGCGAACAGTGAAAACATGCAGTGGAACTGGCTGTGAGGTCCAGAGTTGAGTTTGAGGGGTCTATGGAGTCACATGAGTTAACGCAACAATGATAAACGTCATGGAGGGGATGATGGAATCAGTTGAAGTTGGTGGGGTCATTGATAGCACAATTGTCTGAATGGTTGAACTGAAGAATATGTCTGTACTGTATGAGAACAGACATGACTGATACATCTCTAATGTTCTATCACTCTCTCTAAGTGTTGCGTTGTAACTCTCTCTGGGCAGGTGTGTCTCGTCACAATACAGAAACAAACCTCTCACTGCTGTGGAATTCCTCTCCTCTGTTTAAAACAGCACAGGAGACAGAAAGAAGCTGCTGCTTTGTGGATACAAACATTAACATTATTACAGCAAAAACACGACTTCCTTATCCAGAGTGCTATTTTTGGACATGTTCCTTTAAGGGGATTTCAGGAGAGGAAAAATATACTTTTGAAAATGATTTGCCAGAAAGACTGCAGAATCTTGGCAGGGCCAAGTCAGCTGAGACTGGATACTAACAAAGTGAGGATATGCTGACAAGACATAAATAACACACAGCCTTCCAGAATACCCACCTGGCAACTACACTTTATTTTTAGGACTTCTGGAGAGATGCCTGTGTCTCATATCGCAGTGGGCTAGATAATATAATTATATATAGAAACATCTCAAGGATGATCAATGGAAACAGGATGTACCTGAGCACAAGTTTGAGTCTCATAGCAAAGGGTCTGAATACTTTTGTAAATAAGGTATTTCTGTTTTCGCTTTGTCATTATGGGGTATTGTGTGTAGATTGCTGAGGAACTTTTTGTATTTAATCCATTTTAGAATAAGGCTGTAACGTAACAAAATGTGGAAAAAGTCAAGGGGTCTGAATACTTTCCGAAGGCACTGTATATTATTACATATTATATTATCTAGCCTACTGTATATAAATAGGGATCCATAATAAATACAAAAACAAATCGGGGGAGAAGGACCTTAGTCAGGGAGGTGACCAAGAACCCGACGGTCACTCTGACAGAGCTCCAGAGTTCCTCTGTGGAGATGGGAGAACCTTCCAGAAGGACAACCATCTCTGCAGCACTCCACCAATCAGGCCTTTATGGTAGAGTGGCCAGACAGAAGCCACTCCTCAGTAAAAGGCATATGGCAGCCCGCTTGGAGTTTGCCAAAAGGCACCTAAAGACTCTCAGACCATGAGAAACAAGATTCTCTGGTCTGATGAAACCAAGATTAAACTATTTGGCCTGAATGCCGTCACGTCTAGAGGAAACCTGGCACCATCCCTACGGTGAAGCATGGTGGTAGCAGCATCATGCTGTTGGGATGGTTTTCAGCAGCAGGGACTGGGAGACTGGTCAGGATCGAGGGAAAGATGAATGGAGCAAAGTACAGAGAGATCCTTGATGAAAACCTGCTCCAGAGCGCTCAGGACCTCACTGGGGCGAAGGTTCACCTTCCAACAGGACAACGACCCTAATCAAACAGCCAAGACAATGCATGAGTGGCTTCAGGACAAGTCTCTGAATGTCCTTGAGTGGCCCAGCCAGAGCCCGGACTTGAACCCGATCGAACATCTCTGGAGAGACCTAAAAATAGCTGTGCAGAGACGCTTCCCATCCAACCTGACAGAGCTTGAGAGCATCTGCAGAGAAGAATGGGAGAAACTCCCCAAATACAGGTATGCCAAGCTTGTAGCGTCATACCCAAGAAGACTCAATGCTGTAATTGCTGCCAAAGGTTTGAATACTTATGTAAATGTGATATTTCAGTTTTTTATTTTTTATAAATTAAAATCCATTTTAGAATAAGGCTGTAACGTAACAAAATGTGGAAAAAGTCAAGGGGTCTGAATACTTTCCCAAGGCACTGTATATGCAGTAGGTATATGCAGATGTGGCTGGCAGCTAACCCTAACCCTCATCTCAGCTTGGGCCTTTGTCAGCTCTTCATGATTTAAAGGCTGAAGAAATCCCCTTCATTCACCCTGAGCCACTTCAACCACTTCAACCACTTCAACCACTTCAGAGGCATTAGATAAACTCTCCCTACTCCTATCAAAGCTCCCGGACCCTAACTAACTGTAACCCTGAACCCTATCCCTGAACCCTATCTCTGAACCCTATCCCTGAACCCTATCCCTAAACCCTATCCCTGAACCCTATCCCTGAACCCTATCCCTGAACCCTATCCCTGGACCCTATCCCTGAACCCTATCCCTGAACCCTATCCCTGAACGCTCCCATGCATCATATACAGTACTGTCATTACAGGGATGGATCATATACAGTACTGTCATTACAGGGATGGATCATATACAGTACTGTCATTACAGGGATGGATCATATACAGTACTGTCATTACAGGGATGGATCATATACAGTACTGTCATTACAGGAATGGATCATATACAGTACTGTCATTACAGGGATGGATCATATACAGAGCCGGATTACGGAACGGGAACACAGGGCACGTGTCCCGGGGCCCCCGACCTCCAGCCCCCCCCATGATAGCAAAATGTGAACAAAAGCATGAGATGAACTATAAAACATATAAGACATGGAAGAATGCGTACACTGGCAGGAAATGAGCTTTATAACAGCAAAATAAATAGCTGCCCAATGCAAAATGTGTAGAATTGCGGTAAATTAGCTTTAAAACCAGTTTGGGATCGCATGAGTTGCGAGGTAGGGGTTTGTTACTACACCGATAAATTACATTTTCCATCCGGACCTTTGCCACCTAGGATTTGTTTCTTTTTTTTTCTTCTTCTTTATTACTTTCCAACCCCACCACCCCTCCCCTAATTGGAGTAAACTAGTGAACAACATTGTTCAGGCCTCTACTTCCAGCTTATACTTTCTATATAAATTTCATGGACACAGTCAATTTTACAATAATTATATTTTGTTTGTTTTTACTCCTGAACTTCCTCTACCCTCAACCTCTCTGATCATTTTCATGATGTCCATCCGGTTTGCCTCTACATACCATATCCCCCAAACTGTGCTCTTTCACAAAAGTTCTCAACCTACAGTGAGGGAAAAAAGTATTTGATTCCCTGCTGATTTGTACGTTTGCCCACTGACAAATAAATTATCTGTCACAGCGACGTGTATGCGGTAGGCGAAGTCAAGAGCAGAACACCGAGCTACTGGCAGATACTTTACTGGATGCAGTGCAAATACAAAGTACATTTTACATTTACATTTTAGTCATTTAGCAGACGCTCTTATCCAGAGCGACTTACAGGAGCAATTAGGGTTAAGTGCCTTGCTCAAGGGCACATTAACGTCATTTAGCAGACGCTCTTAGCCAGAGCGACTCACAAATTGGTGCGTTCACCCTATAGCCAGTGGGATAACCACTTTACAATTTGGGGGGGGGGGAGAGAGAGGCCAGTTAACAGTACAGTAAGGAGAGGGGAGGGAGAGGCAGGTTAACAGGACACTAAGGAGAGGGGAGAGAGAGGCCGGTTAACAGGACACTACGGAGAGGGGAGAGAGAGGCCGGTTAACAGGACACTACGGAGAGGGGAGAGAGAGGCCGTTTAACAGGACACTAAAGAGAGGGGAGAGAGAGGCAGGTTAACAGGACACTAAGGTGAGGAGAGAGAGACCCAGGTTAACAGGACACAAAGGAGAGGGGAGAGAGAGGCAGGTTAACAGGACACTAAGGAGAGGGGAGAGAGAGGCAGGTTAAACAGGACACTGAGAGGGGAGAGAGAGGCAGGTTAACAGGACACTAAGGAGAGGGGAGAGAGAGGCAGGTTAACAGGACACTAAGGAGAGGGGAGAGAGAGGCAGGTTAACAGGACACTGAGAGGGGAGAGAGAGGCCGTTTAACAGGACACTAAGGAGAGGGGAGAGAGAGGCAGGTTAACAGGACACTGAGAGGGGAGAGAGAGGCAGGTTAACAGGACACTAAGGAGAGGGGAGAGAGAGGCAGGTTAACAGGACACTAAGGAGAGGGGAGAGAGAGGCAGGTTAACAGGACACTGAGAGGGGATAGAGAGGCCGGTTAACAGGACACTAATGAGAGGGGAGAGAGACGCAGGTTAACAGGACACAAAGGAGAGGGGAGAGAGAGGCAGGATAACAGGACAATAAGGAGAGGGGGAGAGAGAGGCAGGATAACAGGACAGGGGGGGGGGGGTTAGAAGGATTACTTTATCCTAACCCAGGTATTCCTTAAAGAGGTGGGGGTTTCAAATGTCTCCGGAAGGTGGTGAGTGACTCCGCTGTCCTGGCGTCGTGAGGGAGCTTGTTCCACCATTGGGGTGCCAGAGCAGCGAACAGTTTTGACTGGGCTGAGGGGGAGCTATGCTTCCGCAGAGGAAGGGGAGCCAGCAGGCCAGAGGTGGATGAACGCAATGCCCTCGTTTGGGTGTAGGGACTGATCAGAGCCTGAAGGTACAGAGGTGCCGTTCCCCTCACTGCTCCATAGGCAAGCACCATGGTCTTGTAGCGGATGCGAGCTTCAACTGGAAGCCAGTGGAGTGTGCGGAGGAGGGGGGTGACGTGAGAGAACTTGGGAAGGTTGAACACCAGACGGGCTGCGGCATTCTGGATGAGTTGTAGGGGTTTAATGGCACAGGCAGGGAGGCCAGCCAACAGCGAGTTGCAGTAGTCCAGACGGGAGATGACAAGTGCCTGGATTAGGACCTGTGCCGCTTCCTGTGTAAGGCAGGGTCGTACTCCCCGAATGTTGTAGAGCATGAACCTGCAGGAGCGGGTCACCGCCTTGATGTTGGCGGAGAACGACAGGGTGTTGTCCAGGGTCACGCCTAGGCTCTTCGCACTCTGGGAGGAGGACACAGCGGAGTTGTCAACCGTGATGGCGAGATCATGGAACGGGCAGTCCTTCCCCGGGAGGAAGAGCAGCTCCGTCTTGCCAGGGTTCAGCTTGAGGTGGTGATCCGTCATCCATACTGATATGTCTGCCAGACATGCAGAGATGCGATTCGCCACCTGGTTATCAGAAGGGGGAAAGGAGAAGATTAGTTGTGTAGCGTCAGCGTAGCAATGATAGGAAAGGCCATGTGAGGATATGACAGAGCCAAGTGACTTGGTGTATAGGGAGAAAAGGAGAGGGCCTAGAACTGAGCCCTGGGGGACACCAGTGGTGAGAGCACGTGGTGCGGAGACAGCTTCTCGCCACGCCACTTGGTAGGAGCGACCGGTCAGGTAGGACGCAATCCAGGAGTGAGCCGCGCCGGAGATGCCCAGCTCGGAGAGGGTGGAGAGGAGGATCTGATGGTTCACAGTATCAAAGGCAGCAGACAGGTCTAGAAGGACAAGAGCAGAGGAGAGAGAGTTAGCTTTAGCAGTGCGGAGAGTCTCCGTGACACAGAGAAGAGCAGTCTCAGTTGAATGACCAGTCCTGAAACCTGATTGGTTTGGATCAAGAAGGTCATTCTGAGAGAGATAGCAAGAGAGTTGGCTAAAGACGGCACGCTCAATAGTTTTGGAAAGAAAAGAAAGAAGGGATACTGGTCTGTAGTTGTTGACATCAGTGGGGTCGAGTGTTGGTTTTTTGAGAAGGGGAGCAACTCTCGCTCTCTTGAAGACGGAAGGGACATGGCCAGCGGTCAAGGATGAGTTTATCAGCGAGGTGAGGTAGGGGAGAAGGTCACCGGAGATGGTCTGGAGAAGGGAGGAGGGGATGGGGTCAAGCGGGCAGGTTGTTGGGCGGCCTGCAGTCACAAGTCGCAGGATTTTATCTGGAGAGAGAGGGGAGAAAGAAGTCAAAGCATAGGGTAGGGCAGTGTGAGCAGGACCAGCAGTGTCATTAGACTTAACAAACGAGGATCGGATGTCGTCAACCTTCTTTTCAAAGTGGTTGACGAAGTCATCCACAGAGAGAGAGGGGGGGGGGGGGATTCAGGAGGGAGGAAAATGTGGCAAAGAGCTTCCTAGGGTTAGAGGCAGATGCTTGGAATTTAGAGTGGTAGAAGGTGGCCTTAGCAGCAGAAACAGATGAAGAAAATGTAGAGAGGAGGGAGTGAAAAGATGCCAGGTCGGCAGGGAGTTTAGTTTTCTTCCATTTCCGCTCCGCTGCCCGGAGCTCTGTTCTGTGAGCTCGCAATGAGTCATCAAGCCACGGAGCTGGAGGGGAGGACCGAGCCGGCCGGGAGGATAGGGGACACAGAGAGTCAAAGGATGCAGAAAGGGAGGAGAGGAGGGTTGAGGAGGCAGAATCGGAGATTGGAGGGAGAAGGATTGAGCAGAGGGAAGAGATGATAGGATGGAAGAGGAGAGAGTAGTGGGAGAGAGAGAGCGAAGGTTGCGGCGGCGCATTACCATCTGTGTAGGGGCAGAGTGAGTAGTGTGGGAGGAGAGCGAGAGAGAAAAGGAAACAAAGTAGTGGTCGGAGACATGGAGGGGAGTTGCAGTGAGATTAGTAGAGGAGCAGCATCTGGTGAAGATGAGGTCAAGCGTATTGCCTGCCTTGTGAGTAGGGGGGGACGGTGAGAGGGTGAGGTCAAAAGAGGAGAGGAGTGGAAAGAAGGAGGCAGAGAGAAATGAGTCAAATGTGGACATAGGGAGGTTGAAATCCCCCAAAACTGTGAGGGGTGAGCCATCCTCAGGGAAGGAACTTATCAAGGCGTCAAGCTCATTGATGAACTCTCCAAGGGAACCTGGAGGGCGATAGATGACAAGGATATTAAGCTTAAATGGGCTAGTGACTGTGACAGCATGTGGAATTCAAATGAGGAGATAGACAGATTGGTTAGGGGAAAAATTGAGAATGTCCACTTGGGAGAGATGAGGATTCCTGTGCCACCACCCCTCTGACCAGATGCTCTCGGGGTGTGCGAGAACACATGGTCAGACGAGGAGAGAGCAGTAGGAGTAGCAGTGTTTTCAGTGGTGATCCATGTTTCCGTCAGCGCCAGGAAGTCGAGGGACTGGAGGTTGGCATAGGCTGGGATGAAGTCAGCTTTGTTGGCAGCAGAACGGCAGTTCCAGAGGCTGCCTGCGACCTGGAACTCCACGTGGGTGGTGCGTGCAGGGACCACCAGGTTAGAGAGGCAGCAGCCACGCGGTGTGGTGCGTTTGTGTAGCCTGTGCAGAGAGGAGAGAACAGGGATAGGCAGAGGCATAGTTGACAGGCTGTAGCAAATGGCTACAAAAATGCAGAGGAGATCGGAATGAAATGAATTAAACATCAGGAAAAGGAGAGAGTAGGGCCTCCCTCGGCCAAAACTTACACCTCAGAAACTATAATTGTTTCACTGAACCATCCAGATAAAAACTCTCCCAACTGCCACTTTTAGAAATTAGAATTGTTGTGAACTACAGCAGTTCAATGTTTCAAGGAATAGACTCAACTTGCTTTGTTCAGCTAGCTAAGTATGACACCATGGCTGACTAGCATGCTAGCATCCAATAACACACAGTTTAGCACCAATGGCACCATGGCTGACTAGCATGCTAGCATCCAATAACACACAGTTTAGCACCAATACTTGGTTACAACAAACCAACAGTGGTGAGCTAACACACTAAACAGATAATTTGTGTGTTAACGAATTACGTTGGCTAGCTAGCACAAATATATTGTAATTTAGCAGCTACAGTACAGTTGGCTGGTCATGTTGGCTAACTAGCAATGGCTACTGTGTTGACTTTGTTTTGAAGACGGCTAGCTAGCTACGTGCTACGTACACAGGCAACCTCAAACAGCGAGGAAATAATATGACCTGCACACATGGGCAACTGCCGCAAAGACCAAAACAATTACGCACAATACACAATGAGAAACAGAGGGTTATAAAGCACTCGTCCACCGCAGGGGCTTCGATCTGGCTCTGATGCCAAGGTGCCAGGACCGGCTGATAACCTAGCACACACTGAAAAGGCGTAAGGTTAGTTGAGGAGTAGCGAAGTGAGTTTTGGGCTATTTCTTCCCAGGGGATATATTCCGACCACTCCCCCTGCCGGTCCTGGCAATAGGACCTCAGAAACCTACCCACATCCTGGTTCACTCTCTCCACCTGCCCATTACTCTCGGGGTGAAAACCTGAGGTAAGGCTAATCGAGACCCCCAGACGTTCCATAAACGCCCTCCAGACTCTAGAGGTGAACTGTGGACCCCGATCAGACACTATATCCTCAGGTACCCCGTAGTGCCGAAGACGTGGGTGAACAAAGCCTCAGCGGTCTGTAGGGCAGTAGGGAGACCTGGCATAGGAATGAGACAGCAGGCCTTTGATAACCGATCCACAATGACCAAGATCGTCATATTCCCCTGGGAGGGGGGAAGGTCCGTGACGAAATCCACAGAGAGGTGAGACCACGGTCGTTGTGGAACGGGTAGGGGTTGTAATTTCCCTCTGGGTAGGTGTCTAGGCGCCTTACACTGAGCGCACACCGAGCAGGAGGAAACATAAACCCTCACGTCCTTAGCCAAAGTGGCCCACCAGTACTTTCCACTAAAGCAGTGCACTGTCCGTCCAATACCAGGATGGCCAGAGGAAGGTGACATGTGAGCCCAATATATTAATCGATCAAGAACCTCGAGCAGCGCGTACTTCTGACCCTCTGGACACTGTGGGGGAGTAGGATCGGTACGTAACGCCCGCTCGATGTCCGCATCAACCTCCCATACCACTGGTGCCACCAGACAAGACTCCGGAAGTATGGGAGTAGGCTCAATGGACCTCTCCTCTGTGTCATATAGTCAGGACAGGGCGTCTGCCTTAGCGTTCTGTGACCCTGGTCTATAGGTGAGCGTAAATACAAATCAGGTGAAAAACATAGCCCACCTAGCCTGGCGAGGGTTCAGCCTCCTCGCCGCCCGGATGTACTCCAGGTTACGATGGTCAGTCAAAATGAGAAAAGGGTGTTTAGCCCCCTCAAGCCAATGCCTCCACACCTTCAGGGCTTGCACCACAGCTAACAGCTCCCTGTCCCCCACATCATAATTGCGCTCCGCCGGACTGAGCTTCTTAGAAAAGAAAGCACAGGGGCGGAGTTTAGGTGGCGTACCCGAGCGCTGAGACAGTACAGCACCGATCCCAGCCTCGGACGCATCCACCTCAACTTGGAACGCCAAAGAGGGATCCGGATGTGCCAGCACCGGAGCCGAGGTAAACAGGTCCTTCAGATGCCTAAAAGCCCTGTCCGCCTCAGCCGACCACTGCAGACGCACCGGACCCCCCTTTAGCAGGGAGGTAATGGGAGCTGCTACCTGCCCAAAGCCCCGGATAAACCTCCGGTAGTAATTGGCAAAACCCAAGAACCGCTGCACCTCCTTCACCGTGGAGGGAGTCGGCCAATTACGTCAATCTCCATCTCCACCCCTGATGCGGACAACCGGTGTCCCAGGAAGGAGATGGACTCCTGGAAGAACAGACATTTCTCCGCCTTTGCATACAGGTCATGCTCCAACAGTCTACCAAGCACCCGACGAACCAGGGACACATGCTCTGCGCGGGTAGCGGAGTATATTAGAATGTCATCAATATACACCACTACACCCTGTCCATGCAAGTCCCGGAAAATCTCATCCACAAACGATTGGAAGACTGAAGGAGCATTCATTAAACCGTATGGCATGACGAGGTACTCATAGTGACCCGAGGTGGTACTGAATGCTGTCTTCCACTCATCTCCCTCCCTAATGCGCACCAGGTTGTACACGCTCCTGAGATCCAATTTTGTGAAGAATCGCGCCCCGTGTAATGACTCCGTCATACTAGCAATCAGAGGGAGAGGATAGCTGTATTTGATGGTGATCTGATTGAGACCACGGTAGTCAATACACGGGCGTAAACCCCCATCTTTCTTCTTCACAAAAAAGAAACTTGAGGACGCAGGGGAAGTGGGCGGCCGTATGTATCCCTGTCTCAGCGATTCGGCGACATATGTTTCCAAAGCCACCGTCTCCGCCTGAGACAGAGGATACACATGGCTACGGGGAAGCGCAGCGCCTACTTGGAGGTTTATCGCACAATGCCCCTGTCGATGGGGTGGTAATTGAGTCACCTTCTTTTTACAGAAGGCGAGAGACAAATCGGCATATTCAGGTGGAATGTGCATGGTGGGAAATTGGTTCGGACTTTCCACCGTCGTGGCCCCTACAGAAACACCCACACACCTCCCGACACACTGATCAGACCATCCCTTGAGAGCCCTCTGTTGCCATGAAATGTTGGGGTCATGAGACGTCAACCAGGGAAGCCCCAACACCACGGGAAACGCTGGAGAATCAATCAAATACAAACGTAGTATCTCCTCATGGCCCTCCTGCGTCTTCATCCTGAGAGGCGCTGTGACTTCCCTAATCAATCCTGACCCCAAAGGGCGGCTATCTAGGGCATGGATGGGGAAGGGCACATCCACTGGAACTATAGGAATCCCTAACTTATAGGTGAATTGGCGATCGATAAAATTCCCAGCTGCGCCTGAATCGACTAGCGCCTTATGCTGGGAATGAAGAGAAACCTCGGGAAACACAACTTTAATACACATATGCGCAACAGGGAGCTCTGGGTGAGTTGGGCGCCTACTCACCTGGAATGACTCATCAGTGCGTGGCCTACTGCCTCGATTCCGAGGAGACCCTCCCCAGCACCGACCAGCAGTGTGTCCTCTGCGGCCACAGTTGGTGCAGGGGACGGCCTCTCTCCTGGTCTCTGGTCTCCTAGTACCAGCACCTCCGAGCTCCATAGGGGTCGGCTCGGAAGTGCTGGGGGATGGAATGGACGGCCCTGAGTCCGGACGTCCGTGGGTAGCCAACAGGGTGTCCAGGCGAATCGACATGTCCACCAGTTGATCAAAGTTTAGGTTGGTGTCCCTGCAGGCCAATTCCCGACGCACGTCCTCCCTCAGGCTACATCTGTAGTGGTCGATGAGGGCCCTCTCATTCCATCCCGCGTTGGCAGCCAGTGTCCGGAAGTCCAGTGTGAACTCTGCATAGTTGACGGTAGCGACGTCTATTCCCCCCCACTCAGCGTTGGCCCACTCCAGCGCCTTGCCGGACAGACAGGAGATGAGGGCGGACACGCTCTCGTATCCCGAGGGCGCCGGGTGGATGGTTGCCAGGTAGAGTTCCACCTGGAGCAGGAAACCCTGACACCCGGCAGCTGTGCCATCATAAGCCCTCGGGAGCGAGAGCCGAATCCCACTGGACCCCGGAGATGAAGCGATGGGCATAGCTGATGGTGGTGGTATCGTCGGAGGAGGTGTAGACCAACTTCTTCTTTCCCATCGCTCCACGGTTTTCACCACCTGTTCCATGGCGGTGCCGAGAGCCTGGATCATAGCCGCTTGTTGTTCTACGCGCTCTTCTATTGATCCAGCTGGCACCGCCGCTCCTGCTGACTCCATGTCTAAAGGTGCGTAATTCTGTCACAGCGACGTGTATGCGGTAGGCAAAGTCTAGAGCAGGACACCGAGCTACTGGCACGTACTTTACTGGATACAGTGCAAATACAAAGTACACAGGCAACCTCATACAGAGAGGAAATAATAAGACACGCACACATGGGCAACTGCCGCAAAGACCAAAACAATTACGCACAATACACAATGAGAAACAGAGGGTCATAAAGGGAACACAATAAAACATAATGGGAAACAGGTGTAAACAATAAAGACCAAACAAGGCAAACACCGAAACATCGATCGGCAGCAGCTAGTACTCCGGGGACGACGAACGCCGAAGCCTGCCCAAGCAAGGAGGAGGAGCAGCCTCGGCTGAATCCGTGACATTATCAGTCTATAATTTTAATGGTAGGTTTATTTGAACAGTGAGAGACAGAATAACAACAAAAAAATCCAGAAAAACGTTTGTCAAAAATGTTATAAATTGATTTGCATTTTAATGAGGGAAATAAGTATTGGACCCCCTCTCAATCAGAAAGATTTCTGGCTCCCAGATGTCTTTTATACAGGTAACGAGCTGAGATTAGGTGCACACTCTTAAAGGGAGTGCTCCTAATCTCAGCTTGTTACCTGTATAAAAGACATCTGTCCACAGAAGCAATCAATCAATCAGATTCCAAACTCTCCACCATGGCCAAGACCAAAGAGCTCTCCAAGGATATCAGGGACAAGATTGTAGACCTACACAAGGCTGGAATGGGCTACAAGACCATCGCCAAGCAGCTTGGTGAGAAGGTGACAACAGTTGGTGCGATTATTTGCAAATGGAAGAAACACAAAAGACCTGTCAATCTCCCTCGGCCTGGGGCTTCATGAAAGATCTCACCTCGTGGAGTTGCAAAGATCATGAGAACGGTGAGGAATCAGCCCAGAACTACACGGGAGGATCTTGTCAATGATCTCGAGGCAGCTGGGACCATAGTCACCAAGAAAACAATTGGTAACACACTATGCCGTGAAGGACTGAAATCCTGCAGCGCCCGCAAGGTCCCCCTGCTCAAGAAAGCACATATACATGCCCGTATGTAGTTTGCCAATGAACATCTGAATGATTCAGAGGAGAACTGGGTGAAAGTGTTGTGGTCAGATGAGACCAAAATGGAGCTCTTTGGCATCAACTCAACTCGCCGTGTTTGGAGGAGGAGGAATGCTGCCTATGACCCCAAGAACACCATCCCCAACGTCAAACATGGAGGTGGAAACATTATGCTTTGGGGGTGTTTTTCTGCCAAGGGGACAGGACAACTTCACCGCATCAAAGGGACGATGGATGGAGCCATGTACCGTCAAATCGTTGGTGACAACCTCCTTCCCTCAGCCAGGGCATTGAAAATGGGTTTTGGATGGATATTCCAGCATGACAATGACCCAAAACACAAGGCCAAGGCAACAAAGGAGTGGCTCAAGAAGAAGCACATTAAGGTCCTGGAGTGGCCTAGCCAGTCTCCAGATCTTAATCCCATAGAAAATCTGTGGAGGGAGCTGAAGGTTCGAGTTGCCAGCCTCGAAACCTTAATGACTTGGAGAAGATCTGCAAAGAGGAGGGGGACAAAATCCCTCCTGAGATGTGTGCAAACCTGGTGGCCAACTACAAGAAACGTCTGACCTCTGTGATTGCCAACAAGGGTTTTGCCACCAAGTACTAAGTCATGTTTTGCAGAGGGGTCAAATACTTATTTCCCTCATTAAAATGCAAATAAATGTATAACCTTTTTGACATGCGTTTTTCTGGATTTTTTGGTTGTTATTCTGTCTCTCAGTGTTCAAATAAACCTACCATTAAAATTATAGACTGATCATGTCTTTGTCAGTGGGCAAACGTACAAAATCAGCAGGGGATCAAATACTTTTTTTCCCTCACTGTATGTACTGATTATGGACACAGTATGTTTTACATTAGTTATTTTGTGTTATTAGTTATTAGTCCCAACCTTCAGCTCCATTCAACCCCTCCCATCTATCTCTTAACGCCATCCATATTGGATTTCTATTTGCCATATATTTTTCAACTGTACTGTGATGTTTCACAAAAGTTCTGAACATTTCTATTCTCATTGTTTCTACAGATTGTAAATTGAAAATAAACATTTTTTCTAAAAGTATTATTATATTATTGATCGATTGACTATGACTTTTCAGATCACCCAGTAATGCTATCTGCAGGGTTAGCTCCAGGTAAATATTGCAATCCTTCAGCCATTCCTGGACAAGCTACAAATGCACAGTACCAAAACAAAACAAATGATCTAATGATTGTCTCTTCGCAGCAAAATCTGCAGAGCTGGGAAGATTGTAAATAACATTCTATTGGTTGCAAGAATTTTGTATAATAATTTAAATGGAAAAATTCTAAGTTTTGAATCCGGCGTCGTTTTGTGTATCAGTTCATAAACCATTTGCCATGGAATCGGTACATCAAAAATCTCTTCCCAACTATTTTGCAATCTATGTGGGACGGCTTTCAAGCCTTTGGTCCTTAAATTAAACTGGTAAACTTTTTTATTTATCACAATTTTCTTTAACCAATTATGGTCTTTAATGTGGCCGACAGACAAAATCCGTACTTTTTCCCCCTTCCACTTTCCTCTTCCATTTTTGCGGTAATGCTGCAATTATTTGGTTGTAATTTTGGGTAGAGCAGACATTTCCATATGTTTTTGTTAGCTGCATGTGTGACATAACTCCACCAGTTCTACCAATGATATAATTTACGAAGATTATACCTTTTGTAAAAAAAATAATCTAAAAATAATGTTTTTTTATCAATTAGTATATTTGAGTTTAACCACAATATTTGTTGCATTATTTGTTCTGTCATTTCTGGAGGATTAAATTGAAATTGCAACCAACTTTCTATGGCTTGTTTTAGAAATAGTGATATTTGGGAGATTATTTCCTTATCAAATAACTGAAAGTGAGAGGTTGTAATCTGAATAAAGGGAAAAAGGCCATTCTTGAACATGGGGTGAGACAATCTTCCTAATTTGCTAGAGAACCAGTTTGGATTTAAGTGTAACTTTTGATTGACTGAAGCTTTTAGTGATAGGTCTAATGCTTTAATATTTAATAATTTCTGTCCTCCGAATTCATATTCATTATGTAGGATATTTGTGTTACCGGACCTTCTCAAATAGTACTTGAGTACCCCTGTGTCACGAACGTTGAGAGACGGGTCGGACCAAGGTGCAGCGTGAAAAGCGTACATTATTAACTCAAATAAACATACAAGAAAACAACTTAACGTGAAGTCCAAAGGGCTATACACATACCAGACTAACAGGAACAAGATCCCACAATACACAGCAGGCTACGGGCTATACACACACCAGACTAACAGGAACAAGATCCCACAATACACACTATACACACACCAGACTAACAGGGCTATACCCACAATACACACTATACACACACCAGACTAACAGGGCTATACCCACAATACACACTATACACACACCAGACTAACAGGAACAACATCCCACAATACACACTATACACACACCAGACTAACAGGAACAGGATCCCACAATACACACTATACACACACCAGACTAACAGGGCTATACCCACAATACACACTATACACACACCAGACTAACAGGAACAAGATCCCACAATACACACTATACACACACCAGACTAACAGGGCTATACCCACAATACACACTATACACACACCAGACTAACAGGAACAGGATCCCACAATACACACTATACACACACCAGACTAACAGGGCTATACCCACAATACACACACCAGACTAACAGGAACAAGATCCCACAATACACACTATACACACACCAGACTAACAGGAACAACATCCCACAATACACACTATACACACACCAGCCTAACAGGAACAAGATCCCACAATACACACTACACACACACCAGACTAACAGGAACAGGATCCCACAATACACACTATACACACACCAGACTAACAGGAACAAGATCCCACAATACACACTATACACACACCAGACTAACAGGAACAAGATCCCACAATACACACTATACACACACCAGACTAACAGGAACAAGATCCCACAATACACACTATACACACACCAGACTAACAGGAACAAGATCCCACAATACACACTATACACACACCAGACTAACAGGGCTATACCCACAATACACACTATACACACACCAGACTAACAGGGCTATACCCACAATACACACTATACACACACCAGACTAACAGGAACAAGATCCCACAATACACACTATACACACACCAGACTAACAGGAACAACATCCTCCCACAATACACACTATACACACACCAGACTAACAGGAACAAGATCCCACAATACACACTATACACACACCAGACTAACAGGAACAAGATCCCACAATACACACTATACACACACCAGACTAACATGGCTATACCCACAATACACACTATACACACACCAGACTAACAGGGCTATACCCACAATACACACTATACACACACCAGACTAACAGGAACAACATCCCACAATACACACTATACACACACCAGACTAACAGGAACAACATCCCACAATACACACTATACACACACCAGACTAACAGGGCTATACCCACAATACACACTATACACAGACCAGACTAACAGGAACAACATCCCACAATACACACTATACACACACCAGACTAACAGGAACAACATCCCACAATACACACTATACACAGACCAGACTAACAGGAACAACATCCCACAATACACACTATACACACACCAGACTAACAGGGCTATACCCACAATACACACTATACACACACCAGACTAACAGGAACAACATCCCACAATACACACTATACACACACCAGACTAACAGGAACAACATCCCACAATACACACTATACACACACCAGACTAACAGGAACAAGATCCCACAATACACACTATACACACACCAGACTAACAGGAACAAGATCCCACAATACACACTATACACACACCAGACTAACAGGGCTATACCCACAATACACACTATACACACACCAGACTAACAGGAACAACATCCCACAATACACACTATACACACACCAGACTAACAGGGCTATACCCACAATACACACTATAAACACACCAGCCTAACAGGAACAACATCCCACAATACACACTATACACACACCAGACTAACAGGGCTATACCCACAATACACACTATACACACACCAGACTAACAGGGCTATACCCACAATACACACTATACACACACCAGACTAACAGGAACAGGAACAAGATCCCACAATACACACTATACACACACCAGACTAACAGGAACAACATCCCACAATACACACTATACACACACCAGACTAACAGAGCTATACCCACAATACACACTATACACACACCAGACTAACAGGGCTATACCCACAATACACACTATACACACACCAGACTAACAGGGCTATACCCACAATACAGACTATACACACACCAGACTAACAGGGCTATACCCACAATACACACTATACACACACCAGACTAACAGGAACAAGATCCCACAATACACACTATACACACACCAGACTAACAGACCTATACCCACAATACACACTATACACACACCAGACTAACAGGAACAAGATCCCACAATACACACTATACACACACCAGACTAACAGGAACAACATCCCACAATACACACTATACACACACCAGACTAACAGGGCTATACCCACAATACACACTATACACACACCAGACTAACAGGGCTATACCCACAATACACACTATACACACTCCAGACTAACAGGAACAACATCCCACAATACACACTATACACACACCAGACTAACAGGGCTATACCCACAATACACACTATACACACACCAGACTAACAGGGCTATACCCACAATACACACTATACACACACCAGACTAACAGGGCTATACCCACAATACACACTATACACACACCAGCCTAACAGGGCTATACCCACAATACACACTATACACACACCAGACTAACAGGGCTATACCCACAATACACACTATACACACACCAGACTAACAGGAACAAGATCCCACAATACACACTATACACACACCAGCCTAACAGGGCTATACCCACAATACACACTATACACACACCAGACTAACAGGAACAACATCCCACAATACACACTATACACACACCAGACTAACAGGGCTATACCCACAATACACACTATACACACACCAGACTAACAGGGCTATACCCACAATACACACCACACTATACACACACCAGACTAACAGGAACAACATCCCACAATACACACTATACACACACCAGACTAACAGGAACAAGATCCCACAATACACACTATACACACACCAGACTAACAGGGCTATACCCACAATACACACTATACACACACCAGACTAACAGGAACAAGATCCCACAATACACACTATACACACACCAGACTAACAGGAACAAGATCCCACAATACACACTATATACACACCAGACTAACAGGAACAATATCCCACAATACACACTATACACACACCAGACTAACAGGAACAACATCCCACAATACACACTATACACACACCAGACTAACAGGAACAAGATCCCACAATATCATTACATTACATTTTTAGTCATTTAGCAGACGCTCTTATCCAGAGCGACTTACAGTTAGTGAATACATATTTTTTATACTGGCCCCCCGTGGGAATTGAACCCACAACCCTGGCGTTGCAAACACCATGCTCTATCAACTGAGCTACATCCCTGCCGGCCATTCCCTCCCCTACCCTGGACGACGCTGGGCCAATTGTGCGCCGCCAATACACACTATACACACACCAGACTAATAGGAACAAGATCCCACAATACACACTATACACACACCAGACTAACAGGGCTATACCCACAATACACACTATACACACACCAGACTAACAGGAACAAGATCCCACAATACACACTATACACACACCAGACTAACAGGAACAAGATCCCACAATACACACTATACACACACCAGACTAACAGGAACAACATCCCACAATACACACTATACACACACCAGACTAACAGGAACAACATCCCACAATACACACTATACACACACCAGACTAACAGGGCTATACCCACAATACACACTATACACACACCAGCCTAACAGGAACAACATCCCACAATACACACTATACACACACCAGACTAACAGGGCTATAATACCCACAATACACACTATACACACACCAGACTAACAGGGATATACCCACAATACACACTATACACACACCAGACTAACAGGAACAAGATCCCACAATACACACTATACACACACCAGACTAACAGGAACAACATCCCACAATACACACTATACACACACCAGACTAACAGGAACAAGATCCCACAATACACACTATACACATACCAGACTAACAGGGCTATACCCACAATACACACTATACACACACCAGACTAACAGGAACAAGATCCCACAATACACACTATACACACACCAGACTAACAGGAACAAGATCCCACAATACACACTATACACACACCAGACTAACAGGAACAAGATCCCACAATACACACTATACACACACCAGACTAACAGGAACAAGATCCCACAATACACACTATACACACACCAGACTAACAGGAACAAGATCCCACAATACACACTATACACACACCAGACTAACAGCAGGAACAACATCCCACAATACACACTATACACACACCAGACTAACAGGGCTATACCCACAATACACACTATACACACACCAGACTAACAGGAACAACATCCCACAATACACACTATACACACACCAGCCTAACAGGGCTATACCCACAATACACACTATACACACACCAGACTAACAGGGCTATACCCACAATACACACTATACACCCACCAGACTAACAGGAACAACATCCCACAATACACACTATACACACACCAGACTAACAGACCTATACCCACAATACACACTATACACACACCAGACTAACAGGAACAAGATCCCACAATACACACTATACACACACCAGACTAACAGGGCTATACCCACAATACACACTATACACACACCAGACTAACAGGGCTATACCCACAATACACACTATACACACACCAGACTAACAGGAACAAGATCCCACAATACACACTATACACACACCAGACTAACAGAACAGGAACAACATCCCACAATACACACTATACACACACCAGACTAACAGGGCTATACCCACAATACACACTATACACACACCAGACTAACAGGAACAAGATCCCACAATACACACTATACACACACCAGACTAACAGGAACAACATCCCACAATACACACTATACACACACCAGACTAACAGGAACAACATCCCACAATACACACTATACACACACCAGACTAACAGGGCTATACCCACAATACACACTATACACACTCCAGACTAACAGGAACAACATCCCACAATACACACTATACACACACCAGACTAACAGGGCTATACCCACAATACACACTATACACACACCAGACTAACAGGGCTATACCCACAATACACACTATACACACACCAGCCTAACAGGGCTATACCCACAATACACACTATACACACACCAGACTAACAGGGCTATACCCACAATACACACTATACACACACCAGACTAACAGGAACAAAACAAGATCCCACAATACACACTATACACACACCAGACTAACAGGAACAACATCCCACAATACACACTATACACACACCAGACTAACAGGAACAAGATCCCACAATACACACTATACACACACCAGACTAACAGGAACAACATCCCACAATACACACTATACACACACCAGACTAACAGGAACAACATCCCACAATACACACTATACACACACCAGACTAACAGGGCTATACCCACAATACACACTATACACACACCAGACTAACAGGAACAAGATCCCACAATACACACTATACACACACCAGACTAACAGGAACAAGATCCCACAATACACACTATACACACACCAGACTAACAGGGCTATACCCACAATACACACTATACACACACACCAGACTAACAGGAACAACATCCCACAATACACACTATACACACACCAGACTAACAGGAACAACATCCCACAATACACACTATACACACACCAGACTAACAGGGCTATACCCACAATACACACTATACACACACCAGACTAACAGGGCTATACCCACAATACACACTATACACACACACCAGACTAACAGGAACAACATCCCACAATACACACTATACACACAACAGACTAACAGGGCTATACCCACAATACACACTATACACACACCAGACTAACAGGAACAAGATCCCACAATACACACTATACACACACCAGACTAACAGGAACAAGATCCCACAATACACACTATACACACACCAGACTAACAGGAACAACATCCCACAATACACACTATACACACACCAGACTAACAGGGCTATACCCACAATACACACTATACACACACCAGACTAACAGGAACAAGATCCCACAATACACACTATACACACACCAGCCTAACAGGGCTATACCCACAATACACACTATACACACACCAGACTAACAGGAACAACATCCCACAATACACACTATACACACACCAGCCTAACAGGGCTATACCCACAATACACACTATACACACACCAGACTAACAGGAACAACATCCCACAATACACACTATACACACACCAGCCTAACAGGAACAACATCCCACAATACACACTATACACACACCAGACTAACAGGAACAAGATCCCACAATACACACTATACACACACCAGACTAACAGGGCTATACCCACAATACACACTATACACACACCAGACTAACAGGGCTATACCCACAATACACACTATACACACACCAGACTAACAGGAACAAGATCCAACAATACACACTATACACACACCAGACTAACAGGAACAAGATCCCACAATACACACTATATACACACCAGACTAACAGGAACAATATCCCACAATACACACTATACACACACCAGACTAACAGGAACAACATCCCACAATACACACTATACACACACCAGACTAACAGGAACAAGATCCCACAATATCATTACATTACATTTTTAGTCATTTAGCAGACGCTCTTATCCAGAGCGACTTACAGTTAGTGAATACATATTATTTATACTGGCCCCCCGTGGGAATTGAACCCACAACCCTGGCGTTGCAAACACCATGCTCTATCAACTGAGCTACATCCCTGCCGGCCATTCCCTCCCCTACCCTGGACGACGCTGGGCCAATTGTGCGCCGCCAATACACACTATACACACACCAGACTAACAGGAACAAGATCCCACAATACACACTATACACACACCAGACTAACAGGAACAACATCCCACAATACACACTATACACTCACCAGACTAACAGGGATATACCCACAATACACACTATACACACACCAGACTAACAGGAACAAGATCCCACAATACACACTATACACACACCAGACTAACAGGAACAAGATCCCACAATACACACTAACACACTATACACTATACACACACCAGACTAACAGGGCTATACCCACAATACACACTATACACACACCAGCCTAACAGGGCTATACCCACAATACACACTATACACACACCAGACTAACAGGAACAAGATCCCACAATACACACTATACACACACCAGACTAACAGGAACAAGATCCCACAATACACACTATACACACACCAGACTAACAGGAACAACATCCCACAATACACACTATACACACACCAGACTAACAGGGCTATACCCACAATACACACTATACACACACCAGACTAACAGGAACAAGATCCCACAATACACACTATACACACACCAGACTAACAGGGCTATACCCACAATACACACTATACACACACCAGCCTAACAGGGCTATACCCACAATACACACTATACACACACCAGACTAACAGGAACAACATCCCACAATACACACTATACACACACCAGACTAACAGGAAAAATCCCACAATACACACTATACACACACCAGGACTAACAGGGCTATAACCCACAATACACACTATACACACACCAGACTAACAGGAACAACATCCCACAATACACACTATACACACACCAGACTAACAGGGCTATACCCACAATACACACTATACACACACCAGCCTAACATGGCTATACCCACAATACACACTATACACACACCAGCCTAACAGGAACAACATCCCACAATACACACTATACACACACCAGACTAACAGGCCTATACCCACAATACACACTATACACACACCAGACTAACAGGGCTATACCCACAATACACACTATACACACACCAGACTAACAGGAACAAGGATCCCACAATACACACTATACACACACCAGACTAACAGGGCTATACCCACAATTACACACTATACACACACCAGACTAACAGTGGCTATACCCACAATACACACTATACACACACCAGACTAACAGGAACCAAGATCCCACAATACACACTATACACACACCAGACTAACAGGGCTATACCCACAATACACACTATACACACCACCAGACTAACAGGGCTATACCCACAATGCACACTATACACACACCAGACTAACAGGGCTTATACCCACAATACACCACTATACACACACCAGACTAACAGGGCTATACCACAATACACCACTATACACACACCAGACTAACAGGAACAACATCCCCACAATACACACTATACACACACCAGACTAACAGGGCTATACCCACAATACACACTATACACACACCAGACTAACAGGGCTAATACCCACAATACACACTATACACACACCAGACTAACAGGGCTATACCCACAATACACACTATACACACACCAGACTAACAGGAAACAAGATCCCACAATACACACTATACAAACACCAGACTAACAGGAAAAACATCCCACAATACACACTATACACACACCAGACTAACAGGACAACATCCCACAATACACACTATACACACACCAGACTAACAGGAACAAGATAAGATCCCCAATACACACTATACCACACACCAGACTAAACAGGAACAAAACACCACAATACACACTATACACACACCAGACTAACAGGAAGAAACATCCCACAATACACACTATACACACACCAGACAAACAGGGCT
>CM062484.1:64326182-64498682 GCA_031479575.1 Coregonus ussuriensis | reverse complement strand
ATAACAGCTTGTGCATGTTCCCCAAATAATGTAATTATTTTGACTTTAATTCTCACTTTTAATCAATTTATCACAAAGTCATCAGTGATCACTTCATGATAATGTCACTCTAATCATGATGTGCAATCAAGTCATTTTCTGCACTCACAAGCGCATGTTAGAAACTGTAGGATAATTGTTCAGTAATTACCATCAACAGGTCTGAAGGCAGATTGACTCTTCCTTCCGCGTTGTTCCATGTGATCCCAGTAGGTGTTCCAGAGAGGGAGGGGAAACTAAGCGCGATTTATCTACAACACGAGTTGGTAGGGCATGACTACTGTCATTATCCCTGTTCCTCCGGCAATACTACATGTTATCATCCTGCCTACCAAGCAGTGTAGCCCGGTCCTGTCGTTGCTGATTGACTGCCTGCTGAGACAAATAAAGACAACGAGAGGCTCCAGAGCGGGTCCCGCTGCGCGGAGAGTGAACAAAGAAGAGACGAACAGGTAGCAGCGACTAAAGAAGGAAACGGCATCGCACCTTATTTGATCTCTTATTCAGGTCAGTCGTTTTTAAATTTCTTAACCTACGGAGAGGAGGGGGATCAATTACGCTGCCTGTCAACACATTGGCAAGGGTAGGCCTACTTTCATTTAAAACATTACAGTGTATGCCTATTGTTGGGGAAATGAATAAAAGTGAATAGGACATGCACATGATGTGTAGCAATTGTAACAAGCAACATCCTCGCTGTGGTACAGGTCAGTTTTTATTCAATTCACCAAATTAATTCTGAAAAACGTTTTCCAAATTTGCAGCATGCGCGGATAATTTCAGGGGCTCACACATTGGCAGATTTGCAATTATAAAAAATGTTTTGACATTGTAATAATTTATCATAATAACCCTTCATCATCAGGAATAGCTATGAAACTTGTTACATTTGGGTTTAAATTATAGACTGGTAGTATTGCACTGAATTAGCGGGTAAATCTCAGTCCTGCGCGGCAGCAGCGCTGGGTAGGAACTAGTGGTGGGCTGGTTAGCTGTTCGTTCACCTACACCCGCCCGCAATTGCTAATAACCCATCAGCAATTACCCAACTACATGTGATAAAGTGACAATCCCAGGCCAGCACCCGACCCTAACCCTAACCCGCTTATATAGAACATGCATCTAGGCTACATGGGGCGCAGGATTTTTTTTGTTGCCCGATTTGCATATGTTTCTGTTTATAATCTCCGACGTTTTGGTAGGCTATTTGTTAGTCAACTTGTCTATAATTAGATATATGCAGCTTCTCTTCTGTCATTATATGTTGCCCTAGTAGACTAAATAAACCCTTGTTCACCAGAATAATGTCATAAATCGATAGAATGAATGTTTTAATATAGTTGAGGTCAGTAAAGCTCTCTGTCATCTTTGCTTCTTTCAGGGAGCAAATCCGTTTAGAGACCTGAGAGAAAATGCAATAACTGACAAAAAAAAGTGATGTGCAACATTTCCAAATTACATCAGTTTGACCGGTTGTAAGTAAAGGAATGCTGTGAAAATGACCCAACATGTTTCTGATAAGATTTCAGTCTTGCATATTTTATGTGGTTTACATACTATCCGCTTGTATGATGCTGATAGAGAAGCACCTTTACAGAAGGTATCTGTAGAGGTGCATTCGCATTATCTCAAGATGCTGAAAGAAATAAATCATATTTCTCCCCTCATGTTCCCGGGTCAACATTTAGCCTACATTTGGTGTATCATTTTACTGGAAGAAGTGCTTAATTCTGCAGGAGTTATTATTAAGGCTGTGTGAGAGGTTATAGACCTACAGTCAGTGTCCAGATTTCAGTTTCCATTTAACCATCTGAACAGTTCCCTTGATGTGCCATCGGCTTATTTGAAGTCCCGGCTTGTGACAGTCTAATTTGTATAGCGCCTCACATCATCACACATAACATAGCAGCACTGCTATCATCCTCTTTTACCATAAAATCTTTCCAAACATAACTTTTCTGTCCCTCCCTTCTCTTTATTTTCAACTCTCCATCACACAGCTTTTCTCTTAATGAATTCAACTCCAACATTGTCCTTTTTGCCTTCTAATGAATTCATCTCTGATATTGTCCTTTTTGCCTCTGTGGATCAACTTGAACTTTTTCTGCCCCTTCCATTGAGCATTTGGCTATTTGGTGTGCGTATACAGTTAGGCCCTAACGTTTAGGCTTAAGCACTAATGAAACAGCCTAAAATAATAAAAGAAAAACCTAAATGTAGCCCATAGATATAAATTGCACAATAATGATGCATTTATGGATTTTTTAAAGGTAAGCCTATTGGTTTTATCTTTGTTCAACCCGCCCGATATCCACACACCCGCCCGATATCCACACACCCGCCCGATATCCACACACCCGCCCGATATCCACACACCCGCCCGATATCCACACACCCGCCCGATATCCACACACCCGCCCGATATCCACACAATATTTAATGACCCTAAACCTGAAATGTGTCTTGATGGAAATAGGGTTATAGCATCATCTGAGGCCTACCAGTGGTAGTCATGACAGGTCAGCATGATATGTCCTCATGTAATGACTTAAAATAAACCACTTATTTAAGGACATGACTGAATAACTTATGATAAAACATTTGTAAAGCTATTTTTGGAAAAGGGTTGTGACATGAACAGTATTTTGAAGAAGCGAGAACTAGTCTGTGTTTACTGAAAGTGATAGGATACTTCAGGTTCAGTTTCACAACATTTCCCTCACAAAGACAGAGAACACAGTTTTCACCAGTGGTGTAAAGTATTTTAGAAAAAATACTTTAAAGTACTACTTAAGTAGTTTCTTAGGTTATCTGTACTTTACTTTACTATTTCTCTTTTTGACAACTTCTACTCCACTACATTACTGAAGAAAATAATTTACTTTTTACTACATACATCTTCCCTGACACCCAAAAGTACTCGTTACATTTTGAATGCTTAACAAGACAGGAAAATGGTCCAACTCACATACTTGAGTATATTTAAAACCAAATACTTTTAATCAAGTAGTATTTTACTGGATGACTTTCACTTTTACTTGAGTCATTTTCTATTAAGGTATCGTTACTTTTACTCAAGTATGACAATTTAGTACTTTTTGCACCACTGGTTTTCACTAGACTACAGTATAAGGAGAGGGTAGTGGGCCTACACCGTTTATTCCTCATTATAGTCTCATGTTTAGCATTTCTCCCTCCATGGGCTACATTAGAACCTTCTATAAGGTCAATCTAGCAGGAACTATCAAGGCTGTATCTACAGTAGGACTCTTTATAACCTGAAATAACAGTGATGTAATGTGTGGATATTAGAGCAAAAGGACTGAATTAAAAAGAGGGAGACTTTACTTCAGAGTTTCATATTGGGTTATATAATTCCTAAAGAGCTGTGTGTGTGTGTGTGTGTGTATGTTGGACTTTGCTCTGTTGTCATAAATGGAAGGAGTGTCTACAGAGACAAAGCTGAGTTTACATTGGGCCTTTATATTGGGCCTAACCTGGCCTCAAATACATCTACATAGTACTACCTATACAATACCTCAAATAAATCTACATAGTACTACCTATACAATACAGCAAATACATCTACATAGTACTACCTATACAATACAGCAAATACATCTACATAGTACTACCTATACAATACAGCAAATACATCTACATAGTACTACCTATACAATACAGCAAATACATCTACATAGTACTACCTATACAATACAGCAAATACATCTACATAGTACTACCAGTACAATACAGCAAATACATCTACATAGTACTACCTATACAATACAGCAAATACATCTACATAGTACTACCTATACAATACAGCAAATACATCTACATAGTACTACCTATACAATACAGCAAATACATCTACATAGTACTACCTATACAATACAGCAAATACATCTACATAGTACCACCTATACAATACAGCAAATACATCTACATAGTACTACCTATACAATACAGCAAATACATCTACATAGTACTACCTATACAATACAGCAAATACATCTACATAGTACTACCTATACAATACAGCAAATACATCTACATAGTACTACCTATACAATACAGCAAATACATCTACATAGCACTACCTATACAATACAGCAAATACATCTACTTTTTTTATTTTTTTATTTCACCTTTATTTAACCAGGTAAGCCAGTTGAGAACAAGTTCTCATTTACAACTGCGACCTGGCCAAGATAAAGCAAAGCAGTGCGATAAAAACAACACAGAGTTACATATGGGGTAAAAAACATAAAGTCAAAAATACAGCAGAAAATATATATACAGTGTGTGCAAATGTAGCAAGTTATGGAGGTAAGGCAATAAATAGGCTATAGTGCAAAATAATTACAATAGTATTAACACTGGAATGCTAGATGTGCAAGAGATGATGTGCAAATAGAGATACTGGGGTGCAAAAGAGCAAAATAAATAACAATATAGGGATGAGGTAGTTGGGTGGGCTAATTTCAGATGGGCTGTGTACAGGTGCAGTGATCGGTAAGGTGCTCTGACAACTGATGCTTAAAGTTAGTGAGGGAGATAAGAGTCTCCAGCTTCAGAGATTTTTGCAATTCGTTCCAGTCATTGGCAGCAGAGAACTGGAAGGAATGGCGGCCAAAGGAGGTGTTGGCTTTGGGAATGACCAGTGAGATATACCTGCTGGAGCGCAGACTACGGGTGGGTGTTGCTATGGTGACCAATGAGCTAAGATAAGGCGGGGATTTGCCTAGCAGTGATTTATAGATGGCCTGGAGCCAGTGGGTTTGACGACGAACATGTAGTGAGGACCAGCCAACAAGAGCGTACAGGTCACAGTGGTGGGTAGCGTATGGGGCTTTGGAGACAAAACGGATGGCACTGTGATAGACTACATCCAATTTGCTGAGTAGAGTGTTGGAGGCTATTTTGTAAATGACATCGCCGAAGTCAAGGATCGGTAGGATAGTCAGTTTTACGAGGGCATGTTTGGCAGCATGAGTGAAGGAGGCTTTGTTGCGAAATAGGAAGCCGATTCTAGATTTAACTTTGGATTGGAGATTCTTTATGTGAGTCTGGAAGGAGAGTTTACAGTCTAACCAGACACCTAGGTATTTGTAGTTGTCCACATACTCTAGGTCAGACCCGTCAAGAGTGGTGATTCTAGTCGGGTGGGCGGGTGCCAGCAGCGTTCGATTGAAAAGCATGCATTTAGTTTTACTAGTGTTTAAGAGCAGTTGGAGGCTACTGAAGGAGTGTTGTATGGCATTGAAGCTCGTTTGGAGGTTTGTTAACACAGTGTCCAATGAAGGGCCAGATGTATACAAAATGGTGTCGTCTGCGTAGAGGTGGATCTGAGAGTCACCAGCAGCAAGAGCGACATCATTGATATACACGGAGAAAAGTGTCGGCCCAAGAATTGAACCCTGTGGCACCCCCATAGAGACTGCCATAGGTCCAGACAACAGGCCCTCCGATTTGACACACTGAACTCTATCTGAAAAGTAGTTGGTGAACCAGGCGAGGCAGTCATTTGAGAAACCAAGGCTATTTAGTCTGCCAATAAGAATGCGGTGGTTGACAGAGTCGAAAGCCTTGGCCAGGTCGATGAAGACGACTGCACAGTACTGTCTATTATCGATCGCGGATATAATATCGTTTAGGACCTTGAGCGTGGCTGAAGTGCACCCATGACCAGCTCGGAAACCGGATTGTATAGCGGAGAAGGTACGGTGGTATTCGAAATGGTCGGTGATCTGTTTGTTAACTTGGCTTTCAAATACTTTCGAAAGGCAGGGCAGGATGGATATAGGTCTGTAGCAGTTTGGATCTAGAGTGTCACCCCCTTTGAAGAGGGGGATGACCGCGGCAGCTTTCCAATCTCTGGGGATCTCAGACGTTATGAAAGAGAGGTTGAACAGATTAGTAATAGGGGTTGCGACAATTTCGGCGGCTAGTTTTAGAAAGAAAGGGTCCAGATTGTCTAGCCCAGCTGATTTGTAGGGGTCCAGATTTTGCAGCTCTTTCAAAACGTCAGCTGTCTGAATTTGTGTGAAGGAGAAGCGGGGGGGGGGCATGGGCAAGTTTCAGCGGAGGGTGCAGAGTTGGTGGCCGGGGTAGTGGTAGCCAGATGGAAAGCATGGCCAGCTGTAGCAAAATGCTTGTTGAAATTCTCGATTATTGTAGATTTATCGGTGGTGATAGTGTTTCCTAGCCTCAGTGCAGTGGGCAACTGGGAGGAAGTGCTCTTATTCTCCATGGACTTCACAGTGTCCCAAAACTTTTTGGAGTTAGTGCTACAGGATGCAAATTTCTGTTTGGAAAAGTTTGCCTTTGCTTTCCTGACTGCTTGTGTATATTGGTTCCTAACTTCCCTGAAAAGTTGCATATCGCGGGGGCTATTTGATGCTAATGCAGTACGCCACAGGATGTTTTTGTGCTGGTCAAGGGCAGTCAAGTCTGAGGAGAACCAGGGGCTATATCGGTTCTTAGTTCTGTATTTTTTGAATGGGGCATGTTTATTTAAGATTGAGAGGAAATTACTTTTAATGAACAACCAGGCATCCTCTACTGACGGAATGAGATCTATATCCATCCAGGATACCTGGGCCAGGTCAATTAGGAAGGCCTGCTCGCTGAAGTGTTTTAGGGAGCGTTTGACAGTGATGAGGGGTGGTCGTTTGACCGCGGACCCGTTACGGACGCAGGCAATAAGGCAGTGATCGCTGAGATCCTGGTTGAAGACAGCTGAGGTGTATTTAGAGGGTATGTTAGTCAGGATGATATCTATGAGGGTACCCATGTTTACGGATTTAGGGTTGTACCTGGTAGGTTCGTTGATAATTTGCGTGAGGTTGAGGGCATCTAGTTTGGATTGTAGGATGGCCGGGGTATTAAGCATATCCCAATTTAGGTCACCAAGCAGTACGAACTCTGAGGATAAATGGGGGGCAATCAATTCACATATTGTGTCCAGGGCACATCTGGGGGCTGAGGGGGGTCTGTAGCAAGCGGCAACAGTGAGAGACTTATTTCTGGAAAGGTGGATTTTTAGAAGTAGAAGCTCAAACTGTTTGGGCACAGACCTGGATAGTATGATAGAGCTCTGCAGGCTATCTCTACAGTAGATTGCAACTCCATCCCCTTTGGCAGTTCTATCTAGACGGAAAATTTTATAGTTGGGGATGGAAATTTCAGAATTTTTGGTGGCCTTCCTGAGCCAGGATTCAGACACTGCTAGAACATCAGGGTTGGCGGAGTGTGCTAACGCAGTGAATAACTCAAACTTAGGAAGTAGACTTCTGATGTTTACGTGCAAGAAACCAAGACTTTTGCGATTACAGAAGTCAGCAAATGATAGCGCCTGGGGAGTAGGAGTGATACTGAGGGCTGCAGGGCCTGGGTTAGCCTCTACATCACCAGAGGAACAGAGGAGGGCTAGAATAAGGATACGGCTAAAGGCTTTAAGAACTGGTCTTCTAGTGCGTTGGGTACATAGAATAAAGGGGGCAGATTTCCGGGTGTTGTAGAAAAGATTCAGGGCATTATGTACAGACAAGGATATGGAAGGATATGAGTAAAGTGGGGGTAAACCTAAGCGTTGGGTAACAATGAAAGAGATAGTATCACTAGAGGCACCAATTGAGTCGGTCTCTGCGTGTATGGGGGGTGGGACAAAGGAGCTATCTAAGGCAGGTTTAGCTGGGCTGGGGGATCTACAGTGAAATAGTACAATTAGAAATAACCGAAACAACAATAAGCTAACCATGTTTGGGCTGAGGCTAAACATAAACAGGATGTAGTACCGTAAAAAGGAACAGTCCAGCAGACATCAGCTGTATAGCTGAGTTATCATAAGGTCCGGTGAACAGCAATAGGATAGTTCGGAGGCTGCTAAAGCACTAGCAGGTAAGAGGCCACGGCTAGCGTGTGCTAGCGGGCCGGGGCTAGCAGATGGAATCTTCGTGGTCGACGTCGTCGTAACCACATCGGACGATTTCGTCGGCAGACCAGTCGTGTAGGATCGGCAAGGCTCCGTGTCAACACTAGGTGGTCCCGTCCGGTTGACAGAGAGGTAGATAGCCGGGAGATGGGCCTAGCTCAGGATGATTAGCCAGACCACAGCGTCCATTTAGTTGAAGCTAGCTGGTAGCGATGAATCCGGAGTTAAAGGTCCAACTGATATGTTCTGGGTCGATAACGCGCTGTGCAGACTGGCCGAATATCCGGTGATTAATATCCAGTGATTAAATTAATCCCGCAGAAAAAAAATCCAATGTTCTGGGTGAAATACTGCTAACTGTGGCTAATAGCAAGTAGCTAGTTAGCTGGCTAGCTAGTTTTAACTGGAGATTCTATATAAAAGGTAAGTCAATAATAGAATCCGTTCCACATTGAGTGAGGCGGGTTGCAGGAAAGTATATTTTGTAGAAGGATGAAAAGTCTGATAGGGAAATATGTACGAAAAATACAAAAAACCAGGGTATTTACAGGCTATTTACAGACACACGACAAAAACAGAACTGCACTACTTCGCCATCTTGGATCTACATAGTACTACCTATACAATACAGCAAATACATCTACATAGTACTACCTATACAATACAGCAAATACATCTACATAGTACTACCTATACAATACAGCAAATACATCTACATAGTACTACCTATACAATACATCAAATACATCTACATAGTACTACCTATACAATACAGCAAATACATCTACATAGTACTACCTATACAATACAGCAAATACATCTACATAGTACTACCTATACAATACCTCAAATACATCTACATAGTACTACCTATACAATACAGCAAATACATCTACATAGTACTACCTATACAATACCTCAAATACATCTACATAGTACTACCTATACAATACAGCAAATACATCTACATACAGTGCATTCAGAAAGTATTCAGACCCCTTGACTTTTTCCACATTTTGTTACGCTACAGCCATATTCTAAAATTGATGAAATTATTTTTTCCCCTCATCAATCTACACACAATACTCCATAATGATTAAGCAAATGTTTTAGACATTTTTTCTAATTTATATTGAAAAAAACAACGAAATATTAAATTTACATAAGTATTCAGACCCTTTGTCAGCGATTACAGCCTCAAGTCTTCTTGGGTATGACGCTACAAGCTTGGCACACCTGTATTTGGGGAGTTTCTCCCATTCTTCTCTGCAGATCCCCTCAAGCTCTGTCAGGTTGGATGGGGAGCGTTGCTGCACAGCTATTTTCAGGTCTCTCCAGAGATGTTTGATCGGGTTCAAGTCCGGGCTCTGGCTGGGCCACTCAAGGATATTCAGAGACTTGTCCTGAAGCCACTCCTGAGTTGTCTTGGCTGTGTGCTTAGGGTCGTTGTCCTGTTGGAAGGTGAACCTTCGCCCCAGTGAGGTCCTGAGCACTCTGGAGCAGGTTTTCATCAAAGATCTCTCTGTACTTTGCTCCGTTCATCTTTCCCTCGATCCAGACTAGTCTCCCAGTCCCTGCCGCTGAAAAACATCCCCACAGCATGATGCTGCCACCACCATGCTTCACCGTAGGGATGGATTTTAATATATTTGCAAACATTTCTAATCAACTGTTTTCACTTTGTCATTATGGGGTATTGTGTGTAGATTGATGAGGGGGGAAAACAACTATTTAATCAATTTTAGAATAAGGCTGTAACGTAACAAAATGTGGAAAAAGTCAAGGGGTCTGAAAACTTTCCGAATGCACTAGTACTATCTATACAATACATCAAATACACCTACAGAGTACTACCTAGAAAATACATCAAATACATCTACAGAGTACTACCTAGAAAATACATCAAATACATCTACAGAGTACTACCTAGAAAATACATCAAATTCATCTACAGAGTACTACCTAGAAAATACATCAAATACATCTACAGAGTACTACCTAGAAAATACATCAAATACATCTACAGAGTACTACCTAGAAAATACATCAAATACATCTACAGAGTACTACCTAGAAAATACATCAAATACATCTACAGAGTACTACCTAGAAAATACATCAAATACATCTACAGAGTACTACCTAGAAAATACATCAAATACATCTACAGAGTACTACCTAGAAAATACATCAAATACATCTACAGAGTACTACCTAGAAAATACATCAAATACATCTACAGAGTACTACCTCCGCATAGCAATAAAGCATATTCTTTATCAGAGACTGATGTGTTCTGATTGCGATTTACATGAGCTCAACAGCTCTGCGGGCTATCTCTACAGCTCTGCGGGCTATCTCTACAGCTCTGCGGGCTATCTCTACAGCTCTGCGGGCTATCTCTACAGCTCTGCGGGCTATCTCTACAGCTCTGCGGGCTATCTCTACAGCTCTGCGGGCTATCTCTACAGCTCTGCGGGCTATCTCTACAGCTCTGCGGGCTATCTCTACAGCTCTGCGGGCTATCTCTACAGCTCTGCGGGCTATCTCTACAGCTCTGCGGGCTATCTCTACAGCTCTGCGGGCTATCTCTACAGCTCTGCGGGCTATCTCTACAGCTCTGCGGGCTATCTCTACAGCTCTGCGGGCTATCTCTACAGCTCTGCGGGCTATCTCTACAGCTCTGCGGGCTATCTCTACAGCTCTGCGGGCTATCTCTACAGCTCTGCGGGCTATCTCTACAGCTCTGCGGGCTATCTCTACAGCTCTGCGGGCTATCTCTACAGCTCTGCGGGCTATCTCTACAGCTCTGCGGGCTATCTCTACAGCTCTGCGGGCTATCTCTACAGCTCTGCGGGCTATCTCTACAGCTCTGCGGGCTATCTCTACAGCTCTGCGGGCTATCTCTACAGCTCTGCGGGCTATCTATCTCATTCCCCCCACTGAGAGAGGGTTTCTAATGCTGTGGTCAGACTGACCTACACAGGGATGTTCCGGTCATTTCCATTGATTTCCACTGTTGTCCAGTGATGCTTTATTCTTTTTTGTATTGATTTCCAGTGATTTCGTAGTGCTTTTCCAGTGATTTCTAGTGTTTTTCCAGTGCTATTCTGATTTCCAATGCGTTAGAGCAGAACTCATTGGTAGTGAATAAACAAGAAGATTCCTAACATATTGTTACCTTAACCAGCTGAAAGGAAAATAATAGGATTCAGCCTCAATAAAAAGACAGTCCTGTTTTATTGCAACAGCAGTACCTCCCCTCTGTCTCTATAACTAGGACAGAATTACACTTTGGTTTTGGTGTTATACTTTGTTATAATTCCATGTTATAGAGAAGCTTCTCATTAACACAGAACACTTTATTTCATGAGGATAGGACTTACCATTGTTGAGATCTTATTTTCAAGTGGTCGGAAAAGGTCGTGGACTGGTCAATGTTAATTCCTAGTCAATTGCACCAAATCACCTGTCTGGATTCTTAAATACAACAAGTTTTGTCCAATAAAGGAAGGGTGGTCATATTGTTATGACATTTTCAGGGTTGATGTAGAACACAGAGATGATTACAATAAAATGTAATTAATGAAATTAAATTGCGCTATTATACAAATGTGGTACTTAATATGCAAATGATACAGTACGGAAAACATCATTCCAGTAACTTAAGACCAATACTGTAAGGTAGGGTGGTCATATTATTAAGACCAATACTGTAAGGTAGGGTGGTCATATTATTAAGACCAATACTGTAAGGTAGGGTGGTCATATTATTAAGACCAATACTGTAAGGTAGGGTGGTCATATTATTAAGACCAATACTGTAAGGTAGGGTGGTCATATTATTAAGACCAATACTGTAAGGTAGGGTGGTCATATTATTAAGACCAATACTGTAAGGTAGGGTGGTCATATTATTAAGACCAATACTGTAAGGTAGGGTGGTCATATTATTAAGACCATTATTAGAGTTAGCAGCAGCTAGTGGGGTTAGGGTTAGTAGCAGCTAGAGGGGTTAGGGTTAGCAGCAGCTAGATAGGTTAGCAGCAGCTAGCAAGGTTAGGGTTAGCAGTAGCTAGAGGGGTTAGGGTTAGCAGCAGCTAGAGGGGTTAGGATTAGCAGCAGCTAGATAGGTTAGCAGCAGCTAGCAAGGTTAGGGTTAGCAGTAGCTAGAGGGGTTAGGGTTAGCAGTAGCTAGAGGGGTTAGGGTTAGTAGCAGCTAGAGGGGTTAGGATTAGCAGAAGCTAGATAGGTTAGCAGCAGCTAGCAAGGTTAGGGTTAGCAGTAGCTAGAGGGGTTAGGGTTAGCAGTAGCTAGAGGGGTTAGGGTTAGCAGCAGCTAGAGGGGTTAGGGTTAGCAGCAGCTAGAGGGGTTAGGGTTAGCAGTAGCTAGAGGGGTTAGGGTTAGCAGTAGCTAGAGGGGTTAGGGTTAGTAGCAGCTAGAGGGGTTAGGGTTAGTAGCAGCTAGAGGGGTTAGGGTTAGTAGCAGCTAGAGGGGTTAGGGTTAGCAGTAGCTAGCGGGGTTAGGGCTAGCAGCAGCTAGCGGGGTTAGGGCTAGCAGCAGCTAGAGGGGTTAGGGCTAGCAGCAGCTAGAGGGGTTAGGGCTAGCAGCAGCTAGAGGGGTTAGTGTTAGCAGCAGCTATAGGGGTTAGGTTTAACAGCAGCTAGAGGGTTTAGGGTTAGCTGTAGCTAGCAATGTTAGGGTTAGCAGCAGCTAGATAGGTTAGGGTTAGCAGCAACTAAATGGGTTAGGGTTAGCAGCAGCTAGAGGGGTTAGGGTTAACAGCAGCAGGTAGCGGGGTTAGAGTTAGCAGCAGATAGCGGGGTCAGAGTTAGCAGCAGCTAGGGGGGTTAGCAGCAGCTAGCAGTGTTAGAGTTAGCATCAGCAGCAGCAGGTAGTGGGCTTAGCAGCAGCTAACGGGGTGAAGATTATAATATATTCAATTATATTTGTTTATATTAGGTATTATGTTAGGTTATATTAGGGTTAGTCCTGCAGAGGGTTGGGGTTAGAGTTATGGTTAAAATGAAGGGTTAGGGTTAAGGTAATGGTTAGACCTGAGGAGGCTGTGGCCTTTACCCCAGGCCTGGAGAGGACTATAGGACTAAAATAAAACCTTTAGGGGACAGAAACCCAAACAGACTCTCAGGTCAAAACTTCACCTCTCTAGTGAGAATGGGGGAGGGATGTTACTGTAACACAATGTACATGTTTTATCCGTTTAGCACACTTCCGTCTTTTCCTGTGTGTGTGTTTTCCTTTCTGCCTCGAGGAACATCCCCCTGCCTCCCCAGTAGGACAGCTAGAGCAGAGGAGACCTTGACATCGTGTGTGTGTGTGTAGCTCCTTCCTTCTCCTTGGAGGAAGCTCTGCTTAAAGCCCATGGGAGCAATCAACCATTAACTCACTCCTATTCAAATAAATTGGGGAAAAGTTCACGTCCTAAAAAATTGTGCAAACTCTTATTCCCAGGGAGCTGCTGGGGGTGGGGGCAGGAGAGTCGGGAGGGGGCCGCTGGGGGGGCAGGAGAGCGAGGAGCGGACCGCTGGGGGGGCAGGAGAGCGGGGAGGGGGCCCCTGGAGGGGCAGGAGACTGGGGAGCGGGCTGCTGGGGGGGCAGGAGAGTGGGGAGCGGGCTGCTGGGGGGGCAGGAGAGTGGGGAGCGGGCCGCTGGGGGGGCAGGAGACTGGGGAGGGGGCCGCTGGGGGGGCAGGAGAGCGGGGAGCGGGCTGCTGGGGGGGCAGGAGAGTGGGGAGGGGGCCGCTGGGGGGGCAGGAGAGTGGGGAGGGGGCCGCTGGGGGGGCAGGAGAGCGGGGAGCGGGCCGCTGGGTGGGCAGGAGAGCGAGGAGCGGGCCGCTGGGGGGGCAGGAGAGCGGGGAGCGGGCCGCTGGGGGGGCAGGAGAGTGGGGAGCGGGCCGCTGGGGGGGCAGGAGACTGGGGAGCGGGCCCCTGGCCAGGAGCGTGTTGTTGTAACGGGTCTAGTATGTTCTTAATGTTTCTCCCTAGAGGGTCTTAAAAGGAGAATGAGTCCCTACAGCAAAATCATCCTCCCATAGACAATACTCAACTCAGGTCTCTACAGCAACATCAAACACACTGGATAGCCTGAACACCGAAAACACAACATGCATGACCAAATCTAACAGCGAGATTATCTTGTTTATATAAACACTATATTGAGCATGTCATATATTCTATATTGAGCATGTCATATATTCTATATTGAACATGTCATACATTCTATATTGAACATGTCATACATTCTATATTGAACATGTCATACATTCTATATTGAACATGTCATACATTCTATATTGAACATGTCATACATTCTATATTGAACATGTCATACATTCTATATTGAACATGTCATACATTCTATATTGAACATGTCATACATTCTATATTGAACATGTCATACATTCTATATTGAACATGTCATACATTCTATATTGAACATGTCATACATTCTATATTGAACATGTCATACATTCTATATTGAACATGTCATACATTCTATATTGAACATGTCATACATTGTTAAAGCTGTGTTGGGGTATGTTAAACACTGGCCTAAAGCTGTGTTGGGGTATATTAAACACTGTCCTAAAGCTGTGTTGGGGTATATTAAACACTGTTCTAAAACTGTGTTGGGGTATATTAAACACTGTTCTAAAACTGTGTTGGGGTGCATTAAGCACTCTTTACTTCTACACATGATAACGTTGCTGTGTGTGTGTGTGTGTGTGTGTGTGTGTGTGTGCATGCCCTAAAGTACCCTCATGCCTGCATGTATTTTGAAAACGTGTTATTGGTTTGGCCCCTGACCCTGACCCCTGACCCTGACGCTCACCTGTAGGATGGAGAGGCCCTAATCAGTACCATTATAATATACATTTTACATTTACATTTTAGTCATTTAGCAGACGCTCTTATCCAGAGCGACTTACATGAGCAATTAGGGTTAAGTGCCTTGCTTAAGGGCACATCGACAGATTTTTCACCTAGTCGGCTCGGGGATTAGAACCAGCGACCTTTCGGTTACTGGCACAACGCTCTTACCCACTAAGCTACCTGCCGCCCAGTACCATTATAATATGACAGGCCCAGTACCATTATAATATGACAGGCCCAGTACCATTATAATATGACAGGCCCAGTACCATTATAATATGACAGGCCCAGTACCATTATAATATGACAGGTCCAGTACCATTATAATATGACAGGTCCAGTACCATTATAATATGACAGGCCCAGTACCATTATAATGTGACAGGCCCAGTACCATTATAATGTGACAGGCCCAGTACCATTATAATATGACAGGCCCAGTACCGTTATAATATGACAGGCCCAGTACCATTATAATGTGACAGGCCCAGTACCATTATAATATGACAGGCCCAGTACCATTATAATATGACAGGCCCAGTACCATTATAATATGACAGGCCCAGTACCATTATAATATGACAGGCCCAGTACCATTATAATATGACAGGCCCAGTACCATTATAATATGACAGGCCCAGTACCATTATAATATGACAGGCCCAGTACCATTATAATATGACAGGCCCAGTACCATTATAATATGACAGGCCCAGTACCATTATAATATGACAGGCCCAGTACCATTATAATATGACAGGCCCAGTACCATTATAATATGACAGGCCCAGTACCATTATAATATGACAGGCCCAGTACCATTATAATGTGACAGGCCCAGTACCATTATAATGTGACAGGCCCAGTACCGTTATAATGTGACAGGCCCAGTACCGTTATAATGTGACAGGCCCAGTACCGTTATAATATGACAGGCCCAGTACCGTTATAATATGACAGGCCCAGTACCGTTATAATATGACAGGCCCAGTACCATTATAATATGACAGGTCCAGTACCATTATAATATGACAGGTCCAGTACCATTATAATATGACAGGCCCAGTACCATTATAATATGACAGGCCCAGTACCATTATAATATGACAGGCCCAGTACCATTATAATATGACAGGCCCAGTACCATTATAATATGACAGGCCCAGTACCATTATAATATGACAGGTCCAATGTGATTATAGAACAATAATCAGTACCATTATAATATGACAGGTCCAGTGTGATTATAGGACAATAATCAGTACCATTATAATATGACAGGCCCAGTACCATTATAATATGACAGGCCCAGTACCATTATAATATGACAGGCCCAGTACCATTATAATATGACAGGCCCAGTACCATTATAATATGACAGGTCCAGTGTGATTATAGAACAATAATCAGTACCATTATAATATGACAGGTCCAGTGTGATTATAGGACAATCATCAGTACCATTATAATATGACAGGTCCAGTGTGATTATAAAACAATAATCAGTACCATTATAATATGACAGGCCCAGTACCATTATAATATGACAGGTCCAGTACCATTATAATATGACAGGTCCAGTACCATTATAATATGACAGGCCCAGTACCATTATAATATGACAGGTCCAGTACCATTATAATATGACAGGTCCAGTACCATTATAATATGACAGGCCCAGTACCATTATAATGTGACAGGCCCAGTACCATTATAATGTGACAGGCCCAGTACCATTATAATATGACAGGCCCAGTACCGTTATAATATGACAGGCCCAGTACCATTATAATGTGACAGGCCCAGTACCATTATAATATGACAGGCCCAGTACCATTATAATATGACAGGCCCAGTACCATTATAATATGACAGGCCCAGTACCATTATAATATGACAGGCCCAGTACCATTATAATATGACAGGCCCAGTACCATTATAATATGACAGGCCCAGTACCATTATAATATGACAGGCCCAGTACCATTATAATATGACAGGCCCAGTACCATTATAATATGACAGGCCCAGTACCATTATAATATGACAGGCCCAGTACCATTATAATATGACAGGTCCAGTACCATTATAATATGACAGGCCCAGTACCATTATAATATGACAGGCCCAGTACCATTATAATGTGACAGGCCCAGTACCATTATAATGTGACAGGCCCAGTACCGTTATAATGTGACAGGCCCAGTACCGTTATAATGTGACAGGCCCAGTACCGTTATAATATGACAGGCCCAGTACCGTTATAATATGACAGGCCCAGTACCGTTATAATATGACAGGCCCAGTACCATTATAATATGACAGGTCCAGTACCATTATAATATGACAGGTCCAGTACCATTATAATATGACAGGCCCAGTACCATTATAATATGACAGGCCCAGTACCATTATAATATGACAGGCCCAGTACCATTATAATATGACAGGCCCAGTACCATTATAATATGACAGGCCCAGTACCATTATAATATGACAGGTCCAATGTGATTATAGAACAATAATCAGTACCATTATAATATGACAGGTCCAGTGTGATTATAGGACAATAATCAGTACCATTATAATATGACAGGCCCAGTACCATTATAATATGACAGGCCCAGTACCATTATAATATGACAGGCCCAGTACCATTATAATATGACAGGCCCAGTACCATTATAATATGACAGGTCCAGTGTGATTATAGAACAATAATCAGTACCATTATAATATGACAGGTCCAGTGTGATTATAGGACAATCATCAGTACCATTATAATATGACAGGTCCAGTGTGATTATAAAACAATAATCAGTACCATTATAATATGACAGGTCCAGTGTGATTATAGAACAATCATCAGTACCTTTATAATATGAAAGGTCCAGTGTGATTATAGGACAATCATCAGTACCATTATAATATGACAGGTCCAGTGTGATTATAGAACAATCATCAGTACCGTTATAATATGACAGGTCCAGTGTGATTATAGAACAATCATCAGTACCATTATAATATGACAGGTCCAGTGTGATTATAGAACAATCATCAGTACCATTATAATATGACAGGTCCAGTGTGATTATAGAACAATCATCAGTACCATTATAATATGACAGGTCCAGTGTGATTATAGAACAATCATCAGTACCATTATAATATGACAGGTCCAGTGTGATTATAGAACAATCATAGGTACCATTATAATATGATGCTACCACACCCACAACAGAAGCCCAATCATGGCCTCTGTTTCGCAGGTGGAGGAATTCTGTGAGAGGTTGCTGTTATGCCTGAATTCCACCCAAAACCAAGGAGGAAGTATGCTGCAGTGCTGAGTGTGGTTGTATGAAACCAATCAGTACATCAAGCAAAGTTGTTAACCATGCCAGTCCGCTCTTAATTTCTATTCAGTTCGACTCACCATAATTTCAGCGCAGTGATAATATTGTCTCTATTTTAGTCACTCTTTTTGTTGAAGAAATGTACACTGGTTCAGCGTCTGAACTGTGTGTTAGTTAATAGACAGACAGTGAGAGACGCAGATAGAAAGACCGAGACAGAGAGAAAGACAGAGAGACGCAGAGAGACGCAGAGAGAAAGACTGAGACAGAGAGACGCAGAGAGAAAGACTGAGACAGAGAGACGCAGAGAGAAAGACAGAGACAGAGAGACGCAGAGAGAAAGACAGAGACAGAGAGACGCAGAGAGAAAGACAGAGACAGAGAGACGCAGAGAGAAAGACAGAGACAGAGAGACGCAGAGAGAAAGACAGAGACAGAGAGACGCAGAGAGAAAGACAGAGACAGAGAGACGCAGAGAGAAAGACAGAGACAGAGAGACGCAGAGAGAAAGACAGAGACAGAGAGACGCAGAGAGAAAGACAGAGACAGAGAGACGCAGAGAGAAAGACAGAGACAGAGAGACGCAGAGAGAAAGACAGAGACAGAGAGACGCAGAGAGAAAGACAGAGACAGAGAGACGCAGAGAGAAAGACAGAGACAGAGAGACGCAGAGAGAAAGACAGAGACAGAGAGACGCAGAGAGAAAGACAGAGACAGAGAGACGCAGAGAGAAAGACAGAGACAGAGAGACGCAGAGAGAAAGACAGAGACAGAGAGACGCAGAGAGAAAGACAGAGACAGAGAGACGCAGAGAGAAAGACAGAGACAGAGAGACGCAGAGAGAAAGACAGAGACAGAGAGACGCAGAGAGAAAGACAGAGACAGAGAGACGCAGAGAGAAAGACAGAGACAGAGAGAGACAGCGAGAAAGACTGAGACAGAGAGAGACCGAGACAGAGAGACGCAGATAGAAAGACCGAGACAGAGACAGAGAGACGCAGAGAGAAAGACTGAGACAGAGAGAGACAGAGAGACGCAGAGAGAAAGACTGAGACAGAGAGACGCAGATAGAAAGACCGGGACAGAGACAGAGAGACGCAGAGAGATAGACTGAGACAGAGAGAGACAGAGAGACGCAGAGAGAAAGACAGAGACAGAGAGACGCAGAGAGAAAGACAGAGACAGAGAGACGCAGAGAGAGAGACAGAGACAGAGAGACGCAGAGAGAAAGACAGAGACGGAGAGACGCAGAGAGAAAGACAGAGACAGAGAGACGCAGAGAGAAAGACAGAGACGGAGAGACGCAGAGAGAAAGACCGAGACAGAGAGAGACAGAGAGACGCAGAGAGAAAGACAGAGACAGAGACAGAGAGACGCAGATAGAAAGACCGAGACAGAGACAGAGAGACGCAGAGAGATAGACTGAGACAGAGAGAGACAGAGAGACGCAGAGAGAAAGACAGAGAGAGACAGAGAGACGCAGAGAGAAAGACAGAGACAGAGACAGAGAGACGCAGATAGAAAGACCGAGACAGAGACAGAGAGACGCAGAGAGAAAGACAGAGAGAGACAGAGAGAAAGACAGAGACAGAGACAGAGAGACGCAGAGAGAAAGACAGAGACAGAGAGACGCAGAGAGAAAGACAGAGACAGAGAGACGCATAGAGAAAGACTGAGACAGAGAGAGACAGAGAGACGCAGAGAGAAAGACTGAGACAGAGACAGAGAGACGCAGAGAGAAAGACAGAGACGGAGAGAGACAGAGAGACAGAGACAGAGAGACGCAGAGAGAAAAACAGAGACAGAGAGAAAGACAGAGACAGAGATGCAGAGAGAAAGACCGAGACAGAGAGAGACAGAGAGACGCAGAGAGAAAGACAGAGACAGAGAGACGCAGAGAGAAAGACAGAGACAGAGAGAGACAGAGAGACGCAGAGAGAAAGACTGAGACAGAGAGAAACAGAGACAGAGAGACGCAGATAGAAAGACCGAGACAGAGACAGAGAGACGCAGAGAGAAAGACTGAGACAGAGAGAGACAGAGACAGAGAGACGCAGATAGAAAGACCGGGACAGAGACAGAGAGACGCAGAGAGATAGAGAGAGACAGAGAGACGCAGAGAGAAAGACTGAGACAGAGAGAGACAGAGAGACGCAGAGAGAAAGACAGAGAGAGACAGAGAGACGCAGAGAGAAAGACAGAGACAGAGAGACGCAGATAGAAAGATCGAGACAGAGACAGAGAGACGCAGAGAGAAAGACTGAGACAGAGAGAGACAGAGACAGAGAGACGCAGAGAGAAAGACAGAGAGAGACAGAGAGAGAGACAGAGACAGAGAGACGCAGAGAGAAAGACAGAGACAGAGAGACGCATAGAGAAAGACTGAGACCGAGAGAGACAGAGAGACGCAGAGAGAAAGACTGAGACGGAGAGAGACAGAGAGACAGAGAGACGCAGAGAGAAAAACAGAGACAGAGAGAAAGACCGAGACAGAGAGACGCAGAGAGAAAGACAGAGACAGAGAGAAAGACCGAGACAGAGAGAGACAGAGAGACGCAGAGAGAAAGACAGAGACAGAGAGACGCAGAGAGAAAGACAGAGACAGAGAGAGACAGAGAGAAAGACAGAGACAGAGAGATGCAGAGAGAAAGACCGAGACAGAGAGAGACGCAGAGAGAAAGACAGAGACAGAGAGAAAGACAGAGAGAGAGACGCAGAGAGAAAGACTGAGACAGAGAGAGACAGAGAGACGCAGAGAGAAAGACAGAGACAGAGAGAGACAGAGACAGAGAGACGCAGTGAGAAAGACAGAGACAAAGAGAAAGACAGAGACAGAGACAGAGAGACGCAGAGAGAAAGACAGAGACGGAGAGACGCAGAGAGAAAGACAGAGACAGAGAGACGCAGAGAGAAAGACTGAGACAGAGACAGAGAGACGCAGAGAGAAAGACTGAGACAGAGACAGAGAGACGCAGAGAGAAAGACAGAGAGAGACAGAGACAGAGACAGAGAGACGCAGAGAGAAAGACAGAGACAGAGAGAAAGACAGAGACAGAGATGCAGAGAGAAAGACCGAGACAGAGAGAGACAGAGAGACGCAGAGAGAAAGACAGAGACAGAGAGACGCAGAGAGAAAGACAGAGACAGAGAGAAAGACAGAGACAGAGAGATGCAGAGAGAAAGACCGAGACAGAGAGAGACAGAGAGACGCAGAGAGAAAGACAGAGACAGAGAGACGCAGAGAGAAAGACAGAGACAGAGAGAGACAGAGAGAAAGACAGAGAGAGAGACGCAGAGAGAAAGACTGAGACAGAGAGAGACAGAGAGACGCAGAGAAAAAGACTGAGACAGAGAGAGACAGAGTGACAGAGAGACAGAGGCCGTGGTCATATAGTATTTAAATGTGTCTACCATGTCCACAGTGTGTCCGGATTCCCTTTTCCCGCGCTATATTCAAATGCCAGTAGTATGCATTCTACAAACTGTGAAATAAGCAAAATATGATAACACAACAACTGATGGCTATCCAACAACTACCCCATCCAACTACCTCATCCCCATATTGTTATTTATTTTGCTCATTTGCACCCCAGTATCTCTATTTGCACATCATCTTTTGCACATCTATCATTCCAGTGTTAATACGAAATTGTAACTATTTTGCACTATGGCCTTTTTATTGCCTTACCGCCATAATTTACTACATTTGCACACACTGTATATATATTTTCTGTGGTATGTTTTACTTTATGTTTGTTTACCCCATATGTAACTCTGTGTTGTTTTTATCGCACTGCTTTGCTTTATCTTGGCCAGGTCGCAGTTGTAAATGAGAACTTGTTCTCAACTGGCTTACCTGGTTAAATAAAGGTGGAATAAATAAAATAAAATGGCAGTAGCTAACTACCATAGCTAACTAGCCAGCTAACCTCTGTAGCTAGCAAGCAACGCTAAAGGGATTGCAAACGGGTTAACATAACTCTAGCCAAACCATTTTTATTTTATTTTTTATATTAGCTAGCTGGCTAGCATTTGAGACCAGCAAACACGTTCCTCACATGCTAGGAACGTATTTCTTCCAATGTTATAATGAAAAGTTGCCTCTCGCTCCCAAAACACTTGTGGGAGGAGTCCTGATGACGTCGCCAAGTGTATGCATTTTTGGTAGCCTGACTGCGTCCAGACTGAGGAGAAATCCGCACACAATGCATCCCTGACCACCTCCTGAAGTGGTCAGACAGATCCGCACACATTGCATCCCTGACCACCTCCTGAAGTGGTCAGACAGATCCGCACACAATGCATCCCTGACCACCTCCTGAAGTGGTCAGCCAGATCCGCACACAATGCATCCCTGACCACCTCCTGAAGTGGTCAGACAGATCCGCACACAATGCATCCCTGACCACCTCCTGAAGTGGTCAGCCAGATCTGAACACAATGCATCCCTGACCACCTCCTGAAGTGGTCAGACAGATCCGCACACAATGCATCCCTGACCACCTCCTGAAGTGGTCAGACAGATCTGAATACGATCAGACCACAAAGCAACTTTTGTGCATCTAGACCCGTCTTTTCAATGCGATCTTCATATTCTGATAGCAGAAGACACTTACATGCGACAAGTGTAGACATGACCAGAGACACAAAGAGACAGAGAGACATTGGGGATGTCAGTCTTCATGAATCAGACTGCTGACCTCAGCACGATGCAGTAAAAGCAGAAAAATGCTGGACTCTGTGAAAGTCTGCTGTAGCTTTGAAGAATAGTGATTTCCAAGACCTTCTCATTATGATACTATAAGACCCATGACTTCTAAATCTAGAATTACTTAGTATTACTTCATACAATATATCGGGACTTCAAATTATATCAACTGTATATTTTTAGATACATTTAAACAGTCTAATAAGAAGCCAAGCTGCCTACATGATATTCCTTAGAATAAGAAGGGAGCTCAGTGTCTCTTAGCGTAGAGAAGTGGAACCAGAAACAGCGTCAGAACAGAATGAAGCAACAGGAAGTCATAAGGCTGCTCTAACACACACAACACTACACCAGACCACCTTATTACCACATGACCCTGAGCTGTCTTCTCTGTCTGGCTGCTCTCTGAAGTGAAACTATCTGCTGTCAGAGGAAAATGAATCCTCTAGGTTCATTTAAACCAGTCACATCCCCAGGAAAAGGCATGATCCAACCTCTTAACCACAAGGTCCTCATGACTAGTTCATCTCTCCTGACTAGTAATTCATCCCTTCTGACTAGTAGTTCATCTCTCCTGACTAGTAATTCATCCCTTCTGACTAATTAATCCCTCCTGACTAGTAGTCCATCCCTCCTCACTAGTTCATCCCTCCTGACTAGTTCAGCTCTACTGACTAGTTCATCCCTCTTGACTAGTTCAGCTCTACTGACTAGTTCATCCCCCCTGACTAGTAGTTAATCCCTCCTGACTAGTAGTTCATCCTTCCTGACTAGTAGTTCATCCTTCCTGACTAGTAGTTCATCCCTCCTGACTAGTAGTTCATCCTTCCTGACTAGTAGTTCATCCCTCCTGACTAGTAGTTAATCCCTCCTGACTAGTAGTTTCATCCCTCCTGACTAGTAGTTCATCCTTCCTGACTAGTAGTTAATCCCTCCTGACTAGTAGTTAATCCCTCCTGACTAGTAGTTGATCCCTCCTGACTAGTAGTTCATCCCTCCTGACTAGTAGTTCATCCTTCCTGACTAGTAGTTAATCCCTCCTGACTAGTAGTTCATCCCTCCTGACTAGTAGTTCATCCTTCCTGACTAGTAGTTCATCCCTCCTGACTAGTAGTTTATCCCTCCTGACTAGTAGTTCAGCCCTCCTGACTAGTAGTTCATCCCTCCTGACTAGTAGTTTATCCCTCCTGACTAGTAGTTCATCCCTCCTGACTAGTAGTTCATCCTTCCTGACTAGTAGTTCATCCCTCCTGACTAGTAGTTTATCCCTCCTGACTAGTAGTTTATCCCTCCTGACTAGTAGTTTATCCCTCCTGACTAGTAGTTCATCCTTCCTGACTAGTAGTTTATCCCTCCTGACTAGTAGTTTATCCCTCCTGACTAGTAGTTCAGCCCTCCTGACTAGTAGTTCATCCCTCCTGACTAGTAGTTCAGCCCTCCTGACTAGTAGTTCATCCCTCCTGACTAGTAGTTCATCCCTCCTGACTAGTAGTTCATCCCTCCTGACTAGTAGTTCATCCCTCCTGACTAGTAGTTCAGCCCTCCTGACTAGTAGTTCAGCCCTCCTGACTAGTAGTTCAGCCCTCCTGACTAGTAGTTCAGCCCTCCTGACTAGTAGTTCAGCCCTCCTGACTAGTAGTTCAGCCCTCCTGACTAGTAGTTCAGCCCTCCTGACTAGTAGTTCAGCCCTCCTGACTAGTAGTTCAGCCCTCCTGACTAGTAGTTCAGCCCTCCTGACTAGTAGTTCAGCCCTCCTGACTAGTAGTTCAGCCCTCCTGACTAGTAGTTCAGCCCTCCTGACTAGTAGTTCAGCCCTCCTGACTAGTAGTTCAGCCCTCCTGACTAGTAGTTCAGCCCTCCTGACTAGTAGTTCATCCCTCCTGACTAGTAGTTCATCCCTCCTGACTAGTAGTTCATCCCTCCTGACTAGTAGTTCATCCCTCCTGACTAGTAGTTCATCCCTCCTGACTAGTAGTTCATCCCTCCTGACTAGTAGTTCATCCCTCCTGACTAGTAGTTCATCCCTCCTGACTAGTAGTTCAGCCCTCCTGACTAGTAGTTCAGCCCTCCTGACTAGTAGTTCAGCCCTCCTGACTAGTAGTTCAGCCCTCCTGACTAGTAGTTCAGCCCTCCTGACTAGTAGTTCAGCCCTCCTGACTAGTAGTTTATCCCTCCTGACTAGTAGTTCATCCCTCCTGACTAGTAGTTTATCCCTCCTGATTAGTAGTTTATCCCTCCTGACTAGTAGTTCATCCTTCCTGACTAGTAGTTAATCCCTCCTGACTAGTAGTTAATCCCTCCTGACTAGTAGTTCAGCCCTCCTGACTAGTAGTTCAGCCCTCCTGACTAGTAGTTCATCCTTCCTGACTAGTAGTTAATCCCTCCTGACTAGTAGTTAATCCCTCCTGACTAGTAGTTTATCCCTCCTGACTAGTAGTTCAGCCCTCCTGACTAGTAGTTCAGCCCTCCTGACTAGTAGTTAATCCCTCCTGACTAGTAGTTAATCCCTCCTGACTAGTAGTTAATCCCTCCTGACTAGTAGTTCATCCCTCCTGACTAGTAGTTCATCCCTCCTGACTAGTAGTTCATCCTTCCTGACTAGTAGTTCATCCCTCCTGACTAGTAGTTCAGCCCTCCTGACTAGTAGTTCATCCCTCCTTCTGCAGCAACCAGGCCAGTAGGCTTCTGAACCACAGAGAGAGAGGACAGGGTCAGTCCTGGACTTTAGATATCTCACTGCTTCTTTATTAGTTGGGTGTATATGTTCTAGAAAAATAAAAAGAGCTCAGATGCAATCTGGCTACATAGGCTTACAAACATATACAATGAATAGCAAAATCACAATAATCACAAGAATGGCTTCAGATCAAAGTCTACGTTGAGACCGAAGGGAGCAAGGGTCTTAAGCCATTCTTGTATGCTATCCATTAATGTTTTTTGTATTTTCTGTTTATCTGTGAATTAACCAATGATATCAGGCCACACCCGGCCATGATTACAGACACCTGTGTGTGTCCTTTGACACTATATAAACTAGTGACCTGCAGTGTTTGTCATTATACCCTGATGAAGACAGCTTGTCTGTCGAAACGTTGGTTATTATTCGGTTATTAAATGATTGCATCTGAGCTCCTAGAGTGTGACTCTCCTTTTCTTTTTAAAGTGTTCTACTCTGCTAGCCAGCACCTCTCCTAAACAGGTGTTCTACTCTGCTAGCCAGCACCTCTCCTAAACAGGTGTTCTACTCTGCTAGCCAGCACCTCTCCTAAACAGGTGTTCTACTCCGCTAGACAGCACCTCTCCTAAACAGGTGTTCTACTCCGCTAGACAGCACCTCTCCTAAACAGGTGTTCTACTCCGCTAGACAGCACCTCTCCTAAACAGGTGTTCTACTCCGCTAGACAGCACCTCTCCTAAACAGGTGTTCTACTCTGTTAGCCAGCACCTCTCCTAAACAGGTGTTCTACTCTGCTAGCCAGCACCTCTCCTAAATAGGTGTTCTACTCCGCTAGCCAGCACCTCTCCTAAACAGGTGTTCTACTCTGCTAGCCAGCACCTCTCCTAAACAGGTGTTCTACTCCGCTAGCCAGCACCTCTCCTAAACAGGTGTTCTACTCTGCTAGCCAGCACCTCTCCTAAACAGGTGTTCTACTCCGCTAGCCAGCACCTCTCCTAAACAGGTGTTCTACTCTGCTAGCCAGCACCTCTCCTAAACAGGTGTTCTACTCTGCTAGCCAGCACCTCTCCTAAACAGGTGTTCTACTCTGTTAGCCAGCACCTCGCCTAAATAGGGGTGTGTTTCTTTCGCTTCCAACTGAATCTGTATATGTTCTAGAACACTCAGCATCTGTAAATCAGCTTTCTTGGGTATCAATGTTCTAGAACACTCAGCATCTGTAAATCAGCTTTCTTGGGTATCAATGTTCTAGAACACTCAGCATCTGTACTTCAGCTTTCTTGGGTATCAATGTTCTAGAACACTCAGCATCTGTAAATCAGCTTTCTTGGGTATTAATGTTCTAGAACACTCAGCATCTGTAAATCAGCTTTCTTGGGTATCAATGTTCTAGAACACTCAGCATCTGTAAATCAGCTTTCTTGGGTATCAATGTTCTAGAACACTCAGCATCTGTAAATCAGCTTTCTTGGGTATCAATGTTCTAGAACACTCAGCATCTGTAAATCAGCTTTCTTGGGTATCAATGTTCTAGAAAACTCAGCATCTGTAAATCAGCATTCTCCTTTCCCGTATGTAAAGTAGATAAGATAAGAATTTACTCAAGTAAGTCAGAGCAATCTGAAGTGGTTTTGATTCTGGTTTGAGTCAGAATGATGCCAGCCTGCTGAGGTTGTGGTCGCCAGCCTCGCCTGTATAATGCTTTGATCTGTTTCTGTCCTGCTTCTGCCCTGTATCTACCCCGGCTGGCTGCATTGTTTCTGCCCTGTCTGTCTGGAGTGATGACTGAGCTGTGTACCAGCTACCGGGTGAGTGGGCCGTCTCTCAGACTCTCAGGTCTATAGAGAGGCCACTGGAATGACCTTGGGTATCCTGGTGTTGTTCTTGAGACTGACTGACTGACTGACTGACTGACTGACTCAGTTAGCATCAGGAAAAAAACACTCTGAAACCTCTGGTCTCAGAGGACTCCTTCTCTAAAACATGTTAGTCTCTGATGTGTTTTTTGGGGGCAGCCAGCCTATCACTTACATTTCAGCATGAATTGTAGTGCTCAGTGTGTGCAGTTAAAGTTCATTTGGAGCGGGGCTTCTGTTTTAGTTGTGAATCTGTGAAGATAAGCATGGAGTTGTTGATGAATGCAGTGAGGCAGGTTTATGTTTTGTTTACCCCATATGTAACTCTGTTGTTGTTTTTATCGCACTGCTTTGCTTTATCTTGGCCAGGTCGCAGTTGTAAAAATTGCAAAAATCTCTGAAGCTGGAGACTCTTATCTCCCTCACTAATTTTAAGCATCAGTTGTCAGAGCACCTTACCGATCACTGCACCTGTACACAGCCCATCTGAAATTAGCCCACCCAACTACCTCATCGCTATATTGTTATTTATTTTGCTCTTTTGCACCCCAGTATCTCTATTTGCACATCATCTCTTGCACATCTATCATTCCAGTGTTAATACTAATTGTAATTATTTTGCACTATAGCCTATTTATTGCCTTACCTCCATAACTTGCTACATTTGCACACACTGTATATATATTTGCTGTTGTATTTTTGACTTTATGTTTTTTTACCCCATATGTAACTCTGTGTTGTTGTTTTTATCGCACTGCTTTGCTTTATCTTGGCCAGGTCGCAGTTGTAAATGAGAACTTGTTCTCAACTGGCTTACCTGGTTAAATAAAGGTGAAATAAAATAAATAAAAAGGTTATTCTGCTGTTGTCATGGCTTCTTTCTGGTGTTTCCATAGCTACTGCAGCAGTGATGAACTGTCTGGATTGCCTGTAACATTGTGCTACTGTCTCCGGAATGACACCAAATCTGGTCCGAGCACACACTGTCTACATGACTGACATCAAGTCAGGTCCAAACACACACAGAGAGAACTGTAATGAAATGTTAGACCAAGCAGGAAACATCTTCAGAATGTTTTATTTTGTCTGTCCTATGTAAATAAATCCACAAGTGCATTTGAGCATATACAGCATTACTCTTAAATGTAAATAATTCAAGATTAACTAGAATATAGAATGTTGAGGGTAAACTCTAGAAAATAGAATGTTCATGGTTAACTCTAGAATGTTCAGGCCGTGGTGTCCAGGGTTAAATCAAATCAAATCAAATTGTATTGGTCACATACACATATTTAACAGATGTTATAGCGGGTGTAGGTAAATGCTTGTGTTCCTAGCTCCAACAGTGCAGTAATATCTAACAATTCACAACAATACACAAATCTAAAAGTAAAATAATGGAATTAAGAAATATATAAATATTAGGAAGAGAAATGTCGGAGTGGCATTGACTAAAATACAGTAGAATAGAATACAGTATGTACAGTGGGGAGAACAAGTATTTGATACACTGCCGATTTTGCAGTTTTCCTACTTACAAAGCATGTAGAGGTCTGTCATTTTTATCATAGGTACACATCAACTGTGAGAGACAGAATCTAAAAAAAAAAAAAATCCAGAAAATCACATTGTATGATTTTTAAGTAATTCATTAACATTTTATTGCATGACATAAGTATTTGATACATCAGAAAAGCAGAACTTAATATTTGGTACAGAAACCTTTGTTTGCAATTACAGAGATCATACGTTTCCTGTATGTCTTGACCAGGTTTGCACACACTGCAGCAGGGATTTTGGCCCACTCCTCCATACAGACCTTCTCCAGATCCTTCAGGTTTCGGGGCTGTTGCTGGGTAAAACGGACTTTCAGCTCCCTCCAAAGATTTTCTATTGGGTTCAGGTCTGGAGACTGGCTAGGTCACTCCAGGACCTTGAGATGCTTCTTACGGAGCCACTCATTAGTTGCCCTGGCTGTGTGTTTCGGGTCGTTGTCATGCTGGAAGACCCAGCCACGACCCATCTTCAATGCTCTTACTGAGGGAAGGAGGTTGTTGGCCAAGATCTCGCGATACATGGCCCCATCCATCCTCCCCTCAATACGGTGCAGTCGTCCTGTCCCCTTTGCAGAAAAGCATCCCTAAAGAATTATGTTTCCACCTCCATGCTTCACGGTTGGGATGGTGTTCTTGGGGTTGTACTCATCCTTCTTCTTCCTCCAAACACGGCGAGTGGAGTTTAGACCAAAAAGCTCTATTTTTGTCTCATCAGACCACATGACCTTCTCCCATTCCTCCTCTGGATCATCCAGATGGTCATTGGCAAACTTCAGACAGGCCTGGACATGCGCTGGCATGAGCAGGGGGACCTTGCGTGCGTTGCAGGATTTTAATCCATGATGGCGTAGTGTGTTACTAATGGTTTTCTTTGAGACTGTGGTCCCAGCTCTCTTCGGGTCATTGACCAGGTCCTGCCGTGTAGTTCTGGGCTGATCCCTCACGTTCCTCATGATCATTGATGCCCCACGAGGTGAGATCTTGCATGGAGCCCCAGACCGAGGGTGATTGACCGTCATCTTGAACTTCTTCAATTTTCTAATAATTGTGCCAACATTTGTTGCCTTCTCACCAAGCTGCTTGCCTATTGTCCTGTAGCCCATCCCAGCCTTGTACAGGTCTACAATTTTATCCCTGATGTCCTTACACAGCTCTCTGGTCTTGGCCATTGTGGAGAGGTTGGAGTCTGTTTGATTGAGTGTGTGGACAGGTGTCTTTTATACAGGTAACGAGTTCAAACAGGTGCAGTTAATACATGTAATGAGTGGAGAACAGGAGGGCTTCTTAAAGAAAAACAAACAGGGTCTGTGAGAGCCGGAATTCTTACTGGTTGGTAGGTGATCAAATACTTATGTCATGCAATAAAATGCAAATGAATTACTTAAAAATCATACAATGTGATTTTCTGGATTTTTGTTTTAGATTCTGTCTCTCACAGTTGATGTGTACCTATGATAAAAATTACAGACCTCTACATGCTTTGTAAGTAGGAAAACCTGCAAAATCGGCAGTGTATCAAATACTTGTTCTCCCCACTGTACATATGAGATGAGTAAAACAGTGTGTAAACATTATTAAAGTGGCCAGTGTTCCATTATTAAAGTGACTAGTGTTCCATTATTAAAGTGACCAGTGTTCCATTATTAAAGTGGCCAGTGATTCCATGTCTATCTACATTGGGCAGCAGTCTCTAAGGTGCAGGGTTGAGTAACCGGGTGGTAGCCGGCTAGTGATGGCTATTTAACATTCTGATGGCCTTGAGATAGAAGCTGTTTTTCAGTCTCTCTGTCCCAGCTTTGATGCACCTGTACTGACCTCGCCTTCTGGATGATAGCGGGGTGAACAGGCCGTGGCTCGGGTGGTTGATGTCCTTGATGATCTTTTTGGCCTTCCTGTGACATCGAGTGCTGTAGGTGTCCTGGAGGGCAGGCAGCGTGCCCCCGGTGATGCGTTGGGCAGACTGCACCACCCTCTGGAGATCCCTGCAGTTGCGGGCTTTGCAGTTGCCGTACTAGACGGTGATACAGCCCGACAGGATGCTCTCAATTGTGCATCTGTAAAGGTTTGTGAGGTTCTTAGGGGCCAAGCCAAATGTCTTCAGCCTCCTGAGGTTGAAGAGGCACTGTTGCGTTGTTGGTGTTATCCTCAAAGCAGGCGAAGAAGGTGTTTAACTTGTCCGGGTGCAAGACATCGGTGTTCGCGACGTGACTGGTTTTCCCTTTGTAATCCATGATTTTCTGTAGACCCTGCCACATACGTCTCATGTCTGAGCCGTTGAATTGTGATTCCACTTTGTCTCTGTACTGACGTTTTGCCTGTTTGATTGCCTTACGGAGGGAATAACTACACTGTTTGTATTCAACCATGTTCCCAGTCACCTTGCCATGGTTAAATGCGGTGGTTCGTCTTTTCAGAACGCTGCCATCTAACCACTTGTTCTGGTTTGGGTAAGTTTTAATAATCAACATGGGAACAACATCCTCTAAACACTTCCTGATGAACTCAGTCACCGTGTCCGTGTATACGTCAATGTTATTCTCAGCGGCTACCCGGAACATATCCCAGTCCACGTGATCAAAACAATATTGAAGCATGGATTCCGATTGGCCAGACCAGCGCTGAATAGACCTTAGCATGGGTACTTCCTGTTTGAGTTTCTGCCTATAAGAAGGGAGGAGCAAAATGGAGTCGTGATCTGATTTGCCGAAGGGAGGGCGGGGGAGGGCCTTGTAGACTTCTCGGAGAGGCAAGTAGCAGTGATCTAGTGTTTTCTCTAAGCGAGTACTACAGTGAATGTGTTGATAGAACTTCGGTAGCGTTTTCCTCAAATTTGCATTGTTAAAATCTCCAGCTACAATAAATGCGTCCTCAGGATATGTGGTTTCCAGTTTGCATAAACTCCAGTGTATTTCCTTGAGGGCCGTCGTGGTATCGGCTTGAGGGGGAATGTACATGGCTGTACACTATAACCGAAGAGAATTCTCTTGGGAGGTAATACGGTCAGCATTTGATTGTGAGGTATTCTAGGTCGGGTGAACAAAAGGACTTGAGTTTCTTATGTTATCACAATTACATCATGAGTAGTTAATCATGAAATATACACCACCGCCTTTCTTCTTCCCGGAGAGTTAATTATTCCTGTCTGCGTGATGAACTGAGGACCCAGCTGGCTGTATGGACGGGGACAGTATATCCCGAGAGAGCTTTCTGTGAAACAGAGTATGTTACAGTCCCTGATGTTTCTCTGGAAGGAGATCCTTGCCCTGAGCTCGTCTACTTTATTGTCCAGAGACACAACATTAGCGAGTAATATATTCGGAAGCAGTGGATGGTGTGCATGCCTCCTGAGTCTGACTAGAAGTCCACTCCGAATACCTCTTCTCCACCGGTGGCGTCTTGGAGCAGCCTCTGGGATAATTTCAATTGCCCTGGGGGGTACAAACAAGGGAACCGCCGCTCTGAAATCCAAAGGTTATTTCCGGCTGTATGTAATAACACAAAAAACGTTCTGGGCTAATAATGTAAGAAATAACACACAAAAAACAAAATACTGCAAAGTTGCTTAGGAGCTAGAAGCACTCTGCTTGCCATGTCTGTCGGCGCCATCTGTAACGCTGTAACGCTAAGTCGTTCAGGCCGTGGTGTCCAGGTTAATGCTAGATCGTTCAGGCCGTGGTGTCCAGGTTTATGCTAGATCGTTCAGGCCGTGGTGTCCAGGTTTATGCTAGATCGTTCAGGCCGTGGTGTCCAGGTTTATGCTAGATCGTTCAGGCCGTGGTGTCCAGGTTTATGCTAGATCGTTCAGGCCGTGGTGTCCAGGTTTATGCTAGATCGTTCAGGCCGTGGTGATTAGTAGAGCATCACATTCCTGTTGCAACAACATCCCTAATGAGAACATTCCACAATATAACATCACATTCCTGTTGCAACAATGTCACACCCTGCTGTAGGAACGTAACTAGTCTTGTAAAACACACCCACATATATCGACGTAGCTAGTCTGGTAAAACACACCCTGCTATAGCACCTTAACAAGTCTGGTAAAAAACACACTGCTATAGCAATGTAACTATAGCAACATAACTAGTCTTGCAAAACACACCCTCCTATACCAACTTAGCTAGTTTGGAAAACCACACCCTGCTATAGCAACGTAACTAGTCTTGTAAAACAAACCCTGCTATAGCTACGTAACTAATCTCGTAAAATACACACTGCTGTAGCAACATAACTGTAGCAACATAACTGTAGCAACATAACTAATCTGCTAAAATACACCCTGCTATAGCAACGTAACTGTAGTCTGGTAAAACACACCCTGCTATAGCAACGTAACTGTAGTCTGGTAAAACACACCCTGCTATAGCAACGTAACGAGTCTGGTAAAACACACCCTGCTATAGCAACGTAACTGTAGTCTGGTAAAATACACCCTGCTATAGCAACGTAACTGTAGTCTGGTAAAACACACCCTGCTATAGCAACGTAACTGTAGTCTGGTAAAACACACCCTGCTATAGCAACGTAACTGTAGTCTGGTAAAACACACCCTGCTATAGCAACGTAACTGTAGTCTGGTAAAACACACCCTGCTATAGCAACGTAACTGTAGTCTGGTAAAATACACCCTGCTATAGCAACGTAACTGTAGTCTGGTAAAACACACCCTGCTATAGCAACGTAACTGTAGTCTGGTAATACACACCCTGCTATAGCAACGTAACTGTAGTCTGGTAAAACACACCCTGCTATAGCAACGTAACTGTAGTCTGGTAAAACACACCCTGCTATAGCAACGTAACTGTAGTCTGGTAAAACACACCCTGCTATAGCAACGTAACTGTAGTCTGGTAAAACACACCCTGCTATAGCAACGTAACTGTAGTCTGGTAAAACACACACTGCTATAGCAACGTAACTGTAGTCTGGTAAAACACACCCTGCTATAGCAACGTAACTGTAATCTGGTAAAACACACCCTGCTATAGCAACGTAACTTGTCTTGTAAAACACACCCTGCTATAGCAACGTAATGAGTCTGGTAAAATACACCCTGCTATAGCAACGTAACTGTAGTCTGGTAAAACACACCCTGCTATAGCAACGTAACTGTAGTCTGGTAAAACACACCCTGCTATAGCAACGTAACGAGTCTGGTAAAACACACCCTGCTATAGCAACGTAACTGTAGTCTGGTAAAATACACCCTGCTATAGCAACGTAACTGTAGTCTGGTAAAACACACCCTGCTATAGCAACGTAACTGTAGTCTGGTAAAACACACCCTGCTATAGCAACGTAACTGTAGTCTGGTAAAACACACCCTGCTATAGCAACGTAACTGTAGTCTGGTAAAACACACCCTGCTATAGCAACGTAACTGTAGTCTGGTAAAATACACCCTGCTATAGCAACGTAACTGTAGTCTGGTAAAACACACCCTGCTATAGCAACGTAACTGTAGTCTGGTAATACACACCCTGCTATAGCAACGTAACTGTAGTCTGGTAAAACACACCCTGCTATAGCAACGTAACTGTAGTCTGGTAAAACACACCCTGCTATAGCAACGTAACTGTAGTCTGGTAAAACACACCCTGCTATAGCAACGTAACTGTAGTCTGGTAAAACACACCCTGCTATAGCAACGTAACTGTAGTCTGGTAAAACACACACTGCTATAGCAACGTAACTGTAGTCTGGTAAAACACACCCTGCTATAGCAACGTAACTGTAATCTGGTAAAACACACCCTGCTATAGCAACGTAACTTGTCTTGTAAAACACACCCTGCTATAGCAACGTAATGAGTCTGGTAAAATACACCCTGCTATAGCAACGTAACTGTAGTCTGGTAAAACACACCCTGCTATAGCAACGTAACTGTAGTCTGGTAAAACACACCCTGCTATAGCAATGTAACTGTAGTCTGGTAAAACACACCCTGCTATAGCAACGTAACTGTAGTCTGGTAAAACACACCCTGCTATAGCAACGTAACTTGTCTTGTAAAACACACCCTGCTATAGCAATGTAACGAGTCTGGTATATATACACCCTGCTATAGCAACGTAACTGTAGTCTGGTAAAACACACCCTGCTATAGCAACGTAACTGTAGTCTGGTAAAACACACCCTGCTATAGCAACGTAACTGTAGTCTGGTAAAACACACCCTGCTATAGCAACGTAACTGTAGTCTGGTAAAACACACCCTGCTATAGCAACGTAACTGTAGTCTGCTAAAATACACCCTGCTATAGCAACGTAACTGTAATCTGGTAAAACACACCCTGCTATAGCAACGTAACTGTAGTCTGGTAAAACGCACCCTGCTATAGCAACGTAACGAGTCTGGTAAAACACACCCTGCTATAGCAACGTAACTGTAGTCTGGTAAAACACACCCTGCTATAGCAACGTAACTGTAGTCTGGTAAAACGCACCCTGCTATAGCAATGTAACTGTAGTCTGGTAAAACACACCCTGCTATAGCAACGTAACTGTAGTCTGGTAATACACACCCTGCTATAGCAACGTAACTGTAGTCTGCTAAAATACACCCTGCTATAGCAACGTAACTGTAGTCTGGTAAAACACACCCTGCTATAGCAATGTAACGAGTCTGGTATATATACACCCTGCTATAGCAACGTAATTTGTCTTGTAAAACACACCCTGCTATAGCAACCTAATGAGTCTGGTAAAACACACCCTGCTATAGCAACGTAACTGTAATCTGGTAAAACACACCCTGCTATAGCAACGTAACTGTAGTCTGGTAAAACACACCCTGCTATAGCAACGTAACTGTAGTCTGGTAAAACACACCCTGCTATAGCAACGTAACTGTAGTCTGGTAAAACACACCCTGCTATAGCAACGTAACGAGTCTTGTAAAACACACCCTGCTATAGCAACGTAACTGTAGTCTGGTAAAACACACCCTGCTATAGCAACGTAACTGTAGTCTGGTAAAACACACCCTGCTATAGAAACGTAACTGTAGTCTGGTAAAACACACCCTGCTATAGCAACGTAACTGTAGTCTGGTAAAACACACCCTGCTATAGCAACGTAACTGTAGTCTGGTAAAACACACCCTGCTATAGAAACGTAACTGTAGTCTGGTAAAACACACCCTGCTATAGCAACGTAACTGTAGTCTGCTAAAATACACCCTGCTATAGCAACGTAACTGTAGTCTGGTAAAACACACCCTGCTATAGAAACGTAACTGTAGTCTGGTAAAACACACCCTGCTATAGAAACGTAACTGTAGTCTGGTAAAACACACCCTGCTATAGCAACGTAACTGTAGTCTGGTAAAACACACCCTGCTATAGAAACGTAACTGTAGTCTGGAAAAACACACCCTGCTATAGCAACGTAACTGTAGTCTGCTAAAATACACCCTGCTATAGCAACGTAACTGTAGTCTGGTAAAACACACCCTGCTATAGCAAAGTAACTGTAGTCTGGTAAAACACACCCTGCTATAGCAACGTAACTGTAGTCTGGTAAAACACACCCTGCTATAGCAACATAACTGTAGTCTGGTAAAACACACCCTGCTATAGCAACGTAACTGTAGTCTGGTAAAACACACCCTGCTATAGCAACGTAACGAGTCTGGTAAAACACACCCTGCTATAGCAACGTAACTGTAGTCTGGTAAAACACACCCTGCTATAGCAACGTAACTGTAGTCTGGTAAAACACACCCTGCTATAGCAATGTAACGAGTCTGGTAAAACACACCCTGCTATAGCAACGTAACTTGTCTTGTAAAACACACCCTGCTATACCAATGTAACGAGTCTGGTATATATACACCCTGCTATAGCAACGTAACTTGTCTTGTAAAACACACCCTGCTATAGCAACGTAATGAGTCTGGTAAAACACACCCTGCTATAGCAACGTTACTGTAGTCTGGTAAAACACACCCTGCTATAGCAACGTAACTGTAGTCTGGTAAAACACACCCTGCTATAGCAACGTAACTGTAGTCTGGTAAAACACACCCTGCTATAGCAACGTAACTGTAGTCTGGTAAAACACACCCTGCTATAGCAACGTAACTTAGTCTGGTAAAACACACCCTGCTATAGCAACGTAACTGTAGTCTGCTAAAATACATCCTGCTATAGCAACGTAACTGTAATCTGGTAAAACACACCCTGCTATAGCAACGTAACTGTAGTCTGGTAAAACACACCCTGCTATAGCAACGTAACTGTAATCTGGTAAAACACACCCTGCTATAGCAACGTAACTGTAGTCTGCTAAAATACACCCTGCTATAGCAACGTAACTGTAGTCTGGTAAAACACACCCTGCTATAGCAACGTAACTGTAATCTGGTAAAACACACCCTGCTATAGCAACGTAACTGTAGTCTGGTAAAACACACCCTGCTATAGCAACGTAACTGAAGTCTGCTAAAATACACCCTGCTATAGCAACGTAACTGTAGTCTGGTAAAACACACCCTGCTATAGCAACGTAACTGTAATCTGGTAAAACACACCCTGCTATAGCAACGTAACTGTAGTCTGGTAAAACACACCCTGCTATAGCAACGTAACTGTAGTCTGGTAAAACACACCCTGCTATAGCAACGTAACTGTAGTCTGCTAAAATACACCCTGCTATAGCAACGTAACTGTAGTCTGGTAAAACACACCCTGCTATAGCAACGTAACTGTAGTCTGCTAAAATACACCCTGCTATAGCAACGTAACTGTAGTCTGGTAAAACACACCCTGCTATAGCAACGTAACTGTAGTCTGGTAAAACACACCCTGCTATAGCAATGTAACGAGTCTGGTAAAATACACCCTGCTATAGCAACGTAACTTGTCTTGTAAAACACACCCTGCTATAGCAACGTAACTGTAGTCTGGTAAAACACACCCTGCTATAGCAACGTAACTGTAGTCTGGTAAAATACACCCTGCTATAGCAACGTAACTGTAGTCTGGTAAAACACACCCTGCTATAGCAACGTAACTGTAGTCTGGTAAAACACACCCTGCTATAGCAACGTAACTGTAGTCTGGTAAAACACACCCTGCTATAGAAACGTAACTGTAGTCTGGTAAAACTCACCCTGCTATAGCAACGTAACTGTAGTCTGCTAAAATACACCCTGCTATAGCAACGTAACTGTAGTCTGGTAAAACTCACCCTGCTATAGCAACGTAACTGTAGTCTGGTAAAACACACCCTGCTATAGCAACGTAACGAGTCTGGTAAAACACACCCTGCTATAGCAACGTAACTGTAATCTGGTAAAACACACCCTGCTATAGCAACGTAACTGTAGTCTGGTAAAACTCACCCTGCTATAGCAACGTAACTTCTCTTGTAAAACACACCCTGCTATAGCAATGTAACTGTAGTCTCGTAAAACTCACCCTGCTATAGCAACGTAACTTCTCTTGTAAAACACACCCTGCTATAGCAATGTAACGAGTCTGGTATATATACACCCTGCTATAGCAACGTAACTTGTCTTGTAAAACACACCCTGCTATAGCAACGTAATGAGTCTGGTAAAACACACCCTGCTATAGCAACGTAACTGTAGTCTGGTAAAACACACCCTGCTATAGCAACGTAACTGTAGTCTGGTAAAACACACCCTGCTATAGCAACGTAACTGTAGTCTGGTAAAACACACCCTGCTATAGCAACGTAAGGAGTCTGGTAAAACACACCCTGCTATAGCAACGTAACTGTAGTCTGGTAAAACACACCCTGCTATAGCAACGTAACTGTAGTCTGGTAAAACACACCCTGCTATAGCAACGTAACTGTAGTCTGGTAAAACACACCCTGCTATAGCAACGTAACTGTAGTCTGGTAAAACACACCCTGCTATAGCAACGTAACTGTAATCTGGTAAAACACACCCTGCTATTGCAACGTAACTGTAATCTGGTAAAACACACCCTGCTATAGCAACGTAACTAGTCTGGTAAAACACACCCTGCTATAGCAACGTAACTGTAATCTGGTAAAACACACCCTGCTATAGCAACTTAACTGTAGTCTGGTAAAACACACCCTGCTATAGCAACGTAACTGTAGTCTGGTAAAACACACCCTGCTATAGCAACGTAACTGTAGTCTGGTAAAACACACCCTGCTATAGCAACGTAACTGTACTCTGGTAAAACACACCCTGCTATAGCAACGTAAAAGTAGATGGTATAACACACCCTGCTATAGCAACGTAACTGTAATCTGGTAAAACACACCCTGCTATAGCAACGTAACTGTAGTCTGGTAAAACACACCCTGCTATAGCAACGTAACTTGTCTGGTAAAACACACCCTGCTATAGCAACGTAACTGTAATCTGGTAAAACACACCCTGCTATAGCAACGTAACTGTAATCTGGTAAAACACACCCTGCTATAGCAACGTAACTGTAATCTGGTAAAACACACCCTGCTATAGCAACGTAACTGTAATCTTGTAAAACACACCCTGCTATAGCAACGTAACTGTAGTCTGGTAAAACACACCCTGCTATAGCAACGTAACTGTAGTCTGGTAAAACACACCCTGCTATAGCAACGTAACTGTAGTCTGGTAAACACACCCTGCTATAGCAACGTAACTGTAATCTGGTAAAACACACCCTGCTATAGCAACGTAACTAGTCTGGTAAAACACACCCTGCTATAGCAACTTAACTGTAATCTGGTAAAACACACCCTGCTATAGCAACGTAACTGTAATCTGGTAAAACACACCCTGCTATAGCAACGTAACTGTAGTCTGGTAAAACACACCCTGCTATAGCAACATAACTGTAGTCTGGTAAAACACACCCTGCTATAGCAACGTAAAAGTAGATGGTATAACACACCCTGCTATAGCAACGTAACTGTAATCTGGTAAAACACACCCTGCTATAGCAACGTAACTGTAGTCTGGTAAAACACACCCTGCTATAGCAACGTAACTTGTCTGGTAAAACACACCCTGCTATAGCAACGTAACTGTAGTCTGGTAAAACACACCCTGCTATAGCAACGTAACTGTAATCTGGTAAAACACACCCTGCTATAGCAACGTAACTGTAATCTGGTAAAACACACCCTGCTATAGCAACGTAACTAGTCTGGTAAAACACACCCTGCTATAGCAACGTAACTGTAATCTGGTAAAACACACCCTGCTATAGCAACGTAACTGTAGTCTGGTAAAACACACCCTGCTATAGCAACGTAACTGTAGTCTGGTAAAACACACCCTGCTATAGCAACGTAAAAGTAGATGGTAAAACACACCCTGCTATAGCAACGTAACTAATCTGGTAAAACACACCCTGCTTTAGCAACGTAACTGTAGTCTGGTAAAACACACCCTGCTATAGCAACGTAACTGTAATCTGGTAAAACACACCCTGCTATAGCAACGTAACTGTAATCTGGTAAAACGCACCCTGCTATAGCAACGTAACTGTAGTCTGGTAAATCACACCCTGCTATAGCAACGTAACTGTAGTCTGGTAAAACACACCCTGCTATAGCAACGTAACTAGTCTGGTAAAACACACCCTGCTATAGCAACGTAACTGTAATCTGGTAAAACACACCCTGCTATAGCAACGTAACTGTAATCTGGTAAAATACACCCTGCTATAGCAACGTAACTGTAATCTGGTAAAACACACCCTGCTATAGCAACGTAACTGTAATCTGGTAAAACACACCCTGCTATAGCAACGTAACTGTAATCTGGTAAAACACACCCTGCTATAGCAACGTAACTGTAATCTGGTAAAACACACCCTGCTATAGCAACGTAACTGTAATCTGGTAAAACACACCCTGCTATAGCAACGTAACTGTAATCTGGTAAAACACACCCTGCTATAGCAACGTAACTGTAGTCTGGTAAAACACACCCTGCTATAGCAACATAACTGTAGTCTGGTAAAACACACCCTGCTATAGCAACGTAAAAGTAGATGGTATAACACACCCTGCTATAGCAACGTAACTGTAATCTGGTAAAACACACCCTGCTATAGCAACGTAACTGTAGTCTGGTAAAACACACCCTGCTATAGCAACGTAACTTGTCTGGTAAAACACACCCTGCTATAGCAACGTAACTGTAGTCTGGTAAAACACACCCTGCTATAGCAACGTAACTGTAATCTGGTAAAACACACCCTGCTATAGCAACGTAACTGTAATCTGGTAAAACACACCCTGCTATAGCAACGTAACTAGTCTGGTAAAACACACCCTGCTATAGAAACGTAACTGTAATCTGGTAAAACACACCCTGCTATAGCAACGTAACTGTAGTCTGGTAAAACACACCCTGCTATAGCAACGTAACTGTAGTCTGGTAAAACACACCCTGCTATAGCAACGTAAAAGTAGATGGTAAAACACACCCTGCTATAGCAACGTAACTAATCTGGTAAAACACACCCTGCTTTAGCAACGTAACTGTAATCTGGTAAAACACACCCTGCTATAGCAACGTAACTGTAATCTGGTAAAACGCACCCTGCTATAGCAACGTAACTGTAGTCTGGTAAATCACACTCTGCTATAGCAACGTAACTGTAGTCTGGTAAAACACACCCTGCTATAGCAACGTAACTAGTCTGGTAAAACACACCCTGCTATAGCAACGTAACTGTAGTCTGGTAAAACACACCCTGCTATAGCAACGTAACTGTAATCTGGTAAAACACACCCTGCTATAGCAACGTAACTGTAATCTGGTAAAACGCACCCTGCTATAGCAACGTAACTGTAGTCTGGTAAATCACACCCTGCTATAGCAACGTAACTGTAGTCTGGTAAAACACACCCTGCTATAGCAACGTAACTAGTCTGGTAAAACACACCCTGCTATAGCAACGTAACTGTAATCTGGTAAAACACACCCTGCTATAGCAACGTAACTGTAATCTGGTAAAATACACCCTGCTATAGCAACGTAACTGTAATCTGGTAAAACACACCCTGCTATAGCAACGTAACTGTAATCTGGTAAAATACACCCTGCTAAAGCAACGTAACTGTAGTCTGGTAAAACACACCCTGCTATAGCAACGTAACTGTAATCTGGTAAAATACACCCTGCTATAGCAACGTAACTGTAGTCTGGTAAAACACACCCTGCTATAGCAACGTAACTGTAGTCTGGTAAAATACACCCTGCTAAAGCAACGTATCTGTAGTCTGGGAAATGACAAGATTAAGACACAGTGCTGTCAGCATCATTGAAATGTTGTGGTTCCACTGAAGGACTCCTTCCTGCAGGTTTGAAGGTGTACACTACAGACTACACATTTACATTTTAGTCATTTAGCAGACGCTCTTATCCAGAGCGACTTACTGTTAGTGTGTACATACATTTCTTTTCATACTGGTCCCCCGTGGGAAACGAACCCACAACCCTGGCGTTGCAAACGCCATGCTCTACCACCTGAGCTAAACAGGACTATACACAATACAGACTACACACTATATACTCCACACTCCACACTATAGACTACACGCTACAGACTACACACTACACACTACAGACTACACACTACAGACTACACACTACAGACTACACACTACAGACTACACACTATAGACTCCACACTACACACTATAGACTAGACACTACAAAATAGACTACAGACTGCACACTACACACTACAGACTAGACACTACAGACTACAGACTAGACACTACAGACTAGACACTATAGACTACAGACTGTAGACCCTACACTATAGACTCCACACTACAGACTATAGACTAGACACTACAAAATAGACTATAGACTCCACACTACACACTATAGACTAGACACTACAAAATAGACTACAGACTACACACTACAGACTAGACACTACAGACTACACACTATAGACTCCACACTCCACACTATAGACTCCACACTACAGACTACACACTACAGACTGCACACTACAGACTACAGACTGTAGACCCTACACTATAGACACTACACTACACACTATATACTACAGATTACACAGTAGAGACTACAGATTACACAGTAGAGACTACATATTACACAGTAGAGACTACATATTACACAGTAGAGACTACATATTACACAGTAGACTACAGATTACACAGTAGAGACTACAGATTACACAGTAGAGACTACAGATTACACAGTAGAGACTACATATTACACAGTAGACTACATATTACACAGTAGAGACTACAGATTACACAGTAGACTACATATTACACAGTAGAGACTACAGATTACACAGTAGAGACTACAGATTACACAGTAGAGACTACAGATTACACAGTAGAGACTACAGATTACACAGTAGAGACTACAGATTACACAGTAGAGACTACATATTACACAGTAGAGACTACATATTACACAGTAGAGACTACAGATTACACAGTAGAGACTACATATTACACAGTAGAGACTACAGATTACACAGTAGAGACTACATATTACACAGTAGAGACTACATATTACACAGTAGAGACTACAGATTACACAGTAGAGACTACAGATTACACAGTAGAGACTACAGATTACACAGTAGAGACTACATATTACACAGTAGAGGCTACAGATTACACAGTAGAGACTACAGATTACACAGTAGAGACTACAGATTACACAGTAGAGACTACAGATTACACAGTAGAGACTACAGATTACACAGTAGAGACTACAGATTACACAGTAGAGACTACAGATTACACAGTAGAGGCTACAGATTACACAGTAGAGACTACATATTACACAGTAGAGGCTACAGATTACACAGTAGAGGCTACAGATTACACAGTAGAGACTACAGATTACACAGTAGAGACTACAGATTACACAGTAGAGACTACAGATTACACAGTAGAGACTACAGATTGCACAGTAGAGACTACAGATTGCACAGTAGAGACTACAGATTACACAGTAGAGACTACAGATTACACAGTAGAGACTACAGATTACACAGTAGAGACTACAGATTACACAGTAGAGACTACAGATTACACAGTAGAGACTACAGATTACACAGTAGAGACTACAGATTACACAGTAGACTACATATTACACAGTAGACCTAAGATTACACAGTAGACTACAGATTACACAGTAGAGACTACAGATTACACAGTAGAGACTACAGATTACACAGTAGAGACTACAGATTACACAGTAGAGACTACATATTACACAGTAGAGACTACATATTACACAGTAGAGGCTACAGATTACACAGTAGAGGCTACAGATTACACAGTAGAGACTACAGATTACACAGTAGAGACTACAGATTACACAGTAGAGACTACAGATTACACAGTAGAGACTACAGATTACACAGTAGAGACTACAGATTACACAGTAGAGGCTACAGATTACACAGTAGAGGCTACAGATTACACAGTAGAGGCTACATATTACACAGTAGACTACATATTACACAGTAGAGACTACAGATTACACAGTAGAGACTACAGATTACACAGTAGAGACTACAGATTACACAGTAGAGACTACAGATTACACAGTAGGCTACAGATTACACAGTAGACTACATATTACACAGTAGACTACATATTACACAGTAGACTACAGATTACACAGTAGAGACTACAGATTACACAGTAGAGACTACAGATTACACAGTAGACTACAGATTACACAGTAGACTACAGATTACACAGTAGAGACTACAGATTACACAGTAGAGACTACAGATTACACAGTAGAGACTACAGATTACACAGTAGACTACAGATTACACAGTAGAGGCTACAGATTACACAGTAGAGACTACATATTACACAGTAGACTACATATTACACAGTAGAGACTACATATTACACAGTAGAGACTACATATTACACAGTAGACTACAGATTACACAGTAGAGACTACAGATTACACAGTAGAGACTACAGATTACACAGTAGAGGCTGCAGATTACACAGTAGAGACTACATATTACACAGTAGACTACAGATTACACAGTAGAGGCTACAGATTACACAGTAGAGGCTACAGATTACACAGTAGGCTACAGATTACACAGTAGGCTACAGATTACACAGTAGACTACAGATTACACAGTAGAGACTACAGATTACACAGTGTAGGCTACATATTACACAGTAGGCTACATATTACACAGTAGAGACTACAGATTACACAGTAGAGACTACGGATTACACAGTAGAGACTACAGATTACACAGTAGAGACTACGGATTACACAGTAGAGACTACAGATTACACAGTAGAGACTACAGATTACACAGTAGAGACTGCAGATTACACAGTAGAGACTACAGATTACACAGTAGAGACTACAGATTACACAGTAGAGACTACAGATTACACAGTAGAGGCTACAGATTACACAGTAGAGGCTACAGATTACACAGTAGAGACTACAGATTACACAGTAGAGACTGCAGATTACACAGTAGAGACTACAGATTACACAGTAGAGACTACAGATTACACAGTAGAGACTACAGATTACACTGTAGACTACAGATTACACTGTAGACTACATATTACACAGTAGAGACTACATATTACACAGTAGAGACTACATATTACACAGTAGAGACTACAGATTACACAGTAGAGACTACAGATTACACAGTAGAGGCTACAGATTACACAGTAGAGGCTACAGATTACACAGTAGAGGCTACAGATTACACAGTAGAGGCTACAGATTACACAGTAGAGGCTACAGATTACACAGTAGAGGCTACAGATTACACAGTAGAGGCTACAGACTGCACACTACAGATTACACAGTAGAGACTACAGATTACACAGTAGAGACTACAGATTACACAGTAGAGGCTACAGATTACACAGTAGAGACTACATATTACACAGTAGAGACTACAGATTACACAGTAGAGACTACAGACTGCACACTACAGATTACACAGTAGAGACTACAGATTACACAGTAGAGGCTACAGATTACACAGTAGAGACTACAGATTACACAGTAGAGACTACAGATTACACAGTAGAGACTACAGACTGCACACTACAGATTACACAGTAGAGACAACAGATTACACAGTAGAGACTACAGATTACACAGTAGAGACTACAGATTACACAGTAGAGACTACAGATTACACAGTAGAGACTACATATTACACAGTAGAGACTACAGATTACACAGTAGAGACTACAGATTACACAGTAGAGACTACAGATTACACAGTAGAGACTACAGATTACACAGTAGAGACTACAGATTACACAGTAGAGACTACAGATTACACAGTAGAGACTACATATTACACAGTAGAGACTACAGATTACACAGTAGAGACTACAGATTACACAGTAGAGACTACAGATTACACAGTAGAGACTACAGATTACACAGTAGAGACTACAGATTACACAGTAGAGACTACAGATTACACAGTAGAGACTACAGACTGCACACTACAGACTACACAATAGACTGCACACTACAGACTATAGACTAGACTACACACTATAGACTACACACTATAGACTACACACTATAGACTACACACTATAGACTACACCTTACTACTACAGACTACAAACTACAGACTACACAGTACTGACTACGCATTACAGACTACACATTACAGTCTTCACACTACACATATCACACTTCTAACTACACACTACAGACTACACATTACTACTACAGACTACAGACTGCACAATATAGTTTACACACTACACATACGACTACACACTACAGACTACACACTACAGACTACACACTACAGACTACACACTATAGACTACACACTATAGACTACACACTATAGACTACACACTACAGACTACAAACTACACAATATAGTTTACACACTACACATACGACTACACACTACAGACTACACACTACGGACTACACACTATAGACTACACACTACAGACTACAAACTACACAATATAGTTTACACACTACACATACGACTACACACTACAGACTACACACTACAGACTACACACTACAGACTACACACTATAGACTACACACTATAGACTACACAGTAGACTACAGACTACAAACTACACAATATAGTTTACACACTACACATACGACTACAGACTACACACTACAGACTACACACTATAGACTACACACTACACACTATAGACTACACACTAGACTACAGACTTCACACTATAGACCAGACACTATATACTACAAACTAAACTACAGATTACAGAATAGACTACACAATACAGACTACACACTATGGACTACAGACTAAACACTTCACACTGTAGAGTATAGATTACACACTACAGATTACACACTATACAATACAGACTACACATTACAGACTACACACTATAGACTACAGACTACACACTTCACACAACAGACTACAAACTATGGACTACAAACTATAGACTACACACTATAGACTAACACACTTTAGACTACACACTATAGACTAACACACTATAGACTACAGACTAAACAATATATTTACTACACACTGTACACTACAGACTACAAATTACACACTACACAGTACAGACTACAAACTACAGATACTCACTACACACTAATGACTATGGAAATCAGACTACATACTACACACTACACACTTCACACTATGGACTACACACTAAGGAGTACTGACTATAGACTACACACTGTAGACCAACACACGGTAGACTACACACTATAGACTAGACTACACACTTCACACTACAGACTACATACTACAGACCACACACTATAGGCTACAGACTAAACACTAGACTACACAGTACAGACTACACACTACACAATATATTTACTACACACTGCACAGTACACAGTACAAACTACAGACTACGTAATTCAGACTACATTCTGCAGACTATGGAATTCAGACTACAGACTACACACTACACAGTACAGACTACAAACTACACACTACTCACTACACACTACAGACTATACACTAAAGACTATGGAAATCAGACTACACACTATAGACTACATATTACAGACTACACATTACACGTAACACACTATGAACTACAGACTACACATTACAGACTGCACACTACAGACCACTATAGATCATAGACTACACACTACAGACTACACACCACACACTACATTCTACACATTGCGGACTTCACACTATGGACTACAGACCACAGACTACAGACTACATACTATAGACTACACACTACAGACTACACACCACACACTACATTCTACACATTGCGGACTTCACACTATGGACTACAGACCACAGACTACAGACTACATACTATAGACTACACACTACAGACTACACACTACATACTATAGACTACACACTACAGACTACACACTATAGACTACACACTATAGACTACACACTACAGACTACACACTACAGACTACAGACTACACAGTACAGACTGTGTTGTACAGACTTCACACTATGGACTACAGACTAGAGACTACCCAGCAAACCGGAAACATTCCCAGAAAATTAGCTAAGATTCCCATTACGTTTTTGTGTGGATTTTATTTAACATTAGCAAATGTTTTAAATGAAATATCCTTGTAATGTTCTCCTAAAATGTACTAAAATGTTGTGCACAACATCTGTAACAACTACCCCTGAACATTCCCCAAACGTTTTCTTTAGGGTTCCAGGTAAAGAACAGACTAAATGTGTTCTGGGAGTGTTCTTGCAACATCAGACGAATGTTTTATATAAACATTGTATAATCATCAGCACAACTGGACAGTTTTTGAGTTATGAGAACATTTGGAAAAAAATGAATGTTCTTGGAACTTTTACAGAACCAATTTTGGTTTTCTGGCTGTATTCAACTAACTGTTTTAGTACTAATCTCCTCGTCCTATTTCTGTATAGAGGGATCCATGTTCAGTATATTGTATATGCTTGTAAATTTCCACCCTACTAATGGATCTAGTCTTTACGGGTCACGTGTCTCCTGGGTGTCCATGGTTGAGAGCAGGCTGGGACAGACATACAGTGTCTCCATCTGATGATGAGGACTGTTCTAATACTAGGCCTCCAGGGAGTCATTCAGGGCCTTTAGATGGTCTGGGGAGTTTCTCTCTCTCAGCAACCCCCCCCCCCCCCTCGCTCTCTGTGGGTGTGTGTATCAAGGCTTCGCCAATCAGAGCAAAAGTCCATCCGCATTAAAAGCCTGTTTACCAGATAGCGAACAGAATAGATGTCCATTGGACTGCTGGACGGAAACCTGTGTGAAGCTATTAATAATAGTGACTTGCCTAGTGTCTCCAGAACAGAACCTTTCTATAGGGCAGTTGGCTTCTCTCCTCCTTTCCCTGTTTGGAACAATGTGCCAGTTACCGTAAGCTGAAGTGGACTCCCGTTAACTTCTGTTGTCCACATTCCACCCATTCAGTTTAAAGGAAACAATAAGTCATTTAAAGGAGGATGTTTTTACCACCTTTTATTCTGGAAGTCATTGACAGTTATTTTGACCCATTTTAGTTTATCCTCTAACTACTGAATTATAATGCTGTCCTATTAATATACATGGCATACCTGGCATAGTCACTCTACTGATCTATTTAAAAGTCCCCTGAACACCTTTTAAAGTGTTTTACTGTTACACTTCATCTCAACACTGTCCTATAATAATAATAATAATAATAATAATAATAATTTAAACTGAACAAAAATATAAACGCAACATGTAAAGTGTTGGTCCCATGTTTCATGAGCTGAAATAAAAGATCCCAGAAATTTTCCTTATGCACAAAAAGCGTATTTCTCTCAGGTTTTGTGCACAAATCTGTTTACATCCCTGTTAGTGAGCATTTCTCCTTTGCCAAGATAATCCATCCACCTGACAGGTGTGGCACATCAAGAAGCTGATTAAACAGCATGATCATTACACAGGAGCACCTTGTGCTGGGGACAATAAAATGCCACTCTAAAATGTGCAGTTTTGTCACACAACACAATTCCACAGATGTCTCAAGATTTAAGGGAGCTTGCAATTGCCATGCTGACTGCAGGAATGTCCACCAGAGCTGTTGCCAGAGAATGTAATGTTCATTATTGCATCTGAGCTCCTAGAGTGTGCAGCTCTCCTTTTCTTTTTCAAATGTTCATTTATCTACCATAAACCGCCTCCAACGTCATTTTAGAAAATTTGGCAGTACGTCCAACCGGCCTCACTACCGCAGACCATGTGTAACCACGCCAGCCCAGGACCTCCACATTAGGCGTTTTTCACCTGTGGGATCATCTGAGAGCAGCCAGCCGGACAGCTGATGAAACTGAGGAGTATTTCTGTCTCTAATAAAGCCATTTTGTGGGGAAAAACTCATTCTGATTGGCTGGGCCTGGCTCCCCAGTGGCTGGGCCTGGCTCCCCAGTGGCTGGGTCTGGCTCCCCAGTGGCTGGGCCTGGCTCCCCAGTGGCTGGGCCTGGCTCCCCAGTGGCTGGGCCTGGGCCTGGCTCTCCAGTGGCTGGGCCTGGCTCCCCAGTGGCTGGGTCTGGCTCCCCAGTGGCTGGGTCTGGCTCCCCATTGGCTGGGTCTGGCTCCCCAGTGGCTGGGTCTGGCTCCCCATTGGCTGGGCCTGGCTCCCCAGTGGCTGGGCCTGGCTCCCCAGTGGCTGGGTCTGGCTCCCCAGTGGCTGGGCCTGGCTCCCCAGTGGCCCTCCCCAGTGGCTGGGTCTGGCTCCCCAGTGGCTGGGCCTGGCTCCCCAGTGGCTGGGCCTGGCTCCCCAGTGGCTGGGTCTGGCTCCCCAGTGGCTGGGCCTGGGCCTGGCTCCCCAGTGGCTGGGCCTGGGCCTGGCTCCCCAGTGGCTGGGTCTGGCTCCCCAGTGGCTGGGTCTGGCTCCCCAGTGGCTGGGCCTGGGCCTGGCTCCCCAGTGGCTGGGTCTGGCTCCCCAGTGGCTGGGCCTGGCTCCCCAGTGGCTGGGCCTGGCTCCCCAGTGGCTGGGTCTGGCTCCCCAGTGGCTGGGCCTGGCTCCCCAGTGGCTGGGCCTGGGCCTGGCTCCCCAGTGGCTGGGCCTGGCTCCCCAGTGGCTGGGTCTGGCTCCCCAGTGGCTGGGTCTGGCTCCCCAGTGGCTGGGTCTGGCTCCCCATTGGCTGGGTCTGGCTCCCCAGTGGCTGGGCCTGGCTCCCCAGTGGCTGGGTCTGGCTCCCCATTGGCTGGGCCTGGCTCCCCAGTGGCTGGGCCTGGCTCCCCAGTGGCTGGGTCTGGCTCCCCAGTGGCTGGGCCTGGCTCCCCAGTGGCCCTCCCCAGTGGCTGGGTCTGGCTCCCCAGTGGCTGGGCCTGGCTCCCCAGTGGCTGGGTCTGGCTCCCCAGTGGCTGGGCCTGGGCCTGGCTCCCCAGTGGCTGGGCCTGGGCCTGGCTCCCCAGTGGCTGGGTCTGGCTCCCCAGTGGCTGGGCCTGGGCCTGGCTCCCCAGTGGCTGGGTCTGGCTCCCCAGTGGCTGGGCCTGGCTCCCCAGTGGCTGGGCCTGGCTCCCCAGTGGCTGGGTCTGGCTCCCCAGTGGCTGGGCCTGGCTCCCCAGTGGCTGGGCCTGGCTCCCCAGTGGCTGGGTCTAAGACCTCCCAGACCCACCCATGGCTGCGTCCTTGCCCAGTCATGTGAAATCCATAGATTAGGGCCTAATTTATTTATTTCAATTGACTGATTTCTTTATATGAACTGTAACTCAGTAAATTTGTTTCAATTGTTTCATGTTGCGTTTATATTTTTTGTTCAGTATATTTGATGTCTATAGCGTTTTTCATAACAATTTCAAAGCGCTTCAAAAGCAAAAAACAAACAAGCAATACATCATCATGAGTAGCCTAGCTATAGTTAGCTAGCTCAACCAATACATCATCATGAGTAGCCTAGCTATAGTTAGCTAGCTCAACCAATACATCATCATGAGTAGCCTAGCTATAGTTAGCTAGCTCAACCAATACATCATCATGAGTAGCCTAGCTATAGTTAGCTAGCTCAACCAATACATCATCATGAGTAGCCTAGCTATAGTTAGCTAGCTCAACCAATACATCATCATGAGTAGCCTAGCTATTTATAGCTAGCTCAACCAATACATCATCATGAGTAGCCTAGCTATAGTTGGCTAGGTCAACTAACAGAGGCCAAGTCTTTGAGTGCATGCATCCTCCAAAGATGCAGCAGGACAGTTCATGGCTTGTTCAGGTTGATGAAGATGGAGTCTGGTAGAGGGCTACTCTGAGTCATTACATTTACATTTACATTTACATTTTAGTCATTTAGCAGACGCTCTTATCCAGAGCGACTTACAGGAGCAATTAGGGTTAAGTGCCTTGCTCAAGGGCACATTAACGTCATTTAGCAGACGCTCTTAGCCAGAGCGACTCACAAATTGGTGCGTTCACCCTATAGCCAGTGGGATAACCACTTTACAATTTGGGGGGGGAGAGAGAGGCCAGTTAACAGTACAGTAAGGAGAGGGGAGGGAGAGGCAGGTTAACAGGACACTAAGGAGAGGGGAGAGAGAGGCCGGTTAACAGGACACTACGGAGAGGGGAGAGAGAGGCAGGATAACAGGACACTAAAGAGAGGGGAGAGAGAGGCCGGTTAACAGGACACTAAGGAGAGGGGAGAGAGAGGCCGGTTAACAGGACACTACGGAGAGGGGAGAGAGAGGCCGTTTAACAGGACACTAAAGAGAGGGGAGAGAGAGGCAGGTTAACAGGACACTAAGGAGAGGGGAGAGAGAGGCAGGTTAACAGGACACTAAGGAGAGGGGAGAGAGAGGCAGGTTAACAGGACACTGAGAGGGGAGAGAGAGGCAGGTTAACAGGACACTAAGGAGAGGGGAGAGAGAGGCAGGTTAACAGGACACTGAGAGGGGAGAGAGAGGCCGGTTAACAGGACACTAAGGAGAGGGGAGAGAGAGGCAGGTTAACAGGACACTAATGAGAGGGGAGAGAGACGCAGGTTAACAGGACACAAAGGAGAGGGGAGAGAGAGGCAGGATAACAGGACACTAATGAGAGGGGAGAGAGACGCAGGTTAACAGGACACAAAGGAGAGGGGAGAGAGAGGCAGGATAACAGGACAATAAGGAGAGGGGGAGAGAGAGGCAGGATAACAGGACAGGGGGGGGGGGGGGGGTTAGAAGGATTACTTTATCCATGTGTAGCACCCACTTGGGTGATGCCTCAGCAGGTCTGGGTGGCAGAAAGCTCACCACACACAGTTCAGAATAGTAGCCACCCGTCCTCACTACGTATTTTTGTATTTTATTAGGATCCTCATTAGCTGTTGCTAATCTCCTCCATATAGCCAAACTCTCACACACTCGCATGCACACACAAATTTAAACAAAACATGTTTTATTTTTGTGTGTGTGATTAGTGCTCAATTAATTTATACATTTATAATTAGTAGGTTTTGTTATCTGTTTTAACAAACCTCATTCACGCTGATCGTTCTGTGGGTAAGCGAATCCTCTTACCACTGACTCTCCCAAGCATCTTCGACCTGTGTTTTGGCTTACTGCCCCGCATACTGCTTGTATCCACAGCACTAACTTGTGAGTTGGTGATATCCTGCTTATTTAGGTCCCTTGTGCCTCAGTTGGTAGAGCATGGCGCTTGCAACGCCAGGGTTGTTGGTTTGATTCCCACAGGGTGACCAGTGTGGGGGGGGGGTTTGTGTATTTAAATGTATGCACTCAGTACTGTAAGTTGCTCTGGATAAGAGTGTCTGGTAAATGACAAAACATGTAGTAAAGTGCAGCCAGAATCCATACAGTGAGTAAATTCTCTGCCTTCTCTCTGTTTATCGATCTTGTGTGTGTATGCCATTTCACTGGTGGAGCTTGTTTTCGGGAGGCTGGGTGTGGGAAGTGTTTGGGAACTTATTTTAGCTCACAACAAGCTTGTAGCATGGCTAATACTAGACAGAAAAATGCTGCACAGCTCAATGTGGAAGAGAAATACGTATCAACTACTCAATCAACAACTGCTGCCACGACTAATTGAAGAATGAAAGAAAGGAACTGCTGCCACGACTAATTGAAGAATGAAAGAAAGGAACTGCTGCCACGACTAATTGAAGAATGAAAGAAAGGAACTGCTGCCACGACTAAATGAAGAATGAAAGAAAGGAACTGCTGCCACGACTAATTGAAGAATGAAAGAAAGGAACTGCTGCCACGACTAATTGAAGAATGAAAGAAAGGAACTGCTGCCACGACTAATTAAAGAATGAAAGAAAGGAACTGCTGCCACGACTAATTGGAGAATGAAAGAAAGGAACTGCTGCCACGACTAATTGGAGAATGAAAGAAAGGAACTGCTGCCACGACTAATTGGAGAATGAAAGAAAGGAACTGCTGCCACGACTAATTGGAGAATGAAAGAAAGGAACTGCTGCCACGACTAATTGAAGAATGAAAGAAAGGAACTGCTGCCACGACTAATTGAAGAATGAAAGAAAGGAACTGCTGCCACGACTAATTGGAGAATGAAAGAAAGGAACTGCTGCCACGACTAATTGGAGAATGAAAGAAAGGAACTGCTGCCACGACTAATTGGAGAATGAAAGAAAGGAACTGCTGCCACGACTAATTGGAGAATGAAAGAAAGGAACTGCTGCCACGACTAATTGGAGAATGAAAGAAAGGAACTGCTGCCACGACTAATTGGAGAATGAAAGAAAGGAACTGCTGCCACGACTAATTGAAGAATGAAAGAAAGGAACTGCTGCCACGACTAATTGAAGAATGAAAGAAAGGAACTGCTGCCACGACTAATTGGAGAATGAAAGAAAGGAACTGCTGCCACGACTAATTGAAGAATGAAAGAAAGGAACTGCTGCCACGACTAATTGGAGAATGAAAGAAAGGAACTGCTGGCACAACTAAATGAAGAATGAAAGAAAGGAACTGCTGCCACGACTAATTGAAGAATGAAAGAAAGGAACTGCTGCCACGACTAATTGGAGAATGAAAGAAAGGAACTGCTGCCACGACTAATTGGAGAATGAAAGAAAGGAACTGCTGCCACGACTAATTGAAGAATGAAAGAAAGGAACTGCTGCCACGACTAATTGAAGAATGAAAGAAAGGAACTGCTGCCACGACTAATTGGAGAATGAAAGAAAGGAACTGCTGGCACGACTAAATGAAGAATGAAAGAAAGGAACTGCTGCCACGACTAATTGAAGAATGAAAGAAAGGAACTGCTGCCACGACTAATTGAAGAATGAAAGAAAGGAACTGCTGCCACGACTAATTGAAGAATGAAAGAAAGGAACTGCTGCCACGACTAATTGGAGAATGAAAGAAAGGAACTGCTGCCACAACTAATTGGAGAATGAGAGAAAGGAACTGCTGCCACGACTAATTGGAGAATGAAAGAAAGGAACTGCTGCCACGACTAATTGGAGAATGAAAGAAAGGAACTGCTGCCATGACTAATTGGAGAATGAAAGAAAGGAACTGCTGCCATGACTAATTGGAGAATGAAAGAAAGGAACTGCTGCCACGACTAATTGGAGAATGAAAGAAAGGAACTGCTGCCACGACTAATTGAAGAATGAAAGAAAGGAACTGCTGCCACGACTAATTGAAGAATGAAAGAAAGGCAACAAGACATCCTTGAAGTATGATCAGCTGGTCGTTTACCCCCCCCTCTCTGCATCTATCAGCCACCTGATTCTGACATCGGTAGTTTCACTGATATCCTTGCATCAACCTTGGATTTGATTAATAATGAAGATAAGATTTGAATTCTATTGGGTGATTACAACATAAATGTATTTAAATGTGAAAACCACTCACTGACATCTGACTTTTTGAATACTTTTTATTTTATTTCACCTTTATTTAACCAGGTAAGCCAGTTGAGAACAAGTTCTCATTTACAACTGCGACCTGGCCAAGATAAAGCAAAGCAGTGCGATAAAAACAACAACACAGAGTTACATATGGGGTAAACAAAACATAAAGTCAAAAATACAACAGAAAATATATATACAGTGTGTGCAAATGTAGCAAGTTATGGAGGTAAGGCAAAAAATAGGCTATAGTGCAAAATAATTACAATGTAGTATTAACACTGGAATGATAGATGTGCAAGAGATGATGTTCAAATAGAGATACTGGGGTACAAATGAGCAAAATAAATAACAATATAGGGATGAGGTAGTTGGGCGGGCTAATTTCAGATGGGCTGTGTACAGGTGCAGTGATCGGTAAGGTGCTCTGACAACTGATGCTTAAAGTTAGTGAGGGAGATAAGTGTCTCCAGCTTCAGAGATTTTTGCAGTTCGTTCCAGTCATTGGCAGCAGAGAACTGGAAGGAATGGCGGCCAAAGGAGGTGTTGGCTTTGGGGATGACCAGTGAGATATACCTGCTGGAGCGCATACTACGGGTGGGTGTTGCTATGGTGACCAATGAGCTAAGATAAGGCGGGGATTTGCCTAGCAGTGATTTATAGATGGCCTGGAGCCAGTGGGTTTGGCGACGAATATGTAGTGAGGACCAGCCAACGAGCGTACAGGTCACAGTGGTGGGTAGTATATGGGGCTTTGGAGACAAAACGGATGGCACTGTGATAGACTACATCCAATTTGCTGAGTAGAGTGTTGGAGGCTATTTTGTAAATGACATCGCCGAAGTCAAGGATCGGTAGGATAGTCAGTTTTACGAGGGCATGTTTGGCAGCATGAGTGAAGGAGGCTTTGTTGCGAAATAGGAAGCCGATTCTAGATTTAACTTTGGATTGGAGATTCTTAATGTGAGTCTGGAAGGAGAGTTTACAGTCTAACCAGACACCTAGGTATTTGTAGTTGTCCACATACTCTAGGTCAGACCGGTCGAGAGTAGTGATTCTAGTCGGGTGGGCGGGTGCAAGCAGCGTCGGTTGAAGAGCATGCATTTAGTTTTACTAGTGTTTAAGAGCAGTTGGAGGCTACTGAAAGAGTGTTGTATGGCATTGAAGCTTGTTTGGAGGTTTGTTAACACAGTGTCCAATGAAGGGCCAGATGTATACAAAATGGTGTCGTCTGCGTAGAGGTGGATCTGAGAGTCATCAGCAGCAAGAGCGACATCATTGATATACATGGAGAAAAGAGTCGGCCCAAGAATTGAACCCTGTGGCACCCCCATAGAGACTGCCATAGGTCCAGACAACAGGCCCTCCGATTTGACACATTGAACTCTATCTGAGAAGTAGTTGGTGAACCAGGCGAGGCAGTCATTTGAGAAACCAAGGCTATTTAGTCTGCCAATAAGAATACGGTGGTTGACAGAGTCGAAAGCCTTGACCAGGTCGATGGAGACGGCTGCACAGTACTGTCTATTATCGATCGCGGATATAATATCGTTTAGGACCTTGAGCGTGGCTGAAGTGCACCCATGACCAGCTCGGAAACCGGATTGCATAGCGGTGAAGGTACGGTGGGATTCGAAATGGTCGGTGATCTGTTTGTTAACTTGGCTTTCAAAAACTTTCGAAAGGCAGGGCAGGATGGATATGGGTCTGTAACAGTTTGGATCTAGAGTGTCACCCCCTTTGAAGAGGGGGATGACCGCGGCAGCTTTCCAATCTCTGGGGATCTCAGACGTTACGAAAGAGAGGTTGAACAGGCTAGTAATAGGGGTTGCAACAATTTCGGCGGCTAGTTTTAGAAAGAAAGGGTCCAGATTGTCTAGCCCAGATGATTTGTAGGGGTCCAAATTTTGTAGCTCTTTCAGAACATCAGCTGTCTGGATTTGTGTGAAGGAGAAGCAGGGGGGGGGGGGGCATGGGCAAGTTGCAGTGGAGGGTGCAGAGCTGGTGGCCGGGGTAGTGGTAGCCAGGTGGAAAGCATGGCCAGCCGTAGCAAAATGCTTGTTGAAATTCTCGATTATTGTAGATTTATCGGTGGTGATAGTGTTTCCTAGCCTCAGTGCAGTGGGCAGCTGGGAGGAAGTGCTCTTATTCTCCATGGACTTTACAGTGTCCCAAAACTATTTGGAGTTAGTGCTACATGATCCAAATTTCTGTTTGAAAAAGTTAGCCTTTGCTTTCCTAACTGCTTGTGTATATTGGTTCCTAACTTCCCTGAAAAGTTGCATATCGCGGGGGCTATTTGATGCTAATGCAGTACGCCACAGGATGTTTTTGTGCTGGTCAACAGCAGTCAAGTCTGAGGAGAACCAGGGGCTATATCTGTTCTTAGTTCTGTATTTTTTGAATGGGGCATGTTTATTTAAGATTGAGAGGAAATTACTTTAAAAGAACAACCAGGCATCCTCTACTGACGGAATGAGATCTATATCCATCCAGGATACCTGGGCCAGGTCAATTAGGAAGGCCTGCTCGCTGAAGTGTTTTAGGGAGCATTTGACAGTGATGAGGGGTGGTCGTTTGACCACGGACCCGTTACGGACGCAGGCAATAAGGCAGTGATCGCTGAGATCCTGGTTGAAGACAGAAGAGGTGTATTTAGAGGGTAAGTTAGTCAGGATGATATCTATGAGGGTATCCATGTTTACGGATTTAGGGTTGTACCTGGTAGGTTCGTTGATAATTTGTGTGAGATTGAGGGCATCTAGTTTAGATTGTAGGATGGCCGGGGTGTTAAGCATATCCCAATTTAGGTCACCAAGCAGTACGAACTCTGAGGATAGATGGGGGGCAATCAATTCACATATGGTGTCCAGGGCACAGCTGGGGGCTGAGGGGGGTCTGTAGCAAGCGGCAACAGTGAGAGATTTATTTCTGGAAAGGTGGATTTTTAGAAGTAGAAGCTCAAACTGTTTGGGCACAGACCTGGATAGTATGATAGAGCTCTGCAGGCTATCTCTACAGTAGATTGCAACTCCACCCCCTTTGGCAGTTCTATCTAGACGGAAAATGTTATAGTTGGGGATGGAAATTTCAGAATTTTTGGTGGCCTTCCTAAGCCAGGATTCAGACACTGCTAGAACATCAGGGTTGGCGGAGTGTGCTAACGCAGTGAATAACTCAAACTTAGGAAGGAGGCTTCTGATATTTACGTGAAGAAAACCAAGGCTTTTACGGTTACAGAAGTCAACAAATGATAGCTCCTGGGGAGTAGGAGTGATACTGGGGGCTGCAGGGCCTGGGTTAGCCTCTACATCACCAGAGGAACAGAGGAGGAGTAGAATAAGGATACGACTAAAGGCTTTAAGAACTGGTCTTCTAGTGCGTTGGGTACAGAGAATAAAGGGGGCAGATTTCCGGGCGTTGTAGAAAAGATTCAGGGCATTATGTACAGAAAAGGATATGGAAGGATATGAGTACTGTTGAGGTAAACCTAAGCGTTGGGTAACAATGAAAGAGATAGCATCACTGGAGGCACCGATTGAGCCGGTCTCGGCGTGTATGGAACAAAGGAACTATTTGAGGCAGTTTGAGAGGGACTTGGGGTTCTACAGTGAAATTGTATAATAAGAACTAACCCAAACAGCAATAGGCAAGGCATATTGACATGGGAGAGAGGCATAAAGCAATCACAGGTGTTATTAGAGAGAGCTAAGACAACAACTGGTAATAGCGATAAAGATTGGACTGAGGCTAAACAGAATAAACAGGACAGGGTACCGTGTAAAGGAACAGTCCAGCAGGCATCAGCTGTGCAGCTGAGTGATCATAAGGTCCAGTGAACAGCAATATGTGAGTCCGAGAGCAGTTCAAATTGGTGCTTCAGCACAGCTAGCAGGAAGCACAGTTGTAGTTTGCGTGTGCTAGCGGGCCGGGGCTAGCAGATGGATCTTCGTGGTCGTCGCAACGGGAAGCCTGTTGAAACCACATCAGACGATTTCGTCGGCAAACCAGTCGTGTTGGATCGGCGGGGCTCAGTGTCAACACTAGGAGGTCCCGTCCGGTTGACAGAGAGGTAGATAGCCGGGAGATGGGCCTGAGGCTAGCTCAAGGCTAACTGGTGCTTGCTATGGGGCAATGGTAATTAGCCAACAACAGGTTGCAGCTAGCTGGTTGCGGTGATCCGGCGCTAGGGTCCAGTGATTCCGGCAGAAAGTCCGATATGCTCTGGGTCGATAGCATGCTGTGCAGACTGGCCGACGAATTGTCCAGGCAAGAGCTAGAGCTGGCTGGTGGATAGTGTAGGCCACGGACAATGGTGAAGACGCTAACGGTGACTAATAGCAAGTAGCCATTCAGTTGCAGCTAGACTAGTTTCAGCTTAAGGTTCTTGATGAAAGTTATAAAGAAATAATAGAATCCTTTCCACGTTGGGTGAGGCGGGTTGCAGGAAAGTATATTTAGTTAAAGAATGAAAAGTAAAATTGAGAAATATACACAAAACAGACAAAAAAAAACAAGAAACTGGATATTTACACTAGGACACAGAATAAAACCACGACCGCACTGCTACGCCATCTTGGATTTATACTCCAGCTATCTGTATCCCCTCATCTATAAGCCCACTAGAGTGAACAGTTCATCTGCCACCCTTATTGATCAAATTTGTACAAATTATTTTAATAATGTGGCTAACAGGTATACTTTATACTGACATATCTGACCACTTTCCAATTTTCCACTTCTCTTTGGCAGCTGGAAATGAACAGATGGGAATGATTAATAGCAATACATTTAGAATATTTAACTAAAGTAATTGTGCGCGCTTTAAGATGTTGATTGATGATATTTCATGGGAAAATGTTTATAATCAGTCTGATGTGGAACCTGCTTACCGGACTTTTATCACATCTTTCAACTCTGTATTTCACCACTACTTTCCCTTAGTTAAACCACGTAAGAGAGCAGCAGAAGGGTTCTGGAAACCTTGGTTTACAACCGGTCTCAAAACATCCTCAGTTAAAAAAAACTTGTTGTATGAAAGGTTTCTCACAAATCCCTCTACCCTGAATTCTGCAAATTACAAAAATATAAGAACAAATTTGGATATCCCAAAAAATATATTTTACTAACAAATTCCAAGAATCCTTAAATAATATAAAGTAAACTTGGAAAATCATCAATCAACTGTTGAATAAGAGAAAGGCATCTCCAACTATCCATCTCTATTTATTGTTGGAAATAAGACCTATAGGGATCCTGATGTTATTTCATGTGAATTTAAGAACTTTTTTGTGAATGTGGAATCCTCTTTGTCAAATAAAGTAGAGAAAACTGCATCAGTTTTATGCTGCTGATGTAATGGAGGTGATGGAGGTGATGGAGGTAATTGGTAATTTAAAGATATTAGCAGCAGGTCATGATGAGATTGGCGCCTCTTTGGTGAAATCAGTGTCTTCCTCGATTACTGAACCTCTAACGTATATCTTCACCAAATCTATGCAAACTGGTATTGTTCCTAAAGATGTGAAAATTGCCAAAGTTATCCCCCTCTATACATCTGGGGATCCAAGATCTTTTACAAATTATCGCCCAATATCTGTACTACCATGTTTTTTATCTGTATATGAGCACCAATATGGTTTCAACACTGTATTCTATATGAGCACCAATATGGTTTCAACACTGTATTCTATATGAGCACCAATATGGTTTCAACACTGTATTCTATATGAGCACCAATATGGTTTCAACACTGTATTCTATATGAGCACCAATATGGTTTCAACACTGTATTCTATATGAGCACCAATATGGTTTCAACACTGTATTCTATATGAGCACCAATATGGTTTCAACACTGTATTCTATATGAGCACCAGTATGGTTTCAACACTGTATTCTATATGAGCACCAATATGGTTCCAACACTGTATTCTATATGAGCACCAATATGGTTTCAACACTGTATTCTATATGAGCACCAATATGGTTTCAACACTGTATTCTATATGAGCACCAATATGGTTTCAACACTGTATTCTATATGAGCACCAATATGGTTTCAACACTGTATTCTATATGAGCACCAATATGGTTCCAACGCTGTATTCTATATGAGCACCAATATGGTTTCACACACAGAAATAAATGTTAAAAAATCAAACTTTATTGTATTCACTAGTAATGGAAGCCTCTCCAACAAAATTCAGGTAGAATCAGGAATTCTATATACTTTGTTATATACCCTTTGTTGGCAATGACATAGGTCAAACTTTTTCTGTAAGTCTTCACAAGGTTTTCACACACTGCTGCTGGTATTTTGGCCCATTCCTCCATCCAGATCTTCTCTAGAGCAGTGATGTTTTGGGGCTGTCGCTGGGCAACACAGACTTTCAACTCCCTCCAAAGATTTTCTATGGGGTTGAGATCTGGAGACTGGCTAGGCCACTCCAGGACCTTGAAATGCTTCTTACGAAGCCACTCCTTCGTTGCCAGGGTGGTGTGTTTGGGATCATTGTCATGCTGAAAGACCCAGCCACGTTTCATCTTCAATGCCCTTGCTGATGGAAGGAGGTTTTCACTCAAAATCTCACGATACATGGCCCCATTCATTCTTTCCTTTACACTGATCAGTCGTCCTGGTCCCTTTGCAGAAAAACAGCCCCAAAGCATGATGTTTCCACCCCCATGCTTCACAGTAGGTATGGTGTTCTTTGGATGCAACTCAGCATTCTTTGTCCTCCAAACACGACGAGTTGAGTTTTTACCAAAAAAGTTATATTTTGGTTTCATCTGACCATATGACATTCTCCCAATCCTCTTCTGGATCATCCAAATGCACTCTAGCAAACTTCAGACGGGCCTGGACATGTACTGGCTTAAGCAGGGGGACATGTCTGGCACTGCAGGATTTGAGTCCCTGGCGGCGTAGTGTGTTACTGATGGTAGGCTTTGTTACTTTGGTCCCAGCTCTCTGCAGGTCATTCACTAGGTCCCCCCGTGTGGTTCTGGGATTTTTGCTCACCGTTCTTGTGATCATTTTGACCCCACGGGGATAGATCTTGCATGGAGTCCCAGATCGAGGGAGATTATCAGTGGTCTTGTATGTCTTCCATTTCCTAATAATTGCTCCCACAGTTGATTTCTTCAAACCAAGCTGCTTACCTATTGCAGATTCAGTCTTCCCAGCCTGGTGCAGGTCTACAATTTTGTTTCTGGTGTCCTTTGACAGCTCTTTGGTCTTGGCCATAGTGGAGTTTGGAGTGTGACTATTTGAGGTTGTGGACAGGTGTACTGATAACATGTTCAAACAGGTGCCATTAATACAGGTAACGAGTGGAGGACAGAGGAGCCTCTTAAAGAAGAAGTTACAGGTCTGTGAGAGCCAGAAATCTTGCTTGTTTGTAGGTGACCAAATACTTATTTATCACCATAATTTGCAAATAAATTCATTAAAAATCCTACAATGTGATTTTCTGGATTTTTTTTCCTCAATTTGTCTGTCATAGTTGACGTGTACCTATGATGAAAATTACAGGCCTCTTTCATCTTTTTAAGTGGGAGAACTTGCACAATTGGTGGCTGACTAAATACTTTTTTCCCCACTGTACTTCCTGACACAAATGAGAGAACAGCTCACTGACCATTTTACTCGCCCTAGCAGAGCTGGTTAGGCTGTTTTTATGTTATCTTGAGTGTTGGTGACTGCAACTGTGCTGCTGGCAACAATGTACGCTTTTTAGCCAACGTTTACTGACACCAGCCATATTCAACGGGTTTTGAGCGTTCGTAAATTCGTCAGTTATTCTGCGCTCTGGCACATTCAGATGAGAGTGCTCTGAAATCGGGGTCTTCACCGACATTTTTAACATGTCCCTGACTGAGTCTGTAATACCAACATGTTTCAAGCAGACCATCATAGTCCCCGTGCCCAAGCACACTAAGATAACCTGCCTAAATGACTACCGACCCGTAGCACTGACGTCTGTAGCCATGAAGTGCTTTGAAAGGCTGGTCATGGCTCACATCAACACCATTATCCCAGAAACCCTAGACCCACTCCAATTTGCATACCGCCCCAACAGATCCACAGATGATGCAATCTCTATTGCACTCCACACTGCCCTTTCCCAGCTGGACAAGAGGAACACCTACGTGAGAATGCTATTCATTGACTACAGCTCAGCATTCAACACCATAGTGCCCACAAAGCTCATCACTAAGCTTAGGATCCTGGGACTAAACACCTCCCTCTGCAACTGGATCCTGGATTTCCTGACGGGCCGCCCCCTGGTGTTAAGGGTAGGTAACAACACATCTGCCACGCTGATCCTCAACACGAGGGCCCCTCAGTGGTAGGCCTGATCACCGACAACGATGAGACAGCCTATAGGGAGGAGGTCAGAGACCTGGCCGTGTGGTGCCAGGATAACAACCTCTCCCTCAACGTGACCAAGACAAAGGAGATGATTGTGGACTACAGGGAAAAAAGAGGACTGAGCACGCCCCCATTCTCATCGACGGGGCTGTAGTGGAACAGGTCGAGAGCTTCAAGTTCCTTAGTGTCCACATCACCAACGAACTATCATGGTCCAAACACACCAAGACAGTCGTGAAGAGGGCACGACAAAGCCTATTCCCCCTCAGGAGACTGAAAAGATTTGGCATGGGTCCTCAAATCCTCAAAAAGTTATTCAGCTGCAACATCGAGAGCATCCTGATTGGTTGCATCACCGCCTGGTATGGCAACTGCTCGGCCTCCGACCGCAAGGCACTACAGAGGGTAGTGCGTATGGCCCAGTACATCACTGGGGCCAAGCTTCCTGCCATCCAGGACCTCTATACCAGGCGGTGTCAGAGGAAGGCCCTCAAAATTGTCAAAGACTCCAGCCACCCTAGTCATAGACTGTTCTCTCTGCTACCGCACGGCAAGCGGTACTGGAGCGCCAAGTCTAGGTCCAAAAGGCTTCTTAACAGCTTCTACCCCCCAAGCCATAAGACTACTGAACAGCTAATCATGGCTACTCTGACTATTTGCACCCCCACCCCATCTTTTTACGCTGCTACTACTCTGTTAATTATTTATGCATAGTCACATTAAGTCTACCCACATGTACATATTACCTCAACTACCTCAACTAGCCGGTGCCCCCGCACATTGACTCTGCACCGGTACCCCCCTGTATATAGCCTCCCTACTGTTATTTTATTTTACTTCTGCTCTTTTTTTCTCAACACTTTTTTGTTGTTGTTGTTTTATTTTACTTTTTTATTAAGAAATAAATGCATTGTTGGTTAAGGGCTGTAAGTAAGCATTTCACGGTAATGTCTACACCTGTTGTATTCGGCGCATGTGGCAAATACAATTTTATTTTATTTTATTTGTGATAACCAGAGCGAATTTACCAGCTATGTCTATCAACAGTTGTCGCAGTGACATTCTATTGAAATGGTTACTTGCATAGTGGAGTATTTTGTTAAGACATGTATCTAGCTTGCTAGCTAGGTAAACAATGAACCATAATCCCAACTCATGACGTTACTACCCTCCATTAATCTGCAGGTAGCTCACTAACCAGGTTCAATGTTAGCTAGCTAGCTAACATTAGGCTATTAATAATATAATAATATAAGGCTATAACTAGCAAAGCAAATTGCTTTGAGATACGAATAATATTACTACACAGATCATACACGTAACGTTAGCTAGCGAGCCAGCCAGCTAACGTAACCTAGCTAGCTAACAGTACACTTTAACTTGAAATGAAAATGACTTTCTGCCAAAATTAGAAATGTGTGATATCTGAAAATGTAGCTAGCTAGACTATCTTACCTGTATACATCATGGATGGATGCTTCTCCCTGTCACGGATGCCATGGTTGCCCTTAGTTTGATTGAAGATGTAATCCGGAGACTGCTGTTTTCTACTACGCAATATATTTTTAAATAAGCAGCGTTAGACAGGATTACCTACACATACTGACCAGCTCAAATAGGCAGACCAATCCGAACCCATCTCTCGTCATGTCCATCCCACTCATTATCTCAGCCAATCATGGCTAGCGGGAAGGTTGCTGTCTCTATCTGTGGCTAAACCAACTAGGCTCGTAATTTAAGAATTGTATTCGTATTTACAGATGGCATACAAGTTTGTTATTTAGGCACATGAAAGTTCACATGTTCCAGAAGGCATTTCTGCCAAAAAACGCATTTTGATAATTTTTTTTTAAGTTTACGTTCAATTGGCTCTCTTGTGAAGTAGTGACCCACGACATACAACTAGTTTCCTGAAACGAGTCACATATCTAATTTACTGTAATATTGTCTGGGCCAGTACATATGCCTTCTACCTACACAAATTACTCATCATACAAAATACATTTGCAAGACTAGCCACCTCCTCTAATTACCTAGTTCCATCTGCATCTTGTTTAAGAAACTCAATATCTTGTCTATTTACGACATTAGTGTCCACCAATTAGGTATTTTCAGGTCCAAATACTCATACCTCCCAGACAGTTTACCTAAACCCTTCAATGAATTCTTCCAGGTTAATTCTGAAATCCATCTATATAACACAAGACACTGTGATAACCTTAACACAAGACACTGCGATAACCTTCACCCTCCCCACTGCCACACTTCACATAGTCAATTCTCTATCAGATACAGGGGTACCATACTCTGGAATTCTTATCTTCACATTGCCAAAACCTCATATCCCTCATTGGCTCAATTGGTAGAGCATGGTGCTTGTAACGCCAGGATAGTGGGTTCGATCCCCGGGACCACCCATATGTAAAAATGTAGGCACACATGACTGTAAATCGCTTTGGATAAAACCGTCTGCTAAATGGCATATTATTATTATTATTATTATAATAACTTAACGCGAAGACTGGGGGTCAGCCTGATGAACCAAACTACCCAATAATCCCCTCCATGAAGACTGGGGGGCAGCCTGATGAACCAAACTACCCAATAATCCCCTCCGTGAAGATTGGGGGTCAGCCTGATGAACCAAACTACCCAATAATCCCCTCCATGAAGACTGGGGGTCAGCCTGATGAACAAAACTACCCAATAATCCCCTCCATGAACATTGGGGGTCAGCCTGATGAACCAAACTACCCAATAATCCCCTCCATGAAGACTGGGGGTCAGCCAGATGAAGAAAACTACCCAATAATCCCCTCAATGAACATTGGGGGTCAGCCTGATGAACCAAACTACCCAATAATCCCCTCCATGAACATTGGGGGTCAGCCAGATGAACCAAACTACCCAATAATCCCCTCCATGAAGACTGGGGGTCAGCCTGATGAACCAAACTACCCAATAATCCCCTCCGTGAAGATTGGGGGTCAGCCTGATGAACCAAACTACCCAATAATCCCCTCCATGAAGACTGGGGGTCAGCCTGATGAACAAAACTACCCAATAATCCCCTCCATGAACATTGGGGGTCAGCCTGATGAACCAAACTACCCAATAATCCCCTCCATGAAGACTGGGGGTCAGCCAGATGAAGCAAACTACCCAATAATCCCCTCAATGAACATTGGGGGTCAGCCTGATGAACCAAACTACCCAATAATCCCCTCCATGAAGACTGGGGGTCAGCCTGATGAACCAAACTACCCAATAATCCCCTCCATGAAGACTGGGGGTCAGCCTGATGAACCAAACTACCCAATAATCCCCTCCATGAAGACTGGGGGTCAGCCTGATGAACCAAACTACCCAATAATCCCCTCCATGAAGACTGGGGGTCAGCCTGATGAACCAAACTACCCAATAATCCCCTCCATGAAGACTGGGGGTCAGCCTGATGAACCAAACTACCCAATAATCCCCTCCATGAAGACTGGGGGTCAGCCTGATGAACCAAACTACCCAATAATCCCCTCCATGAAGACTGGGGGTCAGCCTCATGAACCAAACTACCCAATAATCCCCTCCATGAAGACTGGGGGTCAGCCTCATGAACCAAACTACCCAATAATCCCCTCCATGAAGACTGGGGGTCAGCCTGATGAACCAAACTACCCAATAATCCCCTCCATGAAGACTGGGGGTCAGCCTGATGAACAAAACTACCCAATAATCCCCTCCATGAACATTGGGGGTCAGCCTGATGAACCAAACTACCCAATAATCCCCTCCATGAAGACTGGGGGTCAGCCAGATGAAGCAAACTACCCAATAATCCCCTCAATGAACATTGGGGGTCAGCCTGATGAACCAAACTACCCAATAATCCCCTCCATGAAGACTGGGGGTCAGCCTGATGAACCAAACTACCCAATAATCCCCTCCATGAAGACTGGGGGTCAGCCTGATGAACCAAACTACCCAATAATCCCCTCCATGAAGACTGGGGGTCAGCCTGATGAACCAAACTACCCAATAATCCCCTCCATGAAGACTGGGGGTCAGCCTGATGAACCAAACTACCCAATAATCCCCTCCATGAAGACTGGGGGTCAGCCTGATGAACCAAACTACCCAATAATCTCCTCCATGAAGACTGGGGGTCAGCCTGATGAACCAAACTACCCAATAATCCCCTCCGTGAAGACTGGGGGTCAGCCTGATGAACCAAACTACCCAATAATCCCCTCCATGAAGACTGGGGGTCAGCCTGATGAACCAAACTACCCAATAATCCCCTCCATGAAGACTGGGGGTCAGCCTGATGAACCAAACTACCCAATAATCCCCTCCATGAAGACTGGGGGTCAGCCTGATGAACCAAACTACCCAATAATCCCCTCCATGAAGACTGGGGGTCAGCCTGATGAACCAAACTACCCAATAATCCCCTCCATGAAGACTGGGGGTCAGCCTGATGAACCAAACTACCCAATAATCCCCTCCATGAAGACTGGGGGTCAGCCTGATGAACCAAACTACCCAATAATCCCCTCCATGAAGACTGGGGGTCAGCCTGATGAACCAAACTACCCAATAATCCCCTCCATGAAGACTGGGGGTCAGCCTCATGAACCAAACTACCCAATAATCCCCTCCATGAAGACTGGGGGTCAGCCTGATGAACCAAACTACCCAATAATCCCCTCCATGAAGACTGGGGGTCAGCCTGATGAACCAAACTACCCAATAATCCCCTCCATGAAGACTGGGGGTCAGCCTGATGAACCAAACTACCCAATAATCCCCTCCGTGAAGACTGGGGGTCAGCCTGATGAACCAAACTACCCAATAATCCCCTCCATGAACATTGGGGGTCAGCCTGATGAACCAAACTACCCAATAATCCCCTCCATGAAGACTGGGGGTCAGCCTGATGAACCAAACTACCCAATAATCCCCTCCGTGAAGACTGGGGGTCAGCCTGATGAACCAAACTACCCAATAATCCCCTCCATGAAGACTGGGGGTCAGCCTGATGAACCAAACTACCCAATAATCCCCTCCATGTAGCCTAACTCTCACAGACACATGCACACACACACATAATCAACCATGTTTTTTCCTGTTTACTACGTATAATATGCACAATTAGAATTAATATGATTTGTTTAACTGATTGAACCCACTTTTTGTTTTGTTCTTCTATTTGTGGTTTTCATATTAGCCCTTTTGGGTTTCCAACCTCACCTGCATACCATTTTACACGTTTTTTTTATCTGTACTGTTTTGTCTTTTCTTTGGTGCGAATAAATAAAACCTGAAAAGCTTTTTTATTTTTGTGCTTATGTATATAGTTGTTTTGTGGTGTGGTTTTTGTATAAACCCTTGGCTTTCCAACCACACCTGCACATAGTTTTTCTCAATTGTTTTTTTTAATCTGTATTGTTGTCTACCACTTGTCGTCTTTGGTGCAAATAAATAAACTAAATAAATAAAACTAAAACTACTCTTCCTGGGGTCCACACAAAACATGAAACATGACATAATACAGAACATTAATAGACAAGAACAGCTCAATGACAGAACTGCATACATTTAAAAACGGCACACATAGCCTACATATCAATACATACACACAATCTATCTAGGTCAATTAGGGGAGAGGCGTTCTGCTGTGAGGTGTTGCTTTATCTGTTTTTTTAAACCAGGTTTGCTGTTAATTTGAGCAATATGAGATGGAAGGGAGTTCCATGCAATAATGGCTCTATTTAATACTGTATGCTTTCTTGAATTTGTTCTGGATTTGGGGACTGTGAAAAGACCCCTGGTGGCATGTCTGGTGGGGTAAGTGTGTGTGTCAGAGCTGTGTGTAAGTTGATTATGCAAACAATTGGAATTTTCAACACATTTATGTTTCTTATAAAAACAAGAAGTGACGCAGTCAGTCTCTCCTCAACTCTTAGCCAAGAGAGACTAGCATGCATAGTATTTATATCAGCCCTCTGATTAGCTTGGTACTGTTAGATTTAATCTCAACACTGTCCCATATTATACATGATCTCTCTTCTTAGACTAATACTAGGGCTTGGTACTGATGGATCCCATGTTATACATGATCTATTTGTTATGAGGAGTAGTATTTGCCCTGGTGTCTGTTAATAGTGAAGGATAGCCTTGGTTATATAAAGTTGAGTCTAACGTCACATGGGTTCAGAGCAGTGGGTTTCATCAGTCACTGATTGGGGGATCAACCAAGTTAGAGTTCAGTTCACTATCTCACAGGATATCTTCAGTTCGGAGATTGAACACAGTTCTGTAGACTACACTAGGAGGTTCCCTGCTATGAACACAGATCTGTAGACTACACTCGGAGGTTCCCTGCTATGAACACAGTTCTGTAGACTACACTCGGAGGTTCCCTGCTATGAACACAGATCTGTAGACTAGTAGGAGTAAGAGGGTATGAAATGGTATTGATGGCCAGCATGCAGAAGGTTTATTACAGTACAACAAAGAGCTCACAAAGATGTTTTCAATCTGTCTGAAATGGTCTCACAGTGACAACAAGCCTGAGGGAAACAGAAGGGAGGACTTGTATCAGAGTTCTTCTTTTACCACAGAGTCACACTCATACTGTTTACTAGATAACACAGACATCTGGACCCCTGGGTTTACACACACACACACACACACACACACACACACACACACACACACACACACACACACACACACACACACACACACACACACACACACACACACAGATCCTGACTCTCTCTCTCTCCCCCTCTCGTCCCCTCCCTCCCTCCCTCCCCCCCCTCCATCCCTCCCTCCCTCCCTCCCTCCCTCCCTCCCTCCCTCTCTCCCCCTCCCTCCCTCCCCCCTCTCTCTCTCTCTCCCCCTCTCGTCCCCCCCTCCCTCCCCCTCTCTCCCTCCCTCCCTCCCTCCCTCCCTTCCCCCCCTCTCTCTCTCGCCCCCTCTCGTCCCCCCCCCTCCCTCCCCCCTTTCTTCCTCTCTCACCCCCTCTCTCCCCCTCCCTCCCTCCCTCCCCCCTCTCTTCCTCTCTCTCTCTCTCTCTAACAGACATGGTGGATACCCAGCTCCTCGCATGGCCGATGGGCTTCAGTCTGACCCCTGTAAACCTGGAGGAGCTTGATGACAGTTCTCACTCTCTGGATATGAAACCATTCACCACCCTGGACTACACTAGCCTGGACTACGAACACGGACCCACCAGCTCCAGACCCAGACCCACCCAGGCCCACCACTACCAAGCCAGCCCCAGCCCCAGACCCAGACCCACCCAGGCCCACCACTACCAAGCCAGCCCCAGCCCCAGACCCAGACCCACCCAGGCCCACCACTACCAAGCCAGCTACAGCCCCAGTCACCTCAGCCCTAGACCTGGCCAGGGTTACCAGCCCTGCCCCAGCCCTAGTCACCTCAGCCCTAGACCTGGCCAGGGTTACCAGCCCTGCCCCAGCCCCAGTCACCTCAGCCCTAGACCTGGCCAGGGTTACCAGCCCTGCCCCAGCCCTAGTCACCTCAGCCCTAGACCTGGCCAGGGTTACCAGCCCTGCCCCAGCCCTGGCTCCAGCCCTGACCTGGGCCACCACCTCACATACATGGACTACATGTACAACCACAGCCAGGTTCAAGAGGGACACGGTGAGACCTGTGTGTGCTCAAATATTTGCTAGCATTTGAAAATATAACAAACACAACAACATCTATTCTATATGAATGTGCATGTTGTGTTACCCTGCTCTGTCTGTGTGTCTGTCTGTTCTGTCCCTCAGGCTGTATAAAGCTCTGTGTCTGTTCTGTCCCCCAGGCTGTATAAAGCTCTGTGTCTGTTCTGTCCCTCAGGCTGTATAAAGCTCTGTGTCTGTTCTGTCCCCCAGGCTGTATAAAGCTCTGTGTCTGTTCTGTCCCCCAGGCTGTATAAAGCTCTGTGTCTGTTCTGTCCCCCAGGCTATATAAAGCTCTGTGTCTGTTCTGTCCCCCAGGCTGTATAAAGCTCTGTGTCTGTTCTGTCCCTCAGGCTGTATAAAGCTCTGTGTCTGTTCTGTCCCCCAGGCTGTATAAAGCTCTGTGTCTGTTCCCCAGGCTGTATAAAGCTCTGTGTCTGTTCTGTCCCTCAGGCTGTATAAAGCTCTGTGTCTGTTCTGTCCCCCAGGCTGTATAAAGCTCTGTGTCTGTTCTGTCCCTCAGGCTGTATAAAGCTCTGTGTCTGTTCTGTCCCCCAGGCTGTATAAAGCTCTGTGTCTGTTCTGTCCCCCAGGCTGTATAAAGCTCTGTGTCTGTTCTGTCCCCCAGGCTGTATAAAGCTCTATGTCTGTTCTGTCCCCCAGGCTGTATAAAGCTCTGTGTCTGTTCTGTCCCCCAGGCTGTATAAAGCTCTGTGTCTGTTCTGTCCCTCAGGCTGTATAAAGCTCTGTGTCTGTTCTGTCCCCCAGGCTGTATAAAGCTCTGTGTCTGTTCTGTTCCCCAGGCTGTATAAAGCTCTGTGTCTGTTCTGTCCCCCAGGCTGTATAAAGCTCTGTGTCTGTTCTGTCCCCCAGGCTGTATAAAGCTCTGTGTCTGTTCCCCAGGCTGTATAAAGCTCTGTGTCTGTTCTGTCCCTCAGGCTGTATAAAGCTCTGTGTCTGTTCCCCAGGCTGTATAAAGCTCTGTGTCTGTTCTGTCCCCCAGGCTGTATAAAGCTCTGTGTCTGTTCTGTCCCTCAGGCTGTATAAAGCTCTGTGTCTGTTCTGTCCCCCAGGCTGTATAAAGCTCTGTGTCTGTTCTGTCCCCCAGGCTGTATAAAGCTCTGTGTCTGTTCTGTCCCCCAGGCTGTATAAAGCTCTGTGTCTGTTCTGTCCCCCAGGCTGTATAAAGCTCTGTGTCTGTTCCCCAGGCTGTATAAAGCTCTGTGTTTCTGTTCTGTCCCTCAGGCTGTATAAAGCTCTGTGTCTGTTCTGTCCCCCAGGCTGTATAAAGCTCTGTGTCTGTTCTGTCCCTCAGGCTGTATAAAGCTCTGTGTCTGTTCTGTCCCTCAGGCTGTATAAAGCTCTGTGTCTGTTCTGTCCCCCAGGTTGTATAAAGCTCTGTGTCTGTTCTGTCCCCCAGGCTGTATAAAGCTCTGTGTCTGTTCTGTCCCCCAGGCTGTATAAAGCTCTGTGTCTGTTCTGTCCCCCAGGCTGTATAAAGCTCTGTGTCTGTTCCCCAGGCTGTATAAAGCTCTGTGTCTGTTCTGTCCCCCAGGCTGTATAAAGCTGGAGCCAGAGTCTCCTTCCCAGTACTCAGACAGCAGTCCTCTCTACTCCAAGCTACAGGACGACGCCACAGCTTCCCTACTCAACATAGAGTGTAGAGTCTGTGGAGATAAAGCTTCTGGCTTCCACTACGGAGTCCATGCCTGTGAAGGGTGTAAGGTACGACTACTGTGAGTGTGTGTGTGTGTGTGTGTGTGTGAGTGTGTGTGTGTGTGAGAGTGTGTGTGTGTGTGTGTGAGTGTGTGTGTGTGTGTGTGTGTGTGTGTGTGTGAGTGTGTGTGTGTGAGTGTGTGTGTGTGAGTGTGTGTGTGTGTGTGTGTGTGTGTGTGAGTGTGTGTGTGAGTGTGTGTGTCCCCTTATTCTCCTTTGTTAACCTGTGTGGTCTAACCCAACCTAACCTAACCTCACCTCACCTCACCTAAACTAACATCACCTAACCTAACCTCACCTAACCACACCTCACACCCTAAAGAGGGTTAAATTCATGCAGACAGACAGACAGGGTCAAAGGTTGCCTGCTCTCAATCAAGTGAAACATTTCTTACACTTCATGTGTGTCTGTCTGTCACTTTAACCACAACTCATAGATGACTTCCTTCCCCCATTCTGCTCTGAGTAGCACAGCCTGCAATGGCAGAACATTCTAGACAGACTGACACAACGTCTCTGAATAAAAATAATCATACGAAGTGCGACCAGAGGTGTGAGGCATATTTCCACTGTTCATTCTCTGAAACAGATCTTATCTTCCGATAAATATTTGGTCGCTTTCAAGAAACATAAATGTGTTTACAGTCATTCATGTATCAATACACTGTGCCAGTCAGTGTGGTTAGCAGTGTGTGTATCTACTGGAAGGCAGAATGTTAGCAGTGTGTGTAACTACTTCAAAGCAGAGTGTTAGCAGTGAGTCAGTAGTCATTGTTCTGTTGTCTTGTGGTACGTTAGTACTAGGATCAGGATAGAAGCCAAGAGCTGCTGGGGTCAGCCAACCTGGGTCAGACGTTTAAAACATTATTTATTGAGGTGGAGCCTCAGTCTCTCCCCAGTTTCCTCTTTCTATGTTGGGTCCTTGAAAATCACTATATAAATACCATGTATTATAATTATAATTATACGTTTATTATTGGTTAGGGAGTCAATATACAGGCTAGATACAGGGGGTACCAGTACAGAGTCAATATACAGGCTATATACAGCTATATACAGGGGGTACCAGTACAGAGTCAATATACAGGCTATATACAGGGGGTACCGGTACAGAGTCAATATACAGACTATATACAGCTATATACAGGGGGTACCAGTACAGAGTCAATATACAGGCTATATACAGGGGGTACCGGTACAGAGTCAATATACAGACTATATACAGCTATATACAGGGGGTACCAGTACAGAGTCTATATACAGGCTATATACAGGCTATATACAGGGGGTACCGGTACAGAGTCAATATACAGACTATATACAGCTATATATAGGGGGTACCGGTACAGAGTCAATATACAGACTATATACAGCTATATACAGGGGGTACCGGTACAGAGTCAATATACAGACTATATACAGGCTATATACAGGGGGTACCAGTACAGAGTCAATATACAGACTATATACAGCTATATACAGGGGGTACCGGTACAGAGTCAATATACAGACTATATACAGCTATATACAGGGGGTACCGGTACAGAGTCAATATACAGGCTATATACAGGCTATATACAGGGGTACCGGTACAGAGTCAATATACAGGCTATATACAGCTATATACAGGGGGTACCGGTACAGAGTCAATATACAGGCTATATACAGGGGGTACCGGTACAGAGTCAATATACAGGCTATATACAGCTATATACAGGGGGTACCAGTACAGAGTCAATATACAGACTATATACAGCTATATACAGGGGGTACCGGTACAGAGTCAATATACAGACTATATACAGGGGTACCGGTACAGAGTCAATATACAGGCTATATACAGGGGGTACCGGTACAGAGTCAATATACAGGCTATATACAGGCTATATACAGGCTATATACAGGGGGTACCAGTACAGAGTCAATATACAGGCTATATACAGGCTATATACAGGGGGTACCGGTCCAGAGTCAATATACAGGCTATATACAGGGGGTACCAGTACAGAGTCAATATACAGGCTATATACAGCTATATACAGGGGTACTGGTACAGAGTCAATATACAGGCTATATACAGGCTATATACAGGGGGTACCAGTACAGAGTCAATATACAGGCTATATACAGGGGGTACCAGTACAGAGTCAATATACAGACTATATACAGGGGTACCGGTACAGAGTCAATATACAGGCTATATACAGGGGGTACCAGTACAGAGTCAATATACAGGCTATATACAGGGGGTACCGGTACAGAGTCAATATACAGGGTATATACAGCTATATACAGGGGTACCGGTACAGAGTCAATATACAGGCTATATACAGGCTATATACAGGGGGTACCAGTACAGAGTCAATATACAGGCTATATACAGCTATATACAGGGGGTACCAGTACAGAGTCAATATACAGGCTATATACAGGGGGTACCGGTACAGAGTCAATATACAGGCTATATACAGCTATATACAGGGGTACCGGTACAGAGTCAATATACAGGCTATATACAGGGGGTACCGGTACAGAGTCAATATACAGGCTATATACAGCTATATACAGGGGGTACCAGTACAGAGTCAATATACAGGCTATATACAGGGGGTACCGGTACAGAGTCAATATACAGGCTATATACAGGGGGTACCGGTACAGAGTCAATATACAGGCTATATACAGGGGTACCGGTACAGAGTCAATATACAGGCTATATACAGCTATATACAGGGGGTACCGGTACAGAGTCAATATACAGGCTATATACAGGGGGTACCAGTACAGAGTCAATATACAGGCTATATACAGCTATATACAGGGGGGTACCGGTACAGAGTCAATATACAGGCTATATACAGCTATATACAGGGGTACCGGTACAGAGTCAATGTGCGGGGGCACCGGTTAGTCGAGGTAATTAAGGTAATATGTACATGTACTGTAGGTAAAGTTAAAGTGACTATGCATTGATAATAAACAGAGAGTAGCAGCAGTGTAAAAGATGGGGTGGGGGGACAATGCAAATAGTCCAGGTAGCCCTTTGATTAGCTGTTCAGGAGGCGTATGGCTTCGGGGTAGAAGCTGTTAAGAAGCCTTTTGGACCTAGACTTGGTGCTCCGGTACCACTTGCTGTGCGGTAGCAGAGAGAACAGTCTATGACTTGGGTGGCTGGATTCTTTGACAATTTTTAGGGCTTCCTCTGACACCGCCTGGTATAGAGGTCCTGGATGGCAGGAAGCTTGGCCCCAGTGATGTACTGGGCCATACGCACTACCCTCTGTAGTGACTTGCGGTCGGAGGCCGAGCAGTTGCCATACCAGGTGGTGATGCAACCAGTCAGGATGCTCTCGATGGTGCAGCTGTATAACTTTTTGAGGATCTGAGGACCCATGCCAAATCTTTTTAGTCTCCTGAGGGGGAATAGCATTTGTTGTGCCCTCTTCATGACTGTCTTGGTGTGTTTGGACCATGATAGTTTGTTGCTGATGTGGACACCAAGGAACTTGAAGCTCTCAACCTGCTCCACTACAGCCCCGTCGATGAGAATTGGGGCATGCTCGGTCCTCTTTTTCCTGTATTCCACAATCAAGGAGCTGATCGTGGACTTCAGAGGGAGCATGCCCCTATCCACATCGACGGGACCGCAGTGGAGAAGGTGAAGTGCTTCAAGTTCCTTGGCGTACACATCACTGACAATTTGAAATGGTCCACCCACACAGACAGTGTGGTGAAGAAGGCTCAACAGCGCCTCTTCAACCTCAGGAGGCTTAATAAATTCAGTTTGGCCCCTAAGAACCTCACAAACCTTTACAGATGCACAATTCAGAGCATCCTGTCAGGCTGTATCACCGCCTGGTACAGCAACTGCACCGCCCGCAACCGCAGGGCTCTCCAGAGGGTGGTGCGGTCTGCCCAACACATCACCGGGGGCACACTGTCTGCCCTCCAGGACACCTACAGCACCCGATGTCACAGGAAGGCCAAAAAGTTCATCAAGGACATCAACCACCCGAGCCACGGCCTGTTCACCCCGTTATCTTCCAGAAGGCGAGGTCAGTACAGGTGCATCAAAGCTGGGACCGAGAGACTGAAAAACAGCTTCTATCTCAAGGCCATCAGACTGTTAAATAGCCATCACTAGCTGGCGACCACACGGTTACTCAACCCTGCACCTTAGAGGCTGCTACCCTATGTACATAGACATGGAATCACTGGTTACTTTAATAATGGAACACTGGTACCTTTAATAATGTTTACATACTGCTTTACTCATTTCATATGTACAGTGAGGGAAAAAAGTATTTGATCCCCTGCTGATTTTGTACGTTTGCCCACTGACAAAGAAATGATCAGTCTATAATTTTAATGGTAGGTTTATTTGAACAGTGAGAGAGAGAATAACAACAACAATATCCAGAAAACGCATGTCAAAAATGTTATAAATTGATTTGCATTTTAATGAGGGAAATAAGTATTTGACCCCCTCTCAATCAGAAAGATTTCTGGCTCCCAGGTGTCTTTTATACAGGAACGAGCTGAGATTAGGAGCACACTCTTAAAGGGAGTGCTCCTAATCTCTGTTTTTTACCTGTATAAAAGACACCTGTCCACAGAAGCAATCAATCAATCAGATTCCAAACTCTCCACCATGGCCAAGACCAAAGAGCTCTCCAAGGATGTCAAGGACAAGATTGTAAACCTACACAAGGCTGGAATGGGCTACAAGACCATCGTCAAGCAGCTTGGTGAGAAGGTGACAACAGTTGGTGCGATTATTCCCAAATGGAAGAAACACAAAAGAACTGTCAATCTCCCTCGGCCTGGGGCTCCATGCAAGATCTCACCTCGTGGAGTTGCAATGATCTTGAGAACGGTGTGGAATCAGCCCAGAACTACACGGGAGGATCTTGTCAATGATCTCAAGGCAGCTGGGACCATAGTCACCAAGAAAACAATTGGTAACACACTATGCAGTGAAGGACTGAAATCCTGCAGCGCCCGCAAGGTCCCCCTGCTCAAGAAAGCACATATACAGGCCCGTCTGAAGTTTGCCAATGAACATCTGAATGATTCAGAGGAGAACTGGGTGAAAGTGTTGTGGTCAGATGAGACCAAAATGGAGCTCTTTGGCATCACCTCAACTCGCCGTGTTTGGAGGAGGAGGAATGCTGCCTATGACCCCGAGAACACCATCCCCACCGTCAAACATGAAGGTGGAACCATTATGCTTTGGGGGTGTTTTTCTGCTAAGGGGACAGGACAACTTCACCGCATCAAAGGGACGATGGACGGGGCCATGTACCGTCAAATCTTGGGTGAGAACCTCCTTCCCTCAGCCAGGGCATTGAAAATGGGTCGTGGATGGGTATTCCAGCATGACAATGACCCAAAACACACAGCCAAGGCAACAAAGGAGTGGCTCAAGAAGAAGCACATTAAGGTCATGGAGTGGCCTAGCCAGTCTTCAGACCTTAATCCCATAGAAAATCTGTGGAGGGAGCTGATGGTTTGAGTTGCCAAACATCAGTCTCGAAACCTTAATGACTTGGAGAAGATCTGCAAAGAGGAGTGGGACAAAATTCCTCCTGAGATGTGTGCAAACCTTGTGGCCAACTACAAGAAACGTCTGACCTCTGTGATTGCCAACAAGGGTTTTGCCACCAAATACTAAGTCATGTTTTGCAGAGGGGTCAAATACTTATTTCCCTCATTAAAATGCAAATCAATTTATAACATTTTTGACATGCGTTTTTCTGGATTTTTTTGTTGTTGTTATTCTGTCTCTCACTGTTCAAATAAACCTACCATTAAAATTATAGACTGATCATGTCTTTGTCAGTGGGCAAACGTTCAAAATCAGCAGAGGATCAAATACTTTTTTCCCTCACTGTATATAATGTTTCTATTCTACTGTATTTAGTCAATGGCACTCCAACATTGCTCATCCTAATATTTATATATTTCTTAATTACATTATTTTACTTTTATATTTGTGTGTATTTGTATTTATATTTGTATTTATTAAGGAACCCCATTCCCACTCTTCCTGGGGTCCTGCAACATTAAGGCAGTTATATACAATTTAAAACTATATTATATTTCATAACACTTTACCCAATCCATTTAGTGTGTTCCCTCAGGCCACTACTCCACTATCACATGTTTACAATACAACATCCATGTGTATGTGTGTGTAGAGTGAATGTCTATATGTATGTGTGTATGTACCTGTGTGTGTGTCTCTTCACAGTCCCCGCTGTTCCACAAGGTGTATTTTTACCTGTTTTTTAAATCTGATTTAACTGCTTGCATCAGTTACCTGATGTGGACCTGCCTTGTTAATAGTGTTGTTAAGAAGGCAGAGCAGCGCTTAATTATGGACAGACTTCTCCCCATCTTAGCTACTGTTGTATCAATATGTTTTGACCATGACAGTCTACAATCCAGGGTTACTCCAAGCAGTTTAGTCACCTCAACTTGCTCAATTTCCACATTATTCATTACGAGATGTAGTTGAGGTTCATGGTTTATTGAATGATTTGACCCAAATACAATGCTTTTAGTTTTGGAAATATTCAGAACTAACTTATTCCTTGCCACCCATTCCGAAACTAACTGCAACTCTTTGTTAAGTGTTGCAGTTATTTCAGTTGCTGTATTAGCTGATGTGTATAGTGTTGAGTCATCTGCATACATAGAGACACTGGCTTTACTCAAAGCCAGTGGCATATTGTTAGTAAAGATGGAAAAAAGCAAGGGGCCTAGACAGCTGCCCTGGGGAATTCCTGATTCTACCTGGATTATGTTTGAGAGGCTTCCATTAAAGAACACCCTCTGTGTTCTGTTAGACAAGTAACTCTTTATCCACATTATAGCAGGGGGTGTAAAGCCATAACACATAAGTTTTTCCAGCAACAGACTATGATCGATAATGTCAAAAGCCACACGGAAGTCTAACAAAACAGCCCCCACAATCTTTTTATCATCAATTTCTCTCAGCCAATCATCAGTCATTTGTGTAAGTGCTGTGCTTGTTGAATATCCTTTTCTATAAGCATGTTGTCAATTTGTTTACAGTAAAATAGCATTGTATCTGGTCAAACACCATTTCTTCCAATAGTTTACTAAGGGTTGGTAACAGGCTGATTGGTCGGCTCTTTGAGCCAGTAAAGGGGGCTTTACTATTCTTAGGTAGCGGAATGAGTTTTGCTTCCCTCCAAGCCTGAGGGCACACACTTTCTAGTAGGCTTAAATTGAAGATATGGCAAATAGGAGTGGCAATATCGTCCGCTATTATCCTCAGCAATTTTCCATCCAAGTTGTCAGACAACAATAATTTGTTCACCTCTTCCACACTCACTTTACGGAATTCAAAATTACAACGCTTGTCTTTCATAATTTGGTCAGATATACTTGGGATGTGTAGTGTCAGCAATTGTTGCTGGCATGTCACACCTAAGTTTGCTAATGATTTCTCTATTTACAGTACGTTTGTCAATCGGTTGTGCAGTCAGACTTATTTGCCATTCCTTTTGCCTCATCCCTCTCAACCATACCATTTTTCAATTCCTCATCAATCCACGGGGATTTAACAGTTTTTACAGTCAATTTCTTAATTGGTGCATGCTTATTAGTAACTGGAATAAGCAATTTCATAAATGTGTCAAGTGCAGTGTATGTTTGTGTCAGAAGCGACGTGTATGTGGTGAGTGAAGTCAAGCGCAGGACACAGAGATACTAGCAGACGTACTTTACTAATAGAGATACTAGCAGACGTACTTTACTAATAGAGATACTAGCAGACGTACTTTACTAATAGAGATACTAGCAGACGTACTTTACTAATAGAGATACTAGCAGACGTACTTTACTAATAGAGATACTAGCAGACGTACTTTACTAATAGAGATACTAGCAGACGTACTTTACTAATAGAGATACTAGCAGACGTACTTTACTAATAGTAAAGAACAAAACAAAACCTCCGAACCAGGAGGAAAAACCCAACACACGTAATACGACAAGAGCGATGCCGATACCGCCTAGACACAAACAATAACACACAAATACCAAATGTGAGACATGGGTAAATATAGGATCTACAATCAAACATAATAGACAACAGGTGTAACCACTCAAGACAGAACAAGACAAACACCGATCGGCAGTAGCTAGTACTCCGGGGACGATGAACGCCGAAGCCTGCCCGAGCAAGGAGGAGGAGCAGCCTCGGCAGAATCCGTGACAGTTTGCTCCTCATTACACACCACGGACCAACAAATATTCAACAACATAGGAATCACTACAAAACTTATTGTATGACCTCTTATACACAATATTAGGCCCAGCCTTTGGAGCTTTGGTTTTCCTAGATATGTATTGAATGAATTGTTAGATATTACTGCATTGTTGGAGCTAGGAACACAAGCATTTCGCTACACCCACAATAACATTTGCTAAATATGTGTATGTGACCAATACAATTTGATTTGATTTGATTTTGTGGTCCTCTGTAGCTCAATTGGTAGATCATTGCACTTGTAACGCCAGATAGTGGGTTCAATTCCCGGGACCACCCATACGTAAAAATTTATGCACACATGACTGTAAGTCGCTTTGGATAAAATTGTCTGCTAAATGGCATATTATATTATATTATTATTATTTTGATTTCGTTTTACATGGTCAAAATACTGACAGCTCTTATGTAAAAAGATCAATCACTGAATAAGACACCCATATATATTTGCATTTGCTCGACATACGGAAATAAATAAATCTTAACATATTGCTCCACTTTTCCCAAGACAAAAATAACATTTGGTGTATCATTGTACTGCAAGAAATACTTAATTCTGCAGGAGTTAATTTCATATTCGGCTATATGTGAGATGTTATAGGCATGTCAGTGTCTGCATTTCAGGTAGTATTCCATTTAACCCATCTCAAAGGTATCATTTTAGCGCTCTCATTTGCTGGCAAAGTAAACATGTTATGTGATACTGTATATTAGTATCTCACAATATTACAATATTACACAATAAACAAGTCATTCACAATAATACTCAAAGTAGGCATAGTAATAGAGACAGTCTTTCAATGTCAAATATTTAAGTAGGCATAGTAATAAACTCAGTTTATTTGTTGTGAAGATACAGGATAGTTCACACTTAAATAGTAGCCATACAGACAGTAATGGCAGTGTAGTACAATACAAGGAATACTTGTACAGTTGGTGCAGTAGAGGCAACAGTGGTGTGGCAAAGAGTCATCTTCAGACAGGAACATGGAGAGAATAAATAATTTATTGTCCATTGGTTAGAACGGAAATGTTTAGTCTGCTTCTCCCAACACCCTGCAGCACCCCTGGCTGGAGAGCAATTGTGGGGGTTAAGTGCCTTGCTCAAGGGTACAATGGCACAGTGTCGTCCTGGGCTTGAATCATTGTAGTCATTCAGTGGTCCCGTAATAGCCTATCCCTAGAGCAGTGTTTCCTGATCCTGGTCCTAGGTACCCAAAGGGGTGCACATTTTCACCTTAGCACTACATTTACATTGACATTTACGTAATTTAGCAGACGCTCTTATCCAGAGAGACTTACAAATTGGTGCATTCACCTTATAGCCAGTGGGATAACCACTTTACAATGTGTTTTTTTTTATTTCTTTTTTTTCTTTGGGGTGGGGTAAGGGGGGGGGGGGGTAGAATGATTCCTTTATCCTATCCCAGGTATTCCTTAAAGAGGTGGGGTTTCAAATGTCTCCGGAAGGTGGTGAGTGACTCCGCTGTCCTGGCGTCGTGAGGGAGCTTGTTCCACCATTGGGGTGCCAGAGCAGCGAACAGTTTTGACTGGGCTGAGCGGGAGCTATGCTTCCGCAGAGGAAGGGGAGCCAGCAGGCCAGAGGTGGATGAACGCAATGCCCTCGTTTGGGTGTAGGGACTGATCAGAGCCTGAAGGTACGGAGGTGCCGTTCCCCTCACAGCTCCGTAGGCAAGCACCATGGTCTTGTAGCAGATGCGAGCTTCAACTGGAAGCCAGTGGAGGGTGCGGAGGAGCGGGGTGACGTGAGATAACTTGGGAAGGTTGAACACCAGACGGGTTGCGGCATTCTGGATGAGTTGTAGGGGTTTAATGGCACAGGCAGGGAGCCCAGCCAACAGCGAGTTGCAGTAATCCAGACGGGAGATGACAAGTGCCTGGATTAGGACCTGTGCCGCTTCCTGTGTAAGGCAGGGTCGTACTCTCCGAATGTTGTAGAGCATGAACCTACAGGATCGGGTCACCGCCTTGATGTTAGCGGAGAACGACAGGGTGTTGTCCAGGGTCACGCCAAGGCTCTTCGCTCTCTGGGAGGAGGACACAACGGAGTTGTCAACCGTGATGGCGAGATCATGGAACGGGCAGTCCTTCCCAGGGAGGAAGAGCAGCTCCGTCTTGCCGAGGTTCATCTTGAGGTGGTGATCCGTCATCCACACTGATATGTCTGCCAGACATGCAGAGATGCGATTCGCCACCTGGTTATCAGAAGGGGGAAAGGAGAAGATTAGTTGTGTGTCGTCTGCGTAGCAATGATAGGAGAGGCCACTACACATCTGATTTACATTTTTAAAATGCTTGATACATTGATAATTTGATTCAGCTGTATAGTGTTAGGACACAAATAGAATATGCACCCCTTTGGGACCTGGATGGGGAAACAGAGGTTGGAGAGGCAGACCAGCAGTCCTGGGCTGGGCCGTCGGCCTATTTTTAGCGCAACTACGGATGTCTAGTTAGGGGCCGTCCATTTGCCATATGACATTTCTCATCGATCATACGGCAAATGCCGTTGGTGTCCCTTATGTAGGGAATGGAACTGAACTGGCAGCTGGAAGGTTGATGGTTTAAGCCCAGGCCCGGGCAACACAAATGGGAATGGAACTGAACTGGCAGCTGGAAGACTGCTGGTCATTGATCCCATGTACTATCTGCTGCCATTGTGCCCTTGAGCAAGGCACCTAACCCCCCACAATTGCTGTCCATCCAGGGGCTCTGCCCTGCTGCTGACCCTGTCAACTTGTGTGTATTTGTTGTTGTTGAGAAAGGGAGGAGGCACTTTTTTCATTCTAACCAAAGGATTATAAAGTTGTATTAAATTCCTCTTTAGAATGAGTCATCCATGTCTTTATCCAGCATATTGTCCAACTAGAGAGGGATAGACAGCCATGACAACACTAGCTGGTTCCTCATGTAGTCCAGGAACAATATGTCTGCCATCGAGCATTATTGTCTGAAAAAAGGACAACACAGACTCTGCACAGGCATTTGTTTAAATATATCAGCACTATGTTGATGGAACACATTTCACTTTGATTATAACCCACAGACCCCAAGATGACTATGAATTGTTAGCCCAGGCAGGATATAGTGTATGAGCGCCATGCACTATCTGATGCCTAGGATAATGCCAAATCATCCTCTCAGTTACTCGTCCTCATCAATATAATTTCTTCAAAATAAGAATGTAGCCAAGTCCTCTACTTTCTGTAGTTAGTTAGCTAGCTAGGTCCATTACATGGTTAACTGGGAAAGCCTCCCCATCACCTTTCACAGGTCAGAGTGAGAATTACACAGACAAAGGGGGCAGGGATGGGGAGCTAGCTACAGTTTGTTGACGGTGCTCACTACAATCAAAACAACACAACTCGCTCCATGCCACAAGAAGTGGCCAAGATTCAACAATCAATAGTTCTAGAATTTTTTTCAAAAAAGGTATATTTATTGGAAAGAGCTGATATAAGAAGGTTGGACAGATATTTCTTTACTAATGCCATTACTGGTCTTACCGTCATTACTGGTCTTGAGAAGGGGTTTTAAAGAAAGCATTCTGGCCAAAGTCAATCCCTGTGAGTCTTTCTTTTAGAAATGTGCCCTGTAAATACAACATAAATATACACATTGTACCCAAACATATACACATTAAAATACAATAATGGGAAGCACAAATGAAACATCACAAATCCCCCAGAAAAACAGTTACATTCCTCCACAAATACTTCCCCAATCAATACATCAAGATGAAATGTATTTTGAATTTTGTTCCAGCAACAATATGGTGCATTAAAACTAAAGGCAGATTTACCTCCTCGGTGGAGACCCTGGGAACCTCAGGAGTTAACCAATCCTGTGAACGGGTTAGGTAGCTCGGTGGAGACCCTGGGAACCTCAGGAGTTAACCAATCCTGTGAACGGGTTAGGTAGCTCGGTGGAGACCCTGGGAACCTCAGGAGTTAACCAATCCTGTGAACGGGTTAGGTAGCTCGGTGGAGACCCTGGGAACCTCAGGAGTTAACCAATCCTGTGAACGGGTTAGGTAGCTCGGTGGAGACCCTGGGAACCTCAGGAGTTAACCAATCCTGTGAACGGGTTAGGTAGCTCGGTGGAGACCCTGGGAACCTCAGGAGTTAACCAATCCTGTGAACGGGTTAGGTAGCTCGGTGGAGACCCTGGGAACCTCAGGAGTTAACCAATCCTGTGAACGGGTTAGGTAGCTCGGTGGAGACCCTGGGAACCTCAGGAGTTAACCAATCCTGTGAACGGGTTAGGTAGCTCGGTGGAGACCCTAGGAACCTCAGGAGTTAACCAATCCTGTGAACGGGTTAGGTAGCTCGGTGGAGACCCTGGGAACCTCAGGAGTTAACCAATCCTGTGAACGGGTTAGGCAACTCAGGTGTTTATACTTCAACAGCAAAGTTAGATAAGACAGATGTTTATGAAGTAGGGCCTTGTAAACAAAAAGGGAGGAATGTAGAGATCTACGGGTCTTTAGTGAAGTCCAACCAACCTTTTGGTACAGGATGCAGTGATGAGTATCAAACTGTCCCCTGTAACAAAACGAAGGGCACTATGGTAGACGGCATCCAAAGGGTTATGAGTAGTAGCAGCTGCACTTTGATAAATAATAATCCATAATCAGGAACAGATCAAAAGGTTGACTGAATATTCTGCTTCCTACTGCTTAGAGCAAGGCATAGAACCACCAAGAGAAAAAAACACCAGAAGAATTGTTAAGTTGTGCCCATTTACAATTAATATTTTATCTCATGTTTCTCCCTTTCTTCTCTAATAAACCCTGTGTGTCTCTATGTCCAGGGGTTCTTCCGCCGGACCATCCGGTTGAAGCTGGTTTATGACCACTGTGACCTGCACTGCCGCATCCACAAGAAGAGCCGCAACAAGTGTCAGTACTGTCGCTTTCAGAAGTGCCTGGTGGTGGGCATGTCTCACAATGGTAAGAACCAACATTACAATCAATCAGTCAAATGTACTTATAAAGGGGCCTCCCGAGTGGCGCAGCGGTCTAAGGCACTGCATTGCAGTTCTTGAGGCGTCCCTACAGCCCCGGGTTCGATCCCAGGCTGTGTTACAGCCGGCCGTGACTGGGAGACCCATGAGGCGACGCACAATTGGCCCAGCGTCGTCCATTTTAGGGGAGGGATTGGCCGGCCGGGATTTCCTTGTCCCATCGCGCTCTAGCGACTCCTTGTGGCGGGCTGGGCGCCTGCAAGCTGACTTCGGTTGCCAGTTGTACGGTGTTTCCTCCGACACATTGGTGCGGCTGGCTTCAGGGTTAATCAAGCAGTGTGTCAAGAAGCAGTGCGGTTTGGCAGGGTCGTGTTGCGGAGGACGCATGGCTCTCGACCTTCGCCTCTCCCGAGTCCGTAGGGGAGTTGCAGTGATGGGACAAGACTGTATTTGTATTTATTAAGGATCCGCATTCCCACTCTTCCTGGGGTCCTGCAACATTAAGGCAGTTATATACAATTTAAAATATTACATGACATTATACACTGCTCAAAATAATGAAGGGAACACTAAAATAACACATCCTAGATCTGAATGAATGAAATAATCTTATTAAATACTTTTTTCTTTACATAGTTGAATGTGCTGACAACAAAATCACACAAAAATTATCAATGGAAATCAAATTTATCAACCCATGGAGGTCTGGATTTGGAGTCACCCTCAAAATTAAAGTGGAAAACCACACTACAGGCTGATCCAACTTTGATGTAATGTCCTTAAAACAAGTCAAAATGAGGCTCAGTAGTGTGTGTGGCCTCCACGTGCCTGTATGACCTCCCTACAATGCCTGGGCATGCTCCTGATGAGGTGGCGGATGGTCTCCTGAGGTATCTCCTCCCAGACCTGGACTAAAGCATCCGCCAACTCCTGGACAGTCTGTGGTGCAACGTGGCGTTGGTGGATGGAGCGAGACATGATGTCCCGAATGTGCTCAATTGGATTCAGGTCTGGGGAACGGGCGGGCCAGTCCATAGCATCAATGCCTTCCTCTTGCAGGAACTGCTGACACACTCCAGCCACATGAGGTCTAGCATTGTCTTGCATTAGGAGGAACCCAGGGCCAACCGCACCAGCATATGGTCTCACAAGGGGTCTGAGGATCTCATCTCAGTACCTAATGGCAGTCAGGCTACCTCTGGCGAGCACATGGAGGGCTGTGCGGCCCCCCAAAGAAATGCCACCCCACACCATGACTGACCCACCGCCAAACCGGTCATGCTGGAGGATGTTGCAGGCAGCAGAACGTTCTCCACGGCGTCTCCAGACTCTGTCACGTCTGTCACATGTGCTCAGTGTGAACCTGCTTTCATCTGTGAAGAGCAAAGGGCGCCAGTGGCGAATTTGCCAATCTTGGTGTTCTCTGGCAAATGCCAAACGTCCTGCATGATGTTGGGCTGTAAGCACAACCCCCACCTGTAGACGTCGGGCCCTCATACCACCCTCATGGAGTCTGTTTCCGACCGTTAGCAGACACATGCACATTTGTGGCCTGCTGGAGGTCATTTTGCAGGGCTCTGGCAGTGCTCCTCCTGCTCCTCCTTGCACAAAGACGGAGGTAGCAGTCCTGCTGCTGGGTTGTTGCCCTCCTATGGCCTCCTCCACATCTCCTGATGTACTGGCCTGTCTCCTGGTAGCGCCTCCATGCTCTGGACACTACGCTGACAGACACAGCAAACCTTCTTGCCACAGCTCGCATTGATGTGCCATCCTGGATGAGCTGCACTACCTGAGCCACTTGTGTGGGTTGTAGACTCCGTCTCATGCTACCACTAGAGTGAAAGCACCGCCAGCATTCAAAAGTGACCAAAACATCAGCCAGGAAGCATAGGAACTGAGAAGTGGTCTGTGGTCAGCACCTGCAAATCCAGTCCTTTATTGGGGGTGTCTTGCTAATTGCCTATAATTTCCACTTTTTGTCTATTCCATTTGCACAACAGCATGTGACATTTATTGTCAATCAGTGTTGCTTCCTAAGTGGACAGTTTGATTTCACAGAAGTGTGATTGACTTGGAGTTACATTGTGTTGTAACTCTTTACCCAATACATTTAGTGTGTTCCTTCAGGCCACTACTCCACTATCACATATTTACAATACAACATCCATGTGTACATGTGTGTAGAGTGAGTGTCTATATGTATGTGTGTATGTACCTGTGTGTATGTCTCTTCACAGTCCCCGCTGATCCACAAGGTGTATTTTACCAGTTTTTTAAATCTGATTCTACTGCTTGCATCAGTTACCTGATGTGGAATAGAGTTGTAGTCTATGTAGTACTGTGCGCCTCCCATAGTCCATTCTGGACTTGGAGACTGTGAAGAGACCTCTGGTGGCATGTCTTGTGGGGTATGCATGGGTGTCTGAGCTGTGTGCCAGTATTCCAAACAGACAGCTCGATACATTCAGCTCGTCGACACCTCTCACAAAAACAAGCAGTTATGAAGTTAATCTCTCTTCCACTCTGAGCCAGGAGAGACTGACATGCATGTCATCAATGTTAGCTCTCCGTGTACTTTTAAGGGCCAGCCGTGCTGCCCTGTTCTGAGCCAACTGCAATTTTCCCAAGTCCCTCTTTGTGGCACCTGACCACACAACTGAACAGTAGTCTAGGTGCGACAAAACTAGGGCCTGTAGGACCTGCCTTGTTGATAGTGTTGTTAAGAAGGTAGAGCAGTGCTTTATTATGGACAGACTTCTCCCCATCTTAGCTACTGTTGTATCAATATGCTTTGACCATGACAGTCTACAATCCAGGGTTACTCCAAGCAGTTTAGTCACCTCAACTTGCTCAATTTCCACATGATTCATTACGAGATGTAGTTGAGGTTCAGGGTTTAGTGAATGATTTGACCCAAATACAATCCTTTTAGTTTTGGAAATATTCAGGACTAACTTATACCTTGCCACCCATTACGAAACTAACTGCAACTCTTTGTTAAGTGTTGCAGTTATTTCAGTTGCTGTAGTAGCTGACGTGTATAGTGTTGAGTTTTTTTCAATAGTTTACTAAGGGTTGGTAACAGGCTAATTGGTCAGCTGTTTGAGCCAGTAAAGGGGGCTTTACTATTCTTAGGTAGCGGAATGACTTTTGCTTCCCTCCAAGCCTGGGGGCACACACATTCTAGTAGGCTTAAATTGAAAATATGGCAAATATGAGTGGCAATATCGTCCGCTATTATCCTCAGCAAGTTTCCATCCAAGTTGTCAGACCCCGGTGGCTTGTCATTGTTAATAGACAACAATCATTTGTTCACCTCTTCCACACTCACTTTACGGAATTCAAAATTACAATGCTTGTCTTTCATAATTTGGTCAGATATACTTGGATGTGTAGTGTCAGCAATTGTTGCTGGCATGTCATGCCTAAGTTTGCTGATCTTGCCAATGAAAAAATAATTTAAGTAGTTGGCAATATCAGTGGGTTTTGTGATGAATGAGCCATCTGATTCAATGAATGATGGAGCTGAGTTTGCCTTTTATCCCAAAATCTCGTTTAAGGTTCTCCAAAGCTTTTTACTATCAATCCACTGGGATTTAACAGTTTTTACAGTCATTTCCTTAATGGGTGCATGCTTATTAGTAACTGGAATAAGCTATTTCAATTTCATAAATGTGTCAAGTGCAGTGTCTGTTTGCTCCTCAATACACACCTCGTAGCCGGCCGCGACCGGGAGACCCATGGGGCGGCGCACAATTGGCACAGTGTCGTCCAGGGTAGGGGAGGGAATGGCCGGCAGGGATGTAGCTCAGTTGGTAGAGCATGGCGTTTGCAACGCCAGGGTTGTGGGTTCGATTCCCACAGGGGGCCAGTATGAAAAAAAAATGTAGGCACTCAATAACTGTAAGTCGCTCTGGATAAGAGCGTCTGCTAAATGACAAAAAAAATTATTATTTACATCAACAACTTAGGAATCACTACAAAACTTATTGTAGGACTTCTTATATACAATATTAGGCCCAGCCTTTGGAACTTTGGTTTTCCTAGATATGGCTAGTATATTTGTCACGGATTCAGCCGAGGCTGCTCCTCCTCCCTGCTCGGGCAGGCTTCGGCGTTCGTCGTCCACGGAGTACTAGCTGCCACCGATCTATGTTTCGGTGTTTGACTTGTTGTGTCTGATTGTGTACACCTGTTCCCCATTATGTTGTATTGTATTCCCTATTTAACCCTCTGTCGTGCATTGTGTGTTGTGTGTTATTGTTTTGTGTCATCCACAGTGTACCGGTTGTTAGTTTTCTCCGTTGTTTGGAGACTGTTCACTGGCGACTTTTATTAAAGTACGATTTCCAGTAGCTCTGTGTCCTGCGTGTGACTTCGCCTACCGCATTTCACTGTCGCCGTTTCTGACAATATTGTGATCTCTACATCCAATGGAATTGTGATACTGCTTTCAAACAAATCTCTGCAACATTAGTAAAGATATGATCAAAACATGTTGATGATTTAATTCCTGTACAGTTTGTAACCACCCTGGTAGGTTGACTGATAACCTGAACCAGGTTGCAGGCACTGGTTACAGTTTGAAGCTCTCACTTGAGTGGGTAGCTTGATGACAGCCAGTCAATATTTAAATCACCCAGAAAGTATACCTCTCTATTGATATCACATACATTATCAAGCATTTCACACATGTTATCCAGATACTGACTGTTAGCACTTGGTGGTCTATAGCAGCTTCCCACCAGAATGGGCTTTAGGTGAGGCAGATGAACCTGTAGCCATATTACTTTAACAGTATTTAACATGAGATCCTCTCTAATCTTCACAGGAATGTGTTTCTGAATATAAACAGCAACACCTCCACCATTGGCATTTCTATATTTTCTGTAGATGTTATAACCTTGTATTGCTACCACTGTATCATCAAAGATATTATCTAAGTGAGTTTCAGAGATAGTCAGAATATGAATGTCATCTGTTACTAGCAAATTATTGATTTCATGAACCTTGTTTCTTAAGCTACATATGTTAACGTGGGCTATTTCGAGCACTTTTCTTCTGGGATGCTTACTTGTTTTCATTGCTTTACTGGGAAGCTTAGCAGAAGTAGTTATGCTCATATTATTTACGTTAGTGCAGGGTGAGCTGCACACAGTGGACTGCCTCCTCAGGCACACCGCCTCAGTGCTAACAGTATAAATCAAGTTCATAGGCACATGATTACTGCATCCAATAGCTGTAGGATCAGCAGAGGCATTCAGGGCAGTTAGAGGGACATAAATTAGGTTACTTATATTGTGACTACCGATGCCCCTGATGTACTGTACATTTGCTGAAGCATTTTGACAACTCTGCGTCACAATGGTAGGGATTAGCTGAGCTGGGCTTGGGTCATTGCTAAGTCATTGTCTCAACGCAGCCTTATAATGGGTTAGGGTTAGGGTTAGCCCTAACCCTGTGAAAGGATCCAGGAACCCAAATTATTTGGGTGGATCCCATCCTCCTTATAAAAGGTGGCTTGTTTCCAAAAGGTATCAAAAGGTTTTGTTTCCATTAAGGCTAGATTGTTCTTCAAGATGTCCAAACGTTCATAGATGACCAGCAGGGTGAAATAATACATTGATTACAGACTGGGTACTTAACATGGGTCGTCTGCACTGTCCCTCTGAGCTAAAGTCATGTCTCTTCATGTTCTGACACTGTGTTGTGGTGTATCTGCAGCTACCAGCTTTCAACCCAGGCAGGTGGCTTTCTGTTTCTGAACCGCTGGCTCTCTCGGAGGTCTGACTGTAGTCTCTAGCTGAAAGGCCATCTTACAGTATATTAGACAGTAAAGAGACATTTTGTCAAGTCAGTTTAACATGTGAATAGTTGGCCATGCTGAGGACAGGTTAAGAGCTAGAGGTCCATTGTTTTTAAACAGGGTTAGGGTTAGTCACATTGAGATTAAAAATCTATTTTACAAGAGAGCCCTGTATACATTACAGTAAAAACAGAATAATAAAACAACATACACATTTACATTTACATTTTAGTCATTAGCAGACGCTCTTATCCAGAGCGACTTACAGGAGCAATTAGGGTTAAGTGCCTTGCTCAAGGGCACATCGACAGATTTTTCACCTAGTTGGCTCAGGGATTAGAACCAGCAACCTTTCGGGTACTGGCACAACGCTCTTAACCACTAAGCACATGTGTATAAAACAATATCATTCAGCACACAATAACAAAATAAACATATTTGATAACATCACATTCAACTACATAGAGGTCCTCAATCAATCATTTAAACTGCCTGACAGGCACCAGCACGTCTAACTGCAGTGGACTCTGCAGATTGTTCCACAAATTAGAGGCAAAAAAACAATAAACGCAGATTTTCCCAAATCTGTGGAGACTGAAGGGATCTCTAGTGTTATCCATTCCTGAGAACGGGTTTGGTAACTTATGATTCTTAACTTTATTAATGAAGTTACATATAGAGGGAGTTTCTGTCAGATTGCTTTGTAAATAAATAAAAGAGAATGCAGCTCTCTTCTTACAGACAGAGAGGTCCATCCCACATTTTTATACAGACTACAATGATGAGTCCTGAAATTGTCCCCTGTGATAAAACGTATTATGGGATGGTAGACTGGTCCAAGGGGTTGCCGCGTTGTCCCCTGTGATAAAACGTATTATGGGATGGTAGACTGCGTCCAACGGTTTCAAAACAGAGGTTGCCGCTTGCATGTAAACAATATCACCAAATTCCAACACAGGGAGGTGTTGTTTGGACCAATCCAATACAGGGAGAAGTGTTGTTTGGACCAATCCAATACAGGGAGAAGCGTTGTTTGGACCAATCCAATACAGGGAGAAGCGTTGTTTGGACCAATCCAATACAGGGAGAAGCGTTGTTTGGACCAATCCAATACAGGGAGAAGCGTTGTTTGGACCAATCCAATACAGGGAGAAGCGTTGTTTGGACCAATTCAATACAGGGAGAAGTGTTGTTTGGACCAATCCAATACAGGGAGAAGTGTTGTTTGGACCAATCCAATACAGGGAGAAGTATTGTTTGGACCAATCCAATACAGGGAGAAGTGTTGTTTGAACAATCTTTCTCCTATTTTCAATACTGAGGCATGATTTATTTCGATATTAAAAAACAATCTTAGCTTCTTAGTCATATTTTCTATATGTGTTACGAATGACAACTTGTAATCAATCCAGACACCCAGGTACTTATATTGAGAAACAAGCTCAATTTGGGCTCCATTTGTAGCGCAAATATGCAGGTCCTCAGGGTCAACATTTCGTGACCTAGAGAACAGCATGAGCTTGGTTTTACTTGTATTTAACACTAATGTAAGATCTGTAAGTGATTTCTGAATTGAATCAAAGTCATGCTGAAGTTCACAAATGGCCTGCTGCACTGAGGTGGCACAGGAATACAAAACTGTCATCTGCATAGAGATGAATGTTACAAGTATTAACAGTGTTTCCTCTGTCATTATTATACAAGGTGAACGATAACAGACCCAAAATAGAACCCTGAGGAACACCTTTTAGAATCTAACCCCTTCTGTCAAGATGGCCTGAGTTCTGTCGCTAAGATAATTCTGAAACCATAAACAGGCTGTATATCCCAGGACTATTTATGATAACTTCTTCAGCAAAACAGAATGATCAACAGTGTCGAATGCCTTTGACAGGTCAATAAACAAGGCAGCACAGCTCTTTTTAGCTTCAAAGGCATCGACAAGATCATTAATCAATGCCTCAGGTCAACTCTGGATCTGGAGTCTTGATCCGAGGTTAGGTTTAAAGTTGTCTGCTAACACAAACATTCCAGCAGCCAAATGGAATAAAATGGAATATAATAGATCAATGTAGAATATGTTGCTAGTATTATGTGCATCTCCCAGCAGCCTGGTCTCAGATAAAAAAAACAACATTATATTTAACTAAAATCCATGCCACTCCATTTAGTATGATATGTTACTTTACGTTAGGTTACATTACGTTACATTGACTAAACGTAACATAGTAAACGTAAATCTGGAATAACGTTTGGTATGGACAATAGGTTACGTAGACCCCTTTGCTGAAGTCGAATGACCAAATCGCCCTCTAGTGGCCTCATGGGTGGAATGTTATTAATATTTTTCATAATTAATCAACATTATTTTAAAAAACTGCAGAAAATCCGGTGTTTCTTTGTCAAACGGTTTTGTTATTTTTCTGTGATGTATATAAAGTGTAATATTGGGACGCAAACTCAAAATGGAATACATTTCAACTCTATATCTGACATGGTACAGGTGTTTTTTTGTTTTTTTATCCGATAACCATGTGTGTGAGGTGTATACTTTTGTTTAAAAGTAGATTTGTTTAAGACTACCAAGAAACACTCTGTGTAATTTTGCCCAATGCAGTAAAAAGTTAAGGCAAAAACTAAAGTAGGGTGGTTGGTCGGGGTGGATGTTGTGTGTTCAAATCTCATCACGGACAACTTTAGCATTTTGGCTAACTAGGAACTTTGCAACTACTTGCAAATTTTTTGCTACTTTGCAACTACTTAGCATGTTAGCTAACCCTGCCCCTAACCCTAACCTTAACCCTTTAAACTAACTCCTAACCCTAACTCCTAAGCCTAACCTTAAAGGATAATGGCGCCGGAGGGGATGGCTGCCGTTTTACGGGCTCCTAACCAACTGTGCTATTTTGTTAGTTTTTTCGCAATTGTTTGTAACTTATCTTTTACATAATGTTGCTGCTACCGTCTCTTATGACCGAAAAGAGCTTCTCTATATCAGAACAGTGATTACTCACCTCGAACTGGACAAAGGTGTTTTCTTTAATGAGTCCAACGCGAAGGATATACTGCTTCCCCGAGACCAGGCCCAAATCCCTGTCATTCGCGTTAAGAGGGCGGAGATCAGGGTGTGAGAATTCGTCGTCGTGTGGGTAACCCGCCTCTACCATCCGTTCTGTTGACCAACGTGCAATCACTGGAAAATAAACTGGATGATCTCCGTTCGAGATTGGATGATCTCCTGAGGTAGAGTACCTTATGATAAGCTGTAGACCCACTATCTACCAAGAGAGTTCTCATCTATATTATTCGTAGCCGTCTATTTACCACCATAAACCGATGCTGGCACTAAGACTGCACTCAACGAGCTGCATAAGGCCATAAGCAAACAAGAAAATGCTCATCCAGAAGAGGCGCTCCTAGTGGCTGGGGACTTTTATGCAGGCAAACTTAAATCCATTTTACCTCATTTCTACCAGCATGTCACATGTGCAACCAGAGAAAAAAACTACTCTAGACTACCCTTTACTCCACACACAGAGACGCGTACAAAGCTCTCCCTCACCTCCATTTGGCAAATCTGACCATAATTCTATCCTCCTGATTCCTGCTTACAAGCAAAATATGAATATGATCCGGGATTCATCCAATGACATTGAGTATACCACCTCAGTCACCGGCTTCATCAATAAGTGCATCGACGATGTCGTCCCCATAGTGACCGTGCGTACATACAGTGGGGGAAAAAAGTATTTAGTCAGCCACCAATTGTGCAAGTTCTCCCACTTAAAAAGATGAGAGTGGCCTGTAATTTTCATCATAGGTACACGTCAACTATGACAGACAAAATGAGATTTTTTTCTCTCCAGAAAATCACATTGTAGGATTTTTTATGAATTTATTTGCAAATTATGGTGGAAAATAAGTATTTGGTCAATAACAAAAGTTTCTCAATACTTTGTTATTTACCCTTTGTTGGCAATGACACAGGTCAAACATTTTCTGTAAGTCTTCACAAGGTTTTCACACACTGTTGCTGGTATTTTGGCCCATTCCTCCATGCAGATCTCCTCTAGAGCAGTGATGTTTGTTGTAAAGTGGTTATCCCACTGGCTATAAGGTGAATGCACCTATTTGTAAGTCGCTCTGGATAAGACGAGTTGAGTCTTTTACCAAAAAGTTATATTTTGGTTTCATCTGACCATATGACATTCTCCCAATCCTCTTCTGGATCATCCAGAATGCCCTTGCTGATGGAAGGAGGTTTTCACTCAAAATCTCACGATACATGGCCCCATTCATTCTTTCCTTTACACAGATCAGTCGTCCTGGTCCCTTTGCAGAAAAACAGCCCCAAAGCATGATGTTTCCACCCCCATGCTTCACAGTAGGTATGGTGTTCTTTGGATGCAACTCAGCATTCTTTGTCCTCCAAACACGACGAGTTGAGTTTTTACCAAAAAGTTCTATTTTGGTTTCATCTGACCACATGACATTCTCCCAATCCTCTTCTGGATCATCCAAATGCACTCTAGCAAACTTCAGACGGGCCTGGACATGTACTGGCTTAAGCAGGGGGACACGTCTGGCACTGCAGGATTTGAGTCCCTGGTGGCGTAGTGTGTTACTGATGGTAGGCTTTGTTACTTTGGTCCCAGCTCTCTGCAGGTCATTCACTAGGTCCCCCCGTGTGGTTCTGGGATTTTTGCTCACCGTTCTTGTGATCATTTTGACCCCACGGGGTGAGGTCTTGCGTGGAGCCCCAGATCGAGGGAGATTATCAGTGGTCTTGTATGTCTTCCATTTCCTAATAATTGCTCCCACAGTTGATTTCTTCAAACCAAGCTGCTTACCTATTGCAGATTCAGTCTTCCCAGCCTGGTGCAGGTCTACAATTTTGTTTCTGGTGTCCTTTGACAGCTCTTTGGTCTTGGCCATAGTGGAGTTTGGAGTGTGACTGTTTGAGGTTGTGGACAGGTGTCTTTTATACTGATAACATGTTCAAACAGGTGCCATTAATACAGGTAACGAGTGGAGGACAGAGGAGCCTCTTAAAGAAGAAGTTACAGGTCTGTGAGAGCCAGAAATCTTGCTTGTTTGTAGGTGACCAAATACTTATTTTCCACCATAATTTGCAAATAAATTCATTAAAAATCCTACAATGTGATTTTCTGGAAAAAAAATGCTCAATTTGTCTGTCATAGTTGACGTGTACATATGATGAAAATTACAGGCCTCTCATCTTTTTAAGTGGGATAACTTGCACAATTGGTGGCTGACTAAATACTTTTTCCGCCACTGTATACCAACCAGAAGCCATACAGGCAACATCCGCACCGAGCTAAAGGCTAGAGCTGCCGCTTTCAAGGAGCGGGACACTAATCCGGATGCTTATAAGAAATCCCGCTATGCCCTCCGACGAACCATCAAACAGGCAAAGCGTCAATTCAGCACTAAGATTGAATCCTACTACACTGGCTCTGACGCTCATCGGATGTGGCAGGGCTTGCAAACTATTACGAATTACAAAGGGAAATCCAGCCGCGAGCTGCCCAGTGATGCGAGCCTACCAGACGAGCTAAATGCCTTTAATGCTCGCTTCGAGGCAAGCAACACTGAAGCACACATGAGAGCACAAGCTGTTCAGGACGACTGTGTGATCACGCTCTCCGTAGCCGATGTGTCACGTTCGTCTACTAATGAGGAAGCGGACCAAAGCGCAGCGTTGCGAGTGAACATGATTTTAATAAAGAAGCACGTAACTACAAAACAAAAGACGAATCGTGAAGTCCAAACAAACAATGACTGACACGAAAACACTGGAAACAGGAAACAAAAACCCACAAACACAAGGTGAAAACTGACAGTTTAAATATGGCTCCCAATCAGAGATAACGAGCCGACAGCTGACACTCGTTACCTCCGATTGGGAGTCATCGACGACAACATACAACATAGAAATACAACCACCAGACCTGCAGACATAGAAATACACCCAACAGACTACCAACATAGAAAAACACCCAAATCCCCAACAAAACAACATACACTCTAGCTCACAATACCAAGTCCTAGAGCCAGAGTGTCACAGTACCCCCCCCTAAAGGTGCGAACTCCGGGCGCACCAACCCACAGTCTAGGGGAGGGTCTGGGTGGGCGTCTGTCCACGGTGGCGGTTCTGCCCCTGGTCGTGGTTCCCACCCCACCTTAGTCACCAGCTTCCCTAGCCTCCTCCACATTACCCCCCCCCAACTAAACCCCACTGGGTTAAGGGGCGGCACCGGACTAAGGGGCAGCACCGGACTAAGGGGCAGTACCGGACTAAGGGGCAGTACCGGACTAAGGGGCAGTACCAGGCTAAGGGGCAGCACCGGACTAAGGGGCAGCACCAGGATAAGGGACAGCACCAGGATAAGGGACAGCACCAGGATACGGAGCAACACCGAGCTAAGGGGCAGCACCGGACTAAATGGCGGATCCTGGCTGGCTGGCTCTGGCGGATCCTGGCTGGCTGGCGGATCCAGGCTGGACGGCTCTGGCGGATCCCAGCTGGACGGCTCTGGCGGATCCCGGCTGGACGGCTCTGGCGGATCCCGGCTGGACGGCTCTGGCGGATCCCGGCTGGACGGCTCTGGCGGATCCCGGCTGGACGGCTCTGGCGGATCCCGGCTGGACGGCTCTGGCGGATCCCGGCTGGACGGCTCTGGCGGATCCCGGCTGGACGGCTCTGGCGGATCCCGGCTGGACGGCTCTGGCGGATCCCGGCTGGACGGCTCTGGCGGATCCTGGCTGGACGGCTCATGGCTGGCTGACGGATCTGGCTGCTCATGGCTGGCTGACGGATCTGGCTGCTCATGGCTGGCTGACGGATCTGGCTGCGCATGGCTGGCTGACGGATCTGGCTGCTCATGGCTGGCTGACGGATCTGGCTGCTCATGGCTGGCTGACGGATCTGGCTGCTCATGGCTGGCTGACGGATCTGGCTGCTCATGGCTGGCTGAAGGCTCTGGCTGATCCTGTCTGGCGGAAGGCTCTGGCTGATCCTGTCTGGCAGAAGGCTCTGGCTGATCCTGTCTGGCAGAAGGCTCTGGCTGATCCTGTCTGGCGGAAGGCTCTGGCTGATCCTGTCTGGCGGAAGGCTCTGGCTGATCCTGTCTGGCGGAAGGCTCTAGCGGCTCCGGTCTGGCGGACGGCTCTGAAGGCTCATGGCAGACGGGCGGCTTATGCAGCGCTGGGCAGACGGACAGTTCAGACGGCGTTGGGCAGACAGGAAGTTCAGGCGCCGTTGGGCAGACGGGCAGTTCAGGCGCCGTTGGGCAGATGGCCAGTTCAGGCGCCGTTGGGCAGATGGCAGACTCTGGCCATCTGAGGCGCACCATAGGCCTGATGCGTGGTACCGGAACTGGAGGTACCGGGCTGAGGACACGCATCTCAGGGCTAGTGCGGGGAGAAACAACAGGACGCACAGGACTCTGGGGACACACAGGAGGCTTAGTACGTGGCGCAGGGACAGGCCGGGCTGGGCTGACGACGCACACCGTAGGCTTCCTACGTGGCACAGGAACAGGCCGGGCTGGGCTGGCGACGCACACCGTAGGCATCCTACGTGGCGCAGGGACAGGCCGGGCTGGGCTGACGACGCACACCGTAGGCATCCTACGTGGCGCAGGGACAGGCCGGGCTGGGCTGGCGACGCGCACCGTACACTTGGTGCGTATGGCAGGGACAGGCCGAACCGGGCTGGCGACGCGCACCGTACACTTAGTGCGAGGGGCCGGAACAGGCCGGGCTGGGCTGGCGACGCGCACCGTACACTTGGTGCGGGTGGCAGGATCAGGTCGAACCGGGCTGGCGACGCGCACCGTACACTTAGTGCGAGGGACCGGAACAGGCCGTACCGTACGGGGAACACACACTACTGGCTGCACCTCGGGACTAGGAACGGGCCGGACCGAACTGGTTACACACCCCAGTACCTCACGCCGTGCCTCAACACTTTCCTTCCCTGCTTTACCCAGTAGCCCCCTTGACCTGGTAGCCCACTGAATCCGTCCCTTCTCTGCCTCCGTCAGCCCCCTTAACCTGGCAGCCCTCTGACTCTGCCTTGTGGCAGCCTCCTGCTGCTCCGTCGCCCAAGCCATGTGCCCCCCCCAAAAAATTTCTTGGGGTTGCCTCTCGTCCTTCCGACGATGATGGCCCTGCTGATGCCGTTGCTCCTCTCGCCGTCGCCTCTCCACCGTCTCGTTCCATGGTCGGCGATCCATACCATCTAGGATCTCCTCCCAAGTCCAGGACCCTTTACCGTCCAACAGTTCCTCCCATGTCCAGACCCTTTGCTCCTGGACGCGCTGCTTGGTCCTTTGATGGTGGGTTTTTCTGTCACGTTCGTCTACTAATGAGGAAGCGGACCAAAGCGCAGCGTTGCGAGTGAACATGATTTTAATAAAGAAGCACGTAACTACAAAACAAAAGACGAATCGTGAAGTCCAAACAAACAATGACTGACACGAAAACACTGGAAACAGGAAACAAAAACCCACAAACACAAGGTGAAAACTGACAGTTTAAATATGGCTCCCAATCAGAGATAACGAGCCGACAGCTGACACTCGTTACCTCCGATTGGGAGTCATCGACGACAACATACAACATAGAAATACAACCACCAGACCTGCAGACATAGAAATACACCCAACAGACTACCAACATAGAAAAACACCCAAATCCCCAACAAAACAACATACACTCTAGCTCACAATACCAAGTCCTAGAGCCAGAGTGTCACACGATGTGAGCAAGACCTTTAAACAGGTCAACATTCACAAGGCCGCAGGGCCAGACGGATTACCAGGACGTGTACTCAGAGCATGCTAGCAGATACCCATACACTTCCAGTCATTGTGCTAACTCTAGTTAGCATTGGCTCACAAAACTAACCTCTAACTTCCTTCATACTGGACACAGAGACATAAAAATGGTATCCACGAGTTGATTTGACTCTGGGGAAGTAGATAAATGACATCATTGGCAAAATCCCGAAGTATCTGGGACGTAGCATATCATACTAAAGAAGTCTAACATAATATATCATACTAAAGGAGTCTAACATAATACATCATATTAAAGCAGTCGAACATAAAATATCATACTAAAGCAGTCGAAAGTAAATTATCATACTAAAGCAGTCTAACGTAATAAATCATACTAAAGCAGTTGAACATAGTATATCATATTAAAGCAGTCGAACATAATATATCTTACTAAAGCATCAAACCTAATATACCTTACTAAACGAGTCAAAGCAAACTGGTGCGATCAAGACGTAGGATACTATACGATATGCTATTGTACAACCGCTATTACATTGGTAGGCCAATGTAATGTAACCTAACGTAAAGTAACATATCATACTAAATGGAGTGGCACGGATTTGAGTAAAATACGCTTTGCTCTGAGACAAGGTTGCTCCCAGAGAGAGTCATGTGGTTCTAGTCCAGGTGTAGTCCCTGTAGTGGCAGGGTCATCTGAGTTGCTCCTTATATACTCACTCACTCACTCTCACATCCCATCCCATAAGCTGTAGTGGCTAGTGAAATCTGTGTTTTCATCAATGATTCACAGAGGTTTACACATGTAGGCACACACGCTGGCGCTAGGTGGCTGGCTGTAGATTCTGCTGTGTCATGGTGCTTGGCTGGGTGCCCAGGTGTAGGAGGAGCAACATATACATTTACAAAAGGTGTGATGGCTGATAGACCAGATAATGTATTACTCTGCAAGTCACCATTATGCAACAACAGGTTTAGACCTAACCCTAACCCTCACCATATATAACAGGCCAACTGAATACTGTTGACTTCTACTAAATGAAACAGCTTTGTCCCGCCGTCTGACTGACGCAGAGGAGATGGGAATATAATCCTGTATTAGACATATAATGTAATATACTGTAAACCTGTGTTAGAGACGTGTTGGTAAATCCACAGACTGGTTTTGTGTCTGACTTACCTCCATTCATAAAGCTCCAGTTCAACCTAACCCTAACCCTAACCCTAACCCTAACCCTAACCCTAACCTATCCATTCTATCTATCCATTCTATCTATCAGAGGAAAAAACATGATTTTCTAGGAATTCTGTCTCTCTCTATATATAACTCTGGTTATATCACCTCTGTCTGCCTAAACTTGATGATATTTGTCATTTAATGACACTTGAGACTGTGGTCAACAACTTATACTGGTATTTGACTGTAATGGCAGACTGTAGAAAGGTGTATAAAGGTACAACATTTGATAGGAAGTCATATAATAATCAGTAGTATAGTCACTCTTTGAGTCAGTATTTATCAATATTTATTTGTTACTGATTATTATGATCAGTTTTAATCATCATATTTATAGAAAACTAGAAACATGTACAGTGAGGGGAAAAAAGTATTTGATCCCCTGCTGATTTTGTACGTTTGCCCACTGACAAAGAAATGATCAGTCTATAATTTTAATGGTAGGTGTATTTGAACAGTAAGAGACAGAATAACAACAACAAAAATCCAGAAAAACGCATGTAAAAAATGTTATGAATTGATTTGCATTTTAATGAGGGAAATAAGTATTTGACCCCTTCTCAATCAGAAAGATTTCTGGCTCCCAGGTGTCTTTTATACAGGTAACGAGCTGAGATTAGGAGCACACTCTTAAAGGGAGTGCTCCTAATCTCAGTTTGTTACCTGTATAAAAGACACCTGTCCACAGAAGCAATCAATCAATCAGATTCCAAACTCTCCACCATGGCCAAGACCAAAGAGCTCTCCAAGGATGTCAAGGACAAGATTGTAGACCTTCACAAGGCTGGAATGGGCTACAAGACCACCGCCAAGCAGCTTGGTGAGAAGGTGACAACAGTTGGTGCGATTATTCGCAAATGGAAGAAACACAAAATAACTGTCAATCTCCCTCGGCCTTGGGCTGCATGCAAGATCTCACCTCGTGGAGTTGCAATGATCATACGAACGGTGAGGAATCAGCCCAGAACTACACAGGAGGATCTTGTCAATGATCTCAAGGCAGCTGGGACCATAGTCACCAAGAAAACAATTGGTAACACACTACGCCGTGAAGGACTGAAATTGTGCAGCGCCCGCAAGGTCCCCCTGCTCAAGAAAGCACATATACATGCCCGTCTGAAGTTTGCCAATGAACATCTGAATGATTCAGAGGAGAACTGGGTGAAAGTGTTGTGGTCAGATGAGACCAAAATGGAGCTCTTTGGCATCAACTCAACTCGCCGTGTTTGGAGGAGGAGGAATGCTGCCTATGACCCCAAGAACACCATCCCCACCGTCAAACATGGAGGTGGAAACATTATGCTTTGGGGGTGTTTTTCTGCTAAGGGGACAGGACAACTTTACTGCATCAAAGGGATGTGTACCGTCAAATCTTGGGGGAGAACCTCCTTCCCTCAGCCAGGGCATTGAAAATGGGTCGTGGATGGGTATTCCAGCATGACAATGACCCAAAACACATGGCCAAAGCAACAAAGGAGTGGCTCAAGAAGAAGCACATTAAGGTCCTGGAAGGCCTAGCCAGTCTCCAGACCTTAATCCCATAGAAAATCTGTGGAGGGAGCTGAAGGTTCGAGTTGCCAAACATCAGCCTCGAAACCTTAATGACTTGGAGAAGATCTGCAAAGAGGAGTGGGACAGAATCCCTCCTGAGATGTGTGCAAACCTGGTGGCCAACTACAAGAAACGTCTTACCTCTGTGATTGCCAACAAGGGTTTTGCCACCAAGTACTAAGTCATGTTTTGCAGAGGGGTCAAATACTTATTTCCCTCATTAAAATGGAAATCAATTTATAACATTTTTGACATGCGTTTTTCTGGATTTTTTTGTTGTTGTTATTCTGTCTCTCACTGTTCAAATAAACCTACCATTAAAATTATAGACTGATCATGTCTTTGTCAGTGGGCAAACGTACAAAATCAGCAGGGGATCAAATACTTTTTTCCCTCACTGTATACAGTGGGGGAAAAAACTATTTAGTCAGCCACCAATTGTGCAAGTTCTCCCACTTAAAAAGATGTCCAGAAAATCACATTGTAGGATTTTTAATGAATTTATTTGCAAATTATGGTGGAAAATAAGTATATGGTCACCTACAAACAAGCAAGATTTCTGGCTCTCACAGACCTCTAACTTCTTCTTTAAGAGGCTCCTCTGTCCTCCACTCGTTACCTGTATTAATGGCACCTGTTTGAACTTGTTATCAGTATAAAAGAGACCTGTCCACAACCTCAAACAGTCACACTCCAAACTCCACTATGGCCAAGACCAAAGAGCTGTCAAAGGACGCCAGAAACAAAATTGTAGACCTGCACCAGGCTGGGAAGACTGAATCTGCAAATGGTAAGCAGCTTGGTTTGAAGAAATCAACTGTGGGAGCAATTATTAGGAAATGGAAGACATACAAGACCACTGATAATCTCCCTCGATCTGGGACTCCACGCAAGATCTAACCCCGTGGGGTCAAAATGATCACAAGAACGGTGAGCAAAAATCCCAGAACCACACGGGTGGACCTAGTGAATGACCTGCAGAGAGCTGGGACCAAAGTAACAAAGCCTACCATCAGTAACACACTACGCCACCAGGGACTCAAATCCTGCAGTGCCAGACGTGTCCCCCTGCTTAAGCCAGTACATGTCCAGGCCCGTCTGAAGTGTGCTAGAGTGCATTTGGATGACCCAGAAGAGGATTGGGAGAATGTCATATGGTCAGATGAAACCAAAATATAACTTTTTGGTAAAAACTCAACTCGTCGTGACCATCTCCAGATCCTTCAGGTTTCGGGGCTATCGCTGGGCAATACGGACTTTCAGCTCCCTCCAAAGATGTTCTATTGGGTTCAGGTCTGGAGACTGGCTAGGCCACTCCAGGACCTTGAGATGCTTCTTACGGAGCCACTCCTTAGTTGCCCTGGCTGTGTGTTTCGGGTCGTTGTCATGCTGGAAGACCCAGCCACGACCCATCTTCAATGCTCTTACTGAGGGAAGTTGGCCAAGATCTCGCGATACATGGCCCCATCCATCCTCTCCTCAATACGGTGCAGTCGTCCTGTCCCCTTTGCAGAAAAGCATCCCCAAAGAATGATGTTTCCACCTCCATGCTTCACGGTTAGGATGGTGTTCTTGGGGTTTTACTCATCCTTCTTCTTCCTCCAAACACGGCGAGTGGAGTTTAGACCAAAAAGCTCTATTTTTGACTCATCAGACCACATGACCTTCTCCCATTCCTCCTCTGGATCATCCAGATGGTCATTGGCAAACTTCAGACGGGCCTGGATATGCGCTGGCTTGAGCAGGGGTACCTTGCGTGCGCTGCAGGATTTTAATCCATGACGGCGTAGTGTGTTACTAATGGTTTTCTTTGAGACTGTGGTCCCAGCTCTCTTCAGGTCATTGACCAGGTCCTGCCGTGTAGTTCTGGGCTGATCCCTCACCTTCCTCATGATCATTGATGCCCCACGAGGTGAGATCTTGCATGGAGCCCCAGACCGAGAGTGATTGACTGTCATCTTGAACTTCTTCCATTTTCTAATAATTGGGCCAACAGTTGTTGCCTTCTCACCAAGCTGCTTGCCTATTGTCCTGTAGCCCATCCCAGCCTTGTGCAGGTCTACAATTTTATCCCTGATGTCCTTACACAGCTCTCTGGTCTTGGTAATTGTGGAGAGATTGGAGTCTGTTTGATTGAGTGTGTGAACAGGTGTCTTTTATACAGGTAATGAGTTCAAACATGTGCAGTTAATACAGGTAATGAGTGGAGAACAGGAGGGCTTCTTAAAGAAAAACTAACAGGTCTGTGAGAGCCGGAATTCTTACTGGTTGGTAGGTGATCAAATACTTATGTCATGCAATAAAATGCTAATTAATTACTTAAAAATCATACAATGTGATTTTCTGGATTTTTGTTTTAGATTCCGTCTCTCACAGTTGAAGTTACCTATGATCAAAATTACAGACCTCTACATGCTTTGTAAGTAGGAAAACCTGCAAAATCGTCAGTGTATCAAATACTTGTTCTCCCCACTGTGTGTGTATATATATATATATATACAGTGGGGGAAAAAAGTATCTAGTCAGCCACCAATTGTGCAAGTTCTCCCACTTAAAAAGATGAGAGAGGCCTGTAATTTTCATCATAGGTACACGTCAACTATGACAGACAAAATGAGACAAAAAAAATCCAGAAAATCACATCGTAGGATTTTTAATGAATTTATTTGCAAATCATGGTGGAAAATAAGTATTTGGTCAATAAAAAAAGTTTCTCAATACTTTGTTATATACCCTTTGTTGGCAATGACACAGGTCAAACGTTTTCTGTAAGTCTTCACAAGGTTTTCACACACTGTTGCTGGTATTTTGGCCCATTCCTCCATGCAGATCTCCTCTAGAGCAGTGATGTTTTGGGGCTGTCGCTGGGCAACACGGACTTTCAACTCCCTCCAAAGATTTTCTATGGGGTTGAGATCTGGAGACTGGCTAGGCCACTCCAGGACCTTGAAATGCTTCTTACGAAGCCACTCCTTCGTTGCCCGGGCGGTGTGTTTGGGATCATTGTCCTGCTGAAAGACCCAGCCACGTTTCATCTTCAATGCCCTTGCTGATGGAAGGAGGTTTTCACTAAAAATCTCACGATACATGGCCCCATTCATTATTTCCTTTACACGGATCAAATCAAATCAAATCAGATTTTATTGGTCACATGCGCCGAATACAACAGGTGCAGACATTACAGTGAAATGCTTACTTACAGCCCTTAACCAACAGTGCATTTATTTTAAACAAAAAAGTAAGAATAAAACAACAACAAAAAAGTGTTGAGAAAAAAAGAGCAGAAGTAAAAATAAAGTGACAGTAGGGAGGCTATATATACAATAGAATAAAGTGACAGTAGGGAGGCTATATATACAGGGGGGTACCGTTGCATAGTCAATGTGCGGGGGCACCGGCTAGTTGAGGTAGTTGAGGTAATATGTACATGTGGGTAGAGTTAAAGTGACTATGCATAAATACTTAACAGAGTAGCAGCAGCGTAAAAAGTATGGGGGTGGGGGGGCAGTGCAAATAGTCCGGGTAGCCATGATTAGCTGTTCAGGAGTCTTATGGCTTGGGGGTAGAAGCTGTTGAGAAGTCTTTTGGACCTAGACTTGGCACTCCGGTACCGCTTGCCGTGCGGTAGCAGAGAGAACAGTCTATGACTAGGGTGACTGGAGTCTTTGACAATTTTGAGGGCCTTCCTCTGACACCGCCTGGTATAGAGGTCCTGGATGGCAGGGAGCTTTGCCCCTGTGATGTACTGGGCCGTACGCACTACCCTCTGTAGTGCCTTGCGGTCAGAGGCCAAGCAGTTGCCATACCAGGCGGTGATGCAACCAGTCAGGATGCTCTCGATGGTGCAGCTGTAGAATTTTTTGAGGATCTGAGGACCCATGCCAAATCTTTTTAGTCTCCTGAGGGGGAATAGGCTTTGTCGTGCCCTCTTCACGACTGTCTTGGTGTGTTTGGACCATGATAGTTCGTTGGTGATGTGGACACCAAGGAACTTGAAGCTCTCAACCTGTTCCACTACAGCCCCGTCGATGAGAATGGGGGCGTGCTCAGTCCTCTTTTTTTTCCTGTAGTCCACAATCATCTCCTTTGTCTTGGTCACGTTGAGGGAGAGGTTGTTGTCCTGGCACCACACGGCCAGATCTCTGACCTCCTCCCTATAGGCTGTCTCATCGTTGTCGGTGATCAGGCCTACCACTGTTGTGTCGTCGGCAAACTTAATGATGGTGTTGGAGTCGTGCCTGGCCATGCAGTCATGGGTGAACAGAGAGTACAGGAGGGGACTGAGCACGCACCCCTGAGGGGCCCCCGTGTTGAGGATCAGTGTGGCAGATGTGTTGTTACCTACCCTTACCACCTGGGGGCGGCCCGTCAGGAAGTCCAGGATCCAGTTGCAGAGGGAGGTGTTTAGTCCCAGGATCCTTAGCTTAGTGATGAGCTTTGAGGGCACTATGGTGTTGAATGCTGAGCTGTAGTCAATGAATAGCATTCTCACGTAGGTGTTCCTCTTGTCCAGGTGGGAAAGGGCAGTGTGGAGTGCGATAGAGATTGCATCATCTGTGGATCTGTTGGGGCGGTATGCAAATTGGAGTGGGTCTAGGGTTTCTGGGATTATGCTGTTGATGTGAGCCATGACCAGTCTTTCAAAGCACTTCATGGCTACAGACGTCAGTGCCACGGGTCGGTAGTCATTTAGGCAGGTTATCTTAGAGTTCTTGGGCACGGGGACTATGGTGGTCTGCTTGAAACATGTTGGTATTACAGACTCAGTCAGGGACATGTTGAAAATGTCAGTGAAGACACTTGCCAGTTGGTCAGCACATGCTCGGAGTACACGTCCTGGTAATCTGTCTGGCCCTGCGGCCTTGTGAATGTTGACCTGCTTAAAAGTCTTACTCACATCGGCTACGGAGAGCGTGATCACATAGTCGTCCGGAACAGCTGGTGCTCTCATGCATGCTTCAGTGTTGCTTGCCTCGAAGCGAGCATAGAAGTGGTTTAGCTCGTCTGGTAGGCTTGTGTCACTGGGCAGCTCGCGGCTGTGCTTCCCTTTGTAGTCTGTAATAGTTTTCAAGCCCTGCCACATCTGACGAGCGTCAGAGCCAGTGTAGTATGATTCAATCTTAGACCTGTATTGACTCTTTGCCTGTTTGATGGTTCGTCGGAGGTCATAGCGGGATTTCTTATAAGCGTCCGGGTTAGAGTCCCATTCCTTGAAAGCGGCAGCTCTACCCTTTAGCTCAGTGCGGATGTTTCCTGTAATCCATGGCTTCTGGTTGGGGTATGTACGTACGGTCACTGTGGGGACGACATCATCGATGCACTTATTGATGAAGCCAGTGACTGATGTGGTGTACTCCTCAATGCTGTCTGAAGAATCCCGGAACATGTTCCAGTCTGTGCTAGCAAAACAGTCCTGTAGCTTAGCATCTGCGTCATCTGACCACGTTTTTATTAGTCGAATCACTGGTGCTTCCTGCTTCAGTTTTTGCTTATAAGCAGGAATCAGGAGGATAGAGTTATGGTCAGATTTGCCAAATGGAGGGCGAGGGAGAGCTTTGTATGCGTCTCTGTGTGTGGAGTAAAGGTGGTCTAGAGTTTTTTCCCCTCTGGTTGCACATTTAACATGCTGGTAGAAATTAGGTAGAACGGATTTAAGTTTCCCTGCATTAAAGTCCCCTGCTACTAGGAGCGCTGCATCTGGATGAGCGTTTTCCTGTTGATTAATGGCCTTGTACAACTCATTCAGTGCAAGCTTAATGCCAGCATTGGTTTGTGGTGGTAAATAGACAGCTATGAAAAATATAGATGAAAACTCTCTTGGTAAATAGTGTGGTCTACAGCTTATCATAAGATACTCTACCTCAGGCGAGCAAAACCTTGAGACTTCCTTAGTATTTGATTTTGTGCACCAGCTGTTGTTTACAAATATACAGAGACCGCCACCCCTCGTCTTACCCGAGTCTGCCGTTCTGTCCTGCCGATGTAGCGTATAGCCTGCTAGCTGAATGTTATCATTGTCGTCGTTCAGCCACGACTCCGTGAAACATAAGATATTACAGTTTTTAATGTCCCGTTGGTAGGATAACCGTAATCTTAAATCGTCCATTTTATTCTCCAAAGCTTGAACGTTGGCTAATAGGATTGATGGGAGAGGCAGTTTACTCGTTCGCCGTCGGATCCTTACAAGGCACCCGGATCTGCGTCCACGATATCTCCGTCTCTTCCTCACGCGAATGACGGGGATCTGGGCCTTGTCGGGAGTCTGTAGAATATCCTTCGCGAACGCCTCGTTGAAGAAAAAGTGTTCGTCCAACGCGAGGTGAGTAATCGCTGTCCTGATATCCAGAAGCTCTCTTTGGTTATAAGAGACGATGGCAGAAACATTACGTACAAAATAAATTACAAATAACGCGGAAAAACACACATAATAGTACAATTGGTTAGAGGGCTGTAAAACGGCAGCCATCTTCTTCCGGCGCTGTTCATAAGGTCGTCCTGGTCCCTTTCTTTGCAGCACTTGACCACATGACTGGACAATAATCAAGATAAGACAAAACTAGAGCCTGCAGGACTTGCTTTGTGGAGTGTGGTCTCAAAAAAGCAGAGCATTACATTTACATTACATTTTAGTCATTTAGCAGACGCTCTTATCCAGAGCGACTTACAGGAGCAATTAGGGTTAAGTGCCTTGCTCAAGGGCACATTTACGTCATTTAGCAGACGCTCTTATCCAGAGCGACTTACAAATTGGTGCATTCACCCTATAGCTAGTGGGAAAACCACTTTACACATTTTTTTTTTTTTTTTTTTTTTTTGGGGGGGGGGGGGGGTAGAAGGATTACTTTATCCTATCCCAGGTATTCATCACTTCACTATTGTCAGAAACGGCGACAGTGAAATGCGGTAGGTGAAGTCACACGCAGGACACAGAGCTACTGGAAATGGTACTTTAATAAAAGTCGCCAGTGGCGCAGTGGTCTAAGGCAGTGCTAACTGTGCCACTAGAGATCCTGGTTCGAATCCAGGCTCTGTCGTAGCTGGCCGCGACCGGGAGACCCATGGGGCGGCACACAATTGGCTCAGCGTCGTCCAGGTTAGGGTAGGGGAGGGAATGGCTGGCAGGGAGGTAGCTCAGTTGGTAGAGCATGGCGTTTGCAACGCCAGGGTTGTGGGTTCGATTCCCACGGGGGGCCAGTATAAATTTTTTTTTAAAAATTAAAAAAACATCAAAAAAATTATAATGTATGCACTAACTGTAAGTCGCTCTGGATAAGAGCGTCTGCTAAATGACTCAAATGTAAATGTAAAATGAAATAAACAGTCTCCAAACAACGGAGAAAACTAACAACCGGTACACTGTCAATGACACAAAACAATAACACACAACACACAATGCACGACAGAGGGTTAAATAGAGAATACAATACAACATAATGGGGAACAGGTGTACACAATCAGACACAACAAGTCAAAAACCGAAACATAGATCGGTGGCAGCTAGTACTCCGGGGACGACGAACGCCGAAGCCTGCCCGAGCAGGGAGGAGGAGCAGCCTCGGCTGAATCCGTGACAACTATGGTCATACCTCTTCCCGTCTTTACAACCATTGAATCTAAATGTTTTGACCATGACAGTTTACAATCTAAGGTAACACCAAGTAATTTAGTCTCCTCAACTTGTTCAACTGCCACACCATTCATTACCAGATTTGTACCAAATACAATGTTCTTAGTTTTAGAGATGTTCAGGACCAGTTTATTACTGGCCACCCCATTCCAAAACTGACTGCAACTCCTTGTTAAGAGTTTCAGTGACTTCATTAGCTATGGTTGCTGACACGTACACTACCAGTCAAAAGTTTGGACACACCTACTCATTGAAGGGTTTTTCTTTATTTTTTACTATTTTCTACATTGTAGAATAATAGTGAAGACATCAAAACTATGAAATAACACATATGGAATCATGTAGTAACCAAAAAAGTGTTAAACAAATCAAAATATATTTGAGATTCTTCAAATAGCCAACCTTTTGTCAGTAGAAAAAGTAAAAATAAAGAAAAACCCTCCAAACTTTTGACTGGTACTGTATATGGTTGAATCGTCAGTATACATGGACACACATGCTTTGTTTAATGCCAGTGGCAGGTCAAAAGAGTAGTGGGCCTAATCAAATCAAGCGATTGTACGTTGGCCAATAGTACCGTACACAAAAAAATTTATGCACGCATGACTGTAAGTCGCTTTGGATAAAAGCGTCTGCTAAATGGCATATTATTATTATTATTATTATTACCGATGGCAAAGGCAGATTAGCCACTCGTCGCCAGCTCCTTACCAGGCACCCCGATCTCCTTCCGCAATATCTCTGTCTCTTTCTCCTGCGAATTACGGGGATAAGGGTCCTGTCGGGTGTCTGGAGCAAATCCCTCTCGTCCAACTCATTAAAGAAAAATTATTTGTCCAGTTCACGCTGAGTAATCGCTGTTCTGATGTCCAGAAGCTCTTTTCGGTCATAAGAGACGGTAGCAGCACCATTATGTACAAAATAAGTTACAAACAATGCGAAAAAACTAACCAAATAGCACGGTTGGTTAAGAGTCCATAAAACGGCAGCCATCCCCTCCGGCGCCATTCCACTCAAATTTGTCCTGCAATGGAAGCCTAGAGATCTGCCCTGCAGTACACCCAACTTTACATGTTTGACATTAGAGAGGCTTCCATTAAAGAAAACCCTCTGAGTTTTATTAGATCGATAGCTCTGAATCCACGATATAGCAGAGGTTGAAAAGCCATAAAACATACGTTTTATCAACAACAGGATATGGTCAATAATATCAAAGGCTGCACTGAAATCTAACAGTACAGCTCCCACAATCTTCTTCTTATCAATTTCTTTCAACCAATCATCATTAATTTGTGTCAGTGCAGTACATGTTGAGTGCCCTTCTCTATAAGCATGCTGAAAGTCTGTTGTCAATTTGTTTACAGAGAAATAGCATTGTATTTGGTCAAACGCCATTTTTTCCAACAGTTTGCTAAGAGCTGGCAGCAAGCTGATAGGTCTGCTGTTAGAACCAGTAAAGGCTGCTTTACCACTCTTGGGTAGCGGAATGACTTATGCTTCCTTCTAGGCCTGAGGACAAAGACTTTCCTCTAGGCTCAGATTAAAGATATGACTGATAAGAGTGGCCATAGAGTCCGCTACCATCCTCAGTAGCTTTCCATCTAAGTTGTCAATGCCAGGAGGTTTGTCATTATTGATCTGATAATGTTGTGCTGTCTGTGTTGTTTCCCATTCAGCCATTCGTTTTGGCCGGATGCCCCAGGCTGAGAAGGAGAAGCTCCTAGCTGAGTTCTCTACTGACATGGACACCATGCACCCTGAGGCTGCCGACCTGAGGAGCCTGGGCAAGCTGCTGCTGGAGTCCTATCTCAAATACTTCCCCCTCACTAAGGCCAAGGCCAGGGCAATCCTGTCTGGGAAGACTGGGGACAACGCGGTACGTACCAGACCTATCATGGCACAGTAGCTACTAGCTATTCCCTATTACAGTCACAACCATACTAACATGCCACAGTAGCTATTCGCTATCACAACCAAGCTGAGATATCTGCCATGCAGAGATGCATATCAGGTTTCAGCCACATGGGTGGTACTAGCAGAAAGACTTGTCTTACTAGGAGAAAGAGTTTCAGGTTTATGACCTGTCCACACGAATAAAACATGGAGAAGAATGTTATGCTAGTACAGTAGCATGTTATGCCAGTACAGTAGAATGTTATGACAGAGTACAGTAGAATGTTATGACAGAGTACAGTAGAATGTTATGCCAGTACAGTAGAATGTTATGACAGAGTACAGTAGAATGTTATGCCAGTACAGTAGAATGTTATGCCAGTACAGTAGAATGTTATGAGAGAGTACAGTAGAATGTTATGCCAGAGTACAGTAGAATGTTATGCCAGTACAGTAGAATGTTATGCCAGTACAGTAGAATGTTATGCCAGTACAGTAGAATGTTATGACAGAGTACAGTAGAATGTTATGCCAGAGTACAGTAGAATGTTATGCCAGAGTACAGTAGAATGTTATGCCAGAGTACAGTAGAATGTTATGCCAGAGTACAGTAGAATGTTATGACAGAGAACAGTAGAATGTTATGCCAGAGTACAGTAGAATGTTATGCCAGAGTACAGTAGAATGATATGCCAGTACAGTAGAATGTTATGAGAGAGAACATTAGAATGTTATGCCAGAGTACAGTAGAATGTTATGCCAGAGTACAGTAGAATGTTATGCCAGAGTACAGTAGAATGTTATGACAGAGTACAGTAGAATGTTATGCCAGTACAGTAGAATGTTATGCCAGAGTACAGTAGAATGATATGCCAGAGTACAGTAGAATGATATGCCAGTACAGTAGAATGTTATGACAGAGTACAGTAGAATGTTATGCCAGAGTACAGTAGAATGATATGCCAGAGTACAGTAGAATGATATGCCAGTACAGTAGAATGATATGCCAGAGTACAGTAGAATGTTATGCCAGAGTACAGTAGAATGATATGCCAGTACAGTAGAATGTTATGCCAGAGTACAGTAGAAAGAATGTTATGCCAGAGTACAGTAGAATGTTATGCCAGAGTACAGTAGAATGTTATGCCAGTACAGTAGAATGTTATGCCAGAGTACAGTAGAAAGAATGTAATGCCAGAGTACAGTAGAATGTTATGCCAGAGTACAGTAGAATGTTATGCCAGTACAGTAGAATGTTATGCCAGAGTACAGTAGAATGTTATGCCAGAGTACAGTAGAATGTTATGCCAGAGTACAGTAGAATGTTATGCCAGAGTACAGTAGAATGTTATGCCAGAGTACAGTAGAAAGAATGTTATGCCAGAGTACAGTAGAATGTTATGACAGAGTACAGTAGAATGTTATGACAGAGTACAGTAGAATGATATGCCAGTACAGTAGAATATTATGCCAGAGTACAGTAGAATGTTAGACCAGAGTACAGTAGAATGTTATGCCAGTACAGTAGAATGTTATGACAGAGTACAGTAGAATGTTATGCCAGAGTACAGTAGAATGTTATGCCAGTACAGTAGAATGTTATGCCAGAGTACAGTAGAAAGAATGTTATGCCAGAGTACAGTAGAATGTTATGCCAGTACAGTAGAATGTTATGCCAGAGTACAGTAGAATGTTATGCCAGAGTACAGTAGAATGATATGCCAGTACAGTAGAATGATATGCCAGTACAGTAGAATGTTATGCCAGAGTACAGTAGAATGTTATGCCAGAGTACAGTAGAATGTTATGCCAGAGTACAGTATAATTTTATGCCAGAGTACAGTATAATTTTATGCCAGAGTACAGTAGAATGTTATGCCAGAGTACAGTAGAATGTTATGCCAGAGTACAGTAGAATGTTATGCCAGAGTACAGTAGAATGTTATGCCAGAGTACAGTAGAATGTTATGCCAGAGTACAGTAGAATGTTATGCCAGGTACAGTAGAATGTTATGCCAGTACAGTAGAATGTTATGCCAGAGTACAGTAGAATGTTATGCCAGAGTACAGTAGAATGTTATGCCAGAGTACAGTAGAATGTTATGCCAGAGTACAGTAGAATGTTATGCCAGAGTACAGTAGAATGTTATGCCAGAGTACAGTAGAATGTTATGCCAGAGTACAGTAGAATGTTATGCCAGAGTACAGTAGAATGTTATGCCAGAGTACAGTAGAATGTTATGCCAGAGTACAGTAGAATGTTATGCCAGAGTACAGTAGAATGTTATGCCAGAGTACAGTAGAATGTTATGCCAGAGTACAGTAGAATGTTATGCCAGGTACAGTAGAATGTTATGCCAGAGTACAGTAGAATGTTATGCCAGAGTACAGTAGAATGTTATGCCAGAGTACAGTAGAATGTTATGCCAGAGTACAGTAGAATGTTATGCCAGAGTACAGTAGAATGTTATGCCAGAGTACAGTAGAATGATATGCAGAGTACAGTAGAATGTTATGCCAGAGTACAGTAGAATGTTATGCCAGAGTACAGTAGAATGTTATGCCAGAGTACAGTAGAATGTTATGCCAGAGTACAGTAGAATGTTATGCCAGAGTACAGTAGAATGTTATGCCAGAGTACAGTAGAATGTTATGCCAGAGTACAGTAGAATGTTATGCCAGTACAGTAGAATGTTATGCCAGAGTACAGTAGAATGTTATGCCAGAGTACAGTAGAATGTTATGCCAGAGTACAGTAGAATGTTATGCCAGTACAGTAGAATGTTATGCCAGAGTACAGTAGAATGTTATGCCAGAGTACAGTAGAATGTTATGCCAGAGTACAGTAGAATGTTATGCCAGAGTACAGTAGAATGTTATGCCAGAGTACAGTAGAATGTTATGCCAGAGTACAGTAGAATGTTATGCCAGAGTACAGTAGAATGTTATGCCAGAGTACAGTAGAATGATATGCCAGAGTACAGTAGAATGATATGCCAGAGTACAGTAGAATGTTATGCCAGAGTACAGTAGAATGTTATGCCAGTACAGTAGAATGTTATGACAGAGTACAGTAGAATGTTATGACAGAGTACAGTAGAATGATATGCCAGTACAGTAGAATGTTATGCCAGAGTACAGTAGAATGTTATGCCAGAGTACAGTAGAATGTTATGCCAGTACAGTAGAATGTTATGACAGAGTACAGTAGAATGTTATGCCAGTACAGTAGAATGTTATGCCAGAGTACAGTAGAATGTTATGCCAGAGTACAGTAGAATGTTATGCCAGAGTACAGTAGAATGTTATGCCAGAGTACAGTAGAATGTTATGCCAGAGTACAGTAGAATGTTATGCCAGTACAGTAGAATGTTATGCCAGAGTACAGTAGAATGTTATGCCAGAGTACAGTAGAATGTTATGCCAGAGTACAGTAGAATGTTATGCCAGAGTACAGTAGAATGTTATGCCAGAGTACAGTAGAATTTTATGCCAGTACAGTAGCATGATATGCCAGTACAGTAGAATGTTATGCCAGAGTACAGTAGAATGTTATGCCAGAGTACAGTAGAATGTTATGCCAGAGTACAGTAGAATGTTATGCCAGAGTACAGTAGAATGTTATGCCAGAGTACAGTAGAATGTTATGCCAGAGTACAGTAGAATGTTATGCCAGAGTACAGTAGAATGTTATGCCAGAGTACAGTAGAATGTTATGCCAGAGTACAGTAGAATGTTATGCCAGAGTACAGTAGAATGTTATGCCAGAGTACAGTAGAATGTTATGCCAGAGTACAGTAGAATGTTATGCCAGAGTACAGTAGAATGTTATGCCAGAGTACAGTAGAAAGTTATGCCAGAGAACAGTAGAATGATATGCCAGTACAGTTGAATGTTATGCCAGAGTACAGTAGAATGTTATGCCAGAGTACAGTAGAATGTTATTCCAGTACAGTAGAATGTTATGCCAGAGTACAGTAGAATGTTATGACAGAGTACAGTAGAATGTTATGCCAGTACCGTAGAATGTTATGCCAGTACAGTAGAATGTTATGCCAGAGTACAGTAGAATGTTATGCCAGAGTACAGTAGAATGTTATGCCAGAGTACAGTAGAATGTTATGCCAGAGTACAGTAGAATGATATGCCAGAGTACAGTAGAATGTTATGCCAGAGTACAGTAGAATGTTATGCCAGAGTACAGTAGAATGTTATGCCAGAGTACAGTATAATTTTATGCCAGAGTACAGTAGAATGTTATGCCAGAGTACAGTAGAATGTTTATGCCAGAGTACAGTAGAATGTTATGCCAGAGTACAGTAGAATGTTATGCCAGAGTACAGTAGAATGTTATGCCAGAGTACAGTAGAATGTTATGCCAGTACAGTAGAATGTTATGCCAGTACAGTAGAATGTTATGCCAGAGTACAGTAGAATGTTATGCCAGAGTACAGTAGAATGTTATGCCAGAGTACAGTAGAATGTTATGCCAGAGTACAGTAGAATGTTATGCCAGAGTACAGTAGAATGTTATGCCAGAGTACAGTAGAATGTTATGCCAGAGTACAGTAGAATGTTATGCCAGTACAGTAGAATGATATGCCAGTACAGTAGAATGTTATGCCAGAGTACAGTAGAATGTTATGCCAGAGTACAGTAGAATGTTATGCCAGAGTACAGTAGAATGTTATGCCAGAGTACAGTAGAATGTTATGCCAGAGTACAGTAGAATGTTATGCCAGAGTACAGTAGAATGTTATGCCAGTACAGTAGAATGTTATGCCAGAGTACAGTAGAATGTTATGCCAGAGTACAGTAGAATGTTATGCCAGAGTACAGTAGAATGTTATGCCAGAGTACAGTAGAATGATATGCCAGAGTACAGTAGAAAGTTATGCCAGAGAACAGTAGAAAGTTATGCCAGAGAACAGTAGAATGTTATGCCAGAGTACAGTAGAATGTTATGCCAGAGTACAGTAGAATGTTATTCCAGTACAGTAGAATGTTATGCCAGAGTACAGTAGAATGTTATGACAGAGTACAGTAGAATGTTATGCCAGTACAGTAGAATGTTATGCCAGTACAGTAGAATGTTATGCCAGAGTACAGTAGAATGTTATGCCAGAGTACAGTAGAATGTTATGCCAGTACAGTAGAATGTTATGCCAGAGTACAGTAGAATGTTATGCCAGAGTACAGTAGAATGTTATGCCAGTACAGTAGAATGTTATGCCAGAGTACAGTAGAATGTTATGCCAGTACAGTAGAATGTTATGACAGAGTACAGTAGAATGTTATGCCAGTACAGTAGAATGTTATGACAGAGTACAGTAGAATGTTATGACAGAGTACAGTAGAATGTTATGCCAGTACAGTAGAATGTTATGCCAGAGTACAGTAGAATGTTATGACAGAGTACAGTAGAATGTTATGCCAAGTACAGTAGAATGTTATGACAGAGTACAGTAGAATGTTATGCCAGTACAGTAGAATTATATGCCAGAGTACAGTAGAATGTTATGCCAGAGTACAGTTTAGAATGTTATGCCAGAGTACAGTAGAATGTTATGCCAGAGTACAGTAGAATGTTATGCCAGTACAGTAGAATTGTTATGCCAAGTTACAGTAGAATGTTATGCCAGAGTACAGTAGAATGTTATGCCAGAGTACAGTAGAATGTTATGCCAGAGTACAGTAGAATGTTATGCCAGAGTACAGTAGAATGTTATGCCAGAGTACAGTAGAATGTTATGCCAGAGTACAGTAGAATTTTATGCCAGTACAGTAGCATGATATGCCAGTACAGTAGCATGATATGCCAGAGTACAGTAGAATGTTATGCCAGAGTACAGTAGAATGTTTATGCCAGAGTACAGTAGAATGTTATGCCGAGTACAGTAGAATGTTATGCCAGAGTACAGTAGAATGTTATGCCAGAGTACAGTAGAATGTTATGCCAGTACAGTAGAATGTTATGCCAGAGTACAGTAGAATGTTATGCCAGAGTACAGTAGAATGTTATGCCAGAGTACAGTAGAATGTTATGCCAGAGTACAGTAGAATGTTATGCCAGAGTACAGTAGAATGTTATGCCAGAGTACAGTAGAATGTTATGCCAGAGTACAGTAGAAAGTTATGCCAGAGAACAGTAGAATGATATGCCAGTACAGTTGAATGTTATGCCAGAGTACAGTAGAATGTTATGCCAGAGTACAGTAGAATGTTATTCCAGTACAGTAGAATGTTATGCCAGAGTACAGTAGAATGTTATGACAGAGTACAGTAGAATGTTATGCCAGAGTACAGTAGAATGTTATGCCAGTACAGTAGAATGTTATGCCAGAGTACAGTAGAAAGAATGTAATGCCAGAGTACAGTAGAATGTTATGCCAGAGTACAGTAGAATGTTATGCCAGAGTACAGTAGAATGATTATGCCAGAGTACAAGTAGAATGTTTATGCCAGAGTACAGTAGAAAGAATGTTATGCCAGAGTACAGTAGAATGTTATGCACCAGTACAGTAGAATGATATGCCAGAGTACTGACAGTTATGCCAGTACAGTGAATGTTATGCCAGTAACAGTAGAATGTTATGCAGCGTACAGTAGAATGTTATGACAGAGTACAGATAGAATGAAATGCCAGGTACAGTAGAATGATATGGCCAGGTACAGTAGAATGTTATGGCCAGAGTACAGTAGAATGATATGCCAGGTACAGTAGAATGCTATGCCAGGTACAGTAGAATGTTATGCCAGGTACAGTAGAATGTTATGCCAGAGTACAGTAGAATGTTATGCCAGAGTACAGTAGAATGTTATGCCAGAGTACAGTAGAATTGATATGCCAGGAGTACAGTAGAATGATATGCCAGAGTACAGTAGAATGTTATGCCAGTGTACAGTAGAATGTTATGCCAGAGTACAGTAGAATGTTATGCCAGAGTACAGTAGAATGATATGCCAGAGTACAGTAGAATGATATGCCAGTACAGGCTAGCATGATATGCCAGTACAGTAGAATGATATGCCAGAGTACAGTAGAATGTTATGCCAGAGTACAGTAGAATGATATGCCAGTACAGTAGAATGTTATGCCAGAGTACAGTAGAAAGAATGTTATGCCAGAGTACAGTAGAATGTTATGCCAGAGTACAGTAGAATGTTATGCCAGTACAGTAGAATGTTATGCCAGAGTACAGTAGAAAGAATGTAATGCCAGAGTACAGTAGAATGTTATGCCAGAGTACAGTAGAATGTTATGCCAGTACAGTAGAATGTTATGCCAGAGTACAGTAGAATGTTATGCCAGAGTACAGTAGAATGTTATGCCAGAGTACAGTAGAATGTTATGCCAGAGTACAGTAGAATGTTATGCCAGAGTACAGTAGAAAGAATGTTATGCCAGAGTACAGTAGAATGTTATGACAGAGTACAGTAGAATGTTATGACAGAGTACAGTAGAATGATATGCCAGTACAGTAGAATATTATGCCAGAGTACAGTAGAATGTTAGACCAGAGTACAGTAGAATGTTATGCCAGTACAGTAGAATGTTATGCCAGAGTACAGTAGAATGTTATGCCAGAGTACAGTAGAATGTTATGCCAGAGTACAGTAGAATGTTATGCCAGAGTACAGTAGAAATATGTTATGCCAGAGTACAGTAGAAAGAATGTTATGCCAGAGTACAGTAGAATGTTATGCCAGTACAGTAGAATGTTATGACAGAGTACAGTAGAATGTTATGCCAGAGTACAGTAGAATGTTATGCCAGTACAGTAGAATGTTATGCCAGAGTACAGTAGAATGTTATGCCAGAGTACAGTAGAATGTTATGCCAGGTACAGTAGAATGTTATGCCAGAGTACAGTAGAATGTTATGCCAGAGTACAGTAGAATGTTATGCCAGTACAGTAGAATGATATGCCAGGTACAGTAGAATGTTATGCCAGAGTACAGTAGAATGTTATGCCAGAGTACAGTAGAATGTTATGCCAGAGTACAGTATTAATTTTTATGCCAGAGTACAGTATTATTTTATGCCAGAGTACAGTAGAATGTTATGCCAGTACAGTAGAATGTTATGCCAGAGGTACAGTAGAATGTTATGCCAGAGTACAGTAGAATGTTATGCCAGAGTACAGTAGAATGTTATGCCAGAGTACAGTAGAATGTTATGCAGAGTACAGTAGAATGTTATGCCAGAGTACAGTAGAATTTTATGCCAGTACAGTAGAATGATATGCCAGTACAGTAGAATGTTATGCCAGAGTACAGTAGAATGTTATGCCAGAGTACAGTAGAATGTTATGCCAGAGTACAGTAGAATGTTATGCCAGAGTACAGTAGAATGTTATGCCAGAGTACAGTAGAATGTTATGCCAGTACAGTAGAATGTTATGCCAGAGTACAGTAGAATGTTATGCCAGTACAGTAGAATGTTATGCCAGAGTACAGTAGAATGTTATGCCAGAGTACAGTAGAATGTTATGCCAGAGTACAGTAGAATGTTATGCCAGAGTACAGTAGAATGATATGCCAGAGTACAGTAGAAAGTTATGCCAGAGAACAGTAGAAAGTTATGCCAGAGAACAGTAGAATGTTATGCCAGAGTACAGTAGAATGTTATGCCAGAGTACAGTAGAATGTTATTCCAGTACAATAGAATGTTATGCCAGAGTACAGTAGAATGTTATGCCAGAGTACAGTAGAATGTTATGCCAGTACCAGTAGAATGTTATGCCAGTACAGTAGAATGTTATGCCAGAGTACAGTAGAATGTTATGCCAGTACAGTACAGTAGAATGTTATGCCAGAGTACAGTAGAATGTTATGCCAGAGTACAGTAGAATGTTATGCCAGAGTACAGTAGAATGTTATGCCAGAGTACAGTAGAATGTTATGCCAGAGTACAGTAGAATGTTATGCCAGTACAGTAGAATGTTATGCCAGAGTACAGTAGAATGTTATGACAGAGTACAGTAGAATGTTATGCCAGTACAGTAGAATGTTATGCCAGAGTACAGTAGAATGTTATGCCAGAGTACAGTAGAATGTTATGCCAGTACAGTAGAATGTTATGCCAGAGTACAGTAGAATGTTATGCCAGAGTACAGTAGAATGTTATGCCAGGTACAGTAGAATGTTATGCCAGTACAGTAGAATGTTATGCCAGAGTACAGTAGAATGTTATGACAGAGTACAGTAGAATGTTATGCCAGTACAGTAGAATGTTATGCCAGAGTACAGTAGAATGTTATGCCAGAGTACAGTAGAATGTTATGCCAGAGTACAGTAGAATGTTATGCCAGAGTACAGTAGAATGTTATGCCAGAGTACAGTAGAATGTTATGCCAGAGTACAGTAGAATGTTATGCCAGAGTACAGTAGAATGTTATGCCAGAGTACAGTAGAATGTTATGCCAGAGTACAGTAGAATGTTATGCCAGAGTACAGTAGAATGTTATGCCAGTACAGTAGAATGTTATGCCAGAGTACAGTAGAATGTTATGCCAGAGTACAGTAGAATGTTATGCCAGAGTACAGTAGAATGTTATGCCAGAGTACAGTAGAATGTTATGCCAGAAGTACAGTAGAATGATTATGCCAGGTACAGTAGAATGTTATGCCAGAACAGTAGAATGTTATGCCAGAACAGTAGAATGTATGCCAGAGTACAGTAGAATGGTATATGCCAGAGAGTACAAGTAGAATTTTATCGCCAGAGTACAGTAGAATTTTATGCCAGAGTACAGTAGAATGTTATGCCAGTACAGTAGAATGATATGCCAGTGTACAGTAGAATGATATGCCAGAGTACAGTAGAATGTTATGCCAGAGTACAGTAGAATGTTATGCCAGAGTACAGTAGAATGTTATGCCAGAGTACAGTAGAATGTTATGCCAGAGTACAGTAGAATGTTATGCCAGAGTACAGTAGAATGTTATGCAAGAGTACAGTAGAATGTTATGCAGAGTACAGTAGAATGTTATGCAGAGTACAGTAGAATGTTATGCCAGAGTACAGTAGAATGTTATGCCAGTACAGTAGAATGTTATGCCAGAGTACAGTAGAATGTTATGCCAGAGTACAGTAGAATGTTATGCCAGAGTACAGTAGAATGTTATGCAGAGTACAGTAGAATGTTATGCCAGAGTACAGTAGAATGTTATGCCAGAGTACAGTAGAATGTTAATGCCAGAGTACAGGTAGAATGTTATGCCGAGTACAGTAGAATGATATGCCAGTACAGTAGAAATGTTATGCCAGAGTACAGTAGAATGTTATGTCCAGTACAGTAGAATGTTATGCCAGAGTACAGTAGAATGTTATGCCAGAGTACAGTAGAATGTTATCCAGAGTACAGTAGAATGTTATGCCAGAGTACAGTAGAATGTTATGTCCAGAGTACAGTAGACATGTTATGCCAGAGTACAGTAGAATGTTTATGCCAGAGTACAGTAGAAGTGTTATGCCAGTACAGTAGAATGTTATGCCAGAGTAACAGTAGAATGTTATGCCAGAGTACAGTAGAATGTTATGCCAGAGTACAGTAGAATGTTATGCCAGAGTACAGTAGAATGTTATGCCAGAGTACAGTAGAATGTTATGCCAGAGTACAGTAGAATGTTATGCCAGAGTACAGTAGAATGTTATGCCAGAGTACAGTAGAATGTTATGCCAGAGTACAGTAGAATGATATGCCAGGTACAGTAGAATGTTATGCCAGAGTACAGTAGAATGTTATGCCAGAGTACAGTAGAATGTTATGCCAGAGTACAGTAGAATGTTATGCCAGAGTACAGTAGAATGTATGCCAGTACAGTAGAATGTTATGCCAGAGTACAGTAGAATGTTATGCCAGGTACAGTAGAATGTTATGCCAGAGTACAGTAGAATGTTATGCCAGAGTACAGTAGAATGTTATGCCAGAGTACAGTAGAATGTTATGCCCAGAGTACAGTAGAATGTTATGCCCAGTACAGTAGAATGTTATGCCAGAGTTACAGTAGAATGTTATGCCCGAGTACAGTAGAATGTTATGCCAGAGTACAGTAGAATGTTATGCCAGAGTACAGTAGAATGTTATGCCAGAGTACAGTAGAATGTTATGCCAGAGTACAGTAGAATGTTATGCCAGAGTACAGTAGAATGTTATGCAGAGTACAGTAGAATGTTATGCCAGAGTACAGTAGAATGTTATGCCAGAGTACAGTAGAATGTTATGCCAGTACAGTAGAATGTTATGCCAGAGTACAGTAGAAATGTTATGCCAGAGTACAGTAGAATGTTATGCCAGAACAGTAGAATGTTATGCCAGAGTACAGTAGAATGTTATGCCAGAGTACAGTAGAATGTTATGCCAGTACAGTAGAATGTTATGCCAGTACAGTAGAATGTTATGCCAGAGTACAGTAGAATGTTATGCCAGAGTACAGTAGAATGTTATGCCAGAGTACAGTAGAATGTTATGCCAGAGTACAGTAGAATGTTATGCCAGTACAGTAGAATGTTATGCCAGAGTACAGTAGAATGTTATGCCCAGTACAGTAAGAATGTTATTGCCAGAGTACAGTAGAATGTTATGCAGAGTACAGTAGAATGTTATGCCAGAGTACAGTAGAATGTTATGCCAGAGTACAGTAGAATGTTATGCCAGAGTACAGTAGAATGTTATGCCAGAGTACAGTAGAATGATATGCCAGAGTACAGTAGAATGTTATGCCAGAGTACAGTAGAATGTTATGCCAGAGTACAGTAGAATGTTATGCCAGAGTACAGTAGAATGTTATGCCAGAGTACAGTAGAATGTTATGCCAGAGTACAGTAGAATGTTATGCCAGTACAGTAGAATGTTATGCCAGAGTACAGTAGAATGTTATGACAGAGTTACAGTAGAATGATATGCAGTACAGTAGAATGTTATGCCAGAGTACAGTAGAATGTTATGCCAGAGTACAGTAGAATGTTATGCCAGTAGTACAGTAGAATGTTATGCCAGAGTACAGTAGAATGTTATGCCAGAGTACAGTAGAATGTTATGCCAGAGTACAGTAGAATGTTATGCCAGAGTACAGTAGAATGTTATGCCAGAGTACAGTAGAATGTTATGCAGAGTACAGTAGAATGTTATGCCAGGTACAGTAGAATGTTATGCCAGAGTACAGTAGAATGTTATGCCAGAGTACAGTAGAATGTTATGCCAGAGTACAGTAGAATGTTATGACAGAGTACAGTAGAATGTTATGCCAGAGTACAGTAGAATGTTATGCCAGAGTACAGTAGAATGTTATGCCAGAGTACAGTAGAATGTTATGCCAGAGTACAGTAGAATGTTATGCCAGAGTACAGTAGAATGTTATGCCAGAGTACAGTAGAATGTTATGCCAGAGTACAGTAGAATGTTATGCCAGAGTACAGTAGAATGTTATGCCAGAGTACAGTAGAATGTTATGCCAGAGTACAGTAGAAATGATATGCCAGAGTACAGTAGAATGTTATGCCAGAGTACAGTAGAATGTTATGCCAGAGTACAGTAGAATGTTATGCCAGAGTACAGTAGAATGTTATGCCAGAGTACAGTAGAATGTTATGCCAAGAGTACAGTAGAATGTTATGCCAGAGTACAGTAGAATGTTATGCCAGAGTACAGTAGAATGTTATGCCAGAGTACAGTAGAATGTTATGCCAGAGTACAGTAGAATGTTATGCCAGAGTACAGTAGAATGTTATGCCAGAGTACAGTAGAATGTTATGCCAGAGTACAGTAGAATGTTATGCCAGAGTACAGTAGAATGTTATGCCAGAGTACAGTAGAATGTTATGCCAGAGAACAGTAGAATGTTATGCCAGTACAGTAGAATGTTATGCCAGAGTACAGTAGAATGTTATGCCAGTACAGTAGAATGTTATGCCAGAGTACAGTAGAATGTTATGCCAGAGTACAGTAGAATGTTATGCCAGTACAGTAGAATGTTATGCCAGAGTACAGTAGAATGTTATTACAGAGTTATGACTAATAATGTTGGCAAGCTAGTACCAGTAGAAGTCATGTAATGTGTATAGGTAGCTAATAATGTTGGCAAGCTAGTACCAGTAGAAGTCATGTAATGTGTATAGCTAGCTAATAATGTTGACAAGCTAGTACCAGTAGAAGTCATGTAATGTGTATAGGTAGCTAATAATGGTGACAAGCTAGTACCAGTAGAAGTCATGTAATGTGTATAGCTAGCTAATAATGTTGACAAGCTAGTACCAGTAGAAGTAATGTAATGTGTATAGGTAGCTAATAATGTTGGCAAGCTAGTACCAGTAGAAGTCATGTAATGTGTATAGCTAGCTAATAATGTTGACAAGCTAGTACCAGTAGAAGTCATGTAATGTGTATAGGTAGCTAATAATGTTGACAAACTAGTACCAGTAGAAGTCATGTAATGTGTATAGCTAGCTAATAATGTTGACAAACTAGTACCAGTAGAAGTCATGTAATGTGTATAGGTAGCTAATAATGGTGACAAGCTAGTACCAGTAGAAGTAATGTAATGTGTATAGCTAGCTAATAATGTTGACAAACTAGTACCAGTAGAAGTCATGTAATGTGTATAGGTAGCTTATAATGTTGACAAGCTAGTACCAGTAGAAGTCATGTAATGTGTATAGTTAGCTAATAATGTTGACAAGCTAGTACCAGTAGAAGTAATTGAATGTATATAGCTAGCTAATAGTGTTGCTAATAATTTTGGCAAGCTAGTACCAGTAGAAGTAATTGAATGTATATTGCTAGCTAATAATGTTGACAAGCTAGTACCAGTAGAAGTAATTGAATGTGTATAGCTAGCTAATAATGTTGCTAATAATTTTTTCAAGCTAGTACCAGTAGAAGTAATTGAATGTGTATTGCTAGCTAATAATTTTGACAAGCTAGTACCAGTAGAAGTCATGTAATGTGTATAGCTAGCTAATAATGTTGACAAGCTAGTACCAGTAGAAGTCATGTAATGTGTATAGGTAGCTAATAATTTTGACAAGCTAGTACCAGTAGAAGTCATGTAATGTGTATAGCTAGCTAATAATGTTGACAAGCTAGTACCAGTAGAAGTCATGTAATATGTATAGGTAGCTAATAATTTTGACAAGCTAGTACCAGTAGAAGTCATGTAATGTGTATAGCTAGCTAATAATGTTGACAAGCTAGTACCAGTAGAAGTCATGTAATATGTATAGGTAGCTAATAATTTTGACAAGCTAGTACCAGTAGAAGTAATTGAATGTGTATTGTTAGCTAATAATGTTGACAAGCTAGTACCAGTAGCAAGAAACTTTGTCAGTTGGCTAAGCATAGTGGTAAGTTATGTACTTTATTCTCCAACCAACGTACCTAAGTTGGCTAACTAATACTATCCCCTTTTCAACATTGTTTTTAATTGAGTTTAAAATGCTGCTGACAGATATATGATAAGCTACATTGATTGATGGACCACGTCAAATTGGCTAGTTAACAAGCTAACTTTCAGGGATAAACTAGACAGATAGCCGTCTATTAACCAAATGTGCTTGCCAGCTATTAGTGGTGATGACAGTAGTCAGACTGACAACTTTACCAGGATGAGTTTTGACTCAAATACTTGCCAATGTCAAGATCTTTCCAAAACAAAAGACGACGAAGCAAGATAAATGACAAGTTGTTTGCTTAGCCAGCTAGCTACATGCCAAATGGATAGGCTACCCATCTGAAACTACATGATCAATTGATGTTTACTGATCATGAAAAGCTTGCAGTTACTTGCTGTATAACTCTAATGATAGAGCTAAATGTGCACAATTGTTTTGCATGGAATAATCGGAAATTAGTAGTTCTGACTGCTCTTCAAGAGGTGATCATATTACAACCAAGTAGTTGTAACATTTATTTGACAATCCCTTGAAAATGTCACACAGTTGGTTTTAGCGGAGCTGGAGATCTCCTTGCCCCACAGAAGACACATCAAAAATCTCTACCGTATTGTGACATTTATTGATAACCGTTGCTGACAGGTGTATGTTATGACAGAGTACAGTAGATTATACAGTACAATGGACTAGATCAGAATAGAACGAGAGGCCACATTCTGATACATGTCAATAGAAGTTTGTTTTGAGTTGCTAGAGTTGACCAGAGGAAGCATGGCAGGAAACAGCAGCATGTTGTTATTTAACAAACTAAACTGAGTAAACCCTCAGTCTGACCTCTGATCTGTGTTTTAGTTCCAGCATCATGGCCTTGCAGATCTCACTCCTCTCCTCGCGCTACATATTAGTCATTTAGCAGACAGTCATCCACAGCGACTTAGTTAGTGCATTCATCTTAAGATACACTATATATACGAAAGTATGTGGACACTCCTTCAAATTATTGGACTCTGCTATTTCAGCCACACCTGTTGCTCACAGGTGTATAAAATCAAGCACACCCCCATGCAATCTCCATAGACAAACATTTGCAGTAGAATGGCCTTACTGAAGAGCTCAGTGACTTTCAACGTGGCACCGTCATAGGATGCAACCTTTCCAACAAGTCAGTTAATCAAATTTCTGCCCTGCTAGAGCTGCCCCGGTCAACTGTAAGTGCTGTTATTGTGAAGTGGAAATGTCTAGGAGCAACAACGGCTCATCCGCAAAGTGGTAGGCACACAAGATCACAGAACCGCCGAAGAACTGAAGCGCGTAGCGAGTAAAAATCGTCTGTCCTCAGTTGCAACACTCACTACCGAGTTCCAAATTGCCTCTGGAAGCAACGTCAGCACAAGAACTTTGTCGAGAGCTTCATGAAATGGGTTTCCATGGCCGAACAGCCACACACAAGCCTAAGATCACCATGCGCAATGCCAAGCGATGGCTGGTGGTGTAAAGCTCGCCACCATTGGACTCTGGAGCAGTGAAAACACGTTCTCTGGAGTGATGAATCACGCTTCACCATCTGGCAGTCAAACGGACAAATCTGGATTTGGCAGATGCCAGGAGAACGCTACCTGCCCTAATGCATAGTGACAACTGTAACGTTTGGTGGAGGAGGAATAATGGTCTTGGTCCCATTCCAGGACCAGGGAGCGGGCTGCGTCTGGGACAAAGATCCGGTTAGCCGGGCCCCCCCACTCAGGGTCCGGCTGGGAACGATGCGCGTCACGATGAGTACCTACTGACGAGCCTGGTCTTTTAATGGACAGGTAGACACGTAATGACCGGTAGTCCCGCAATTCAGACAACTCTTGGTGTTAAGTCAGCGTAAACGTTCAGCTGGAGACAACCTAGCTCTGCCGAGTTGCATCGGCTCCAGGAAGAGGCGAGTCGGCAGACCTCGGAGACTCTCAGGGGAACTTGGGTAACCTCGGATTCTCTTGGGAATGGTGGCTTCTTGGGAGGAGACGGCGTTGCGGAGCTGGTCCGAGTCTGCTGGGTCAGTCATGGCCAGTTCAAATGATCAGAACTCAGGATAAGACCCAGACGCAGACACAGGAAACGGAAGGTTCAATATACAGAGTCGTTTATTAAAACCTCAGGAGGCAGGCGAAGGGCAGGTCGAGGACAGGCAGAAGTTCATAAACAAGGTCAGAGTCAGATAGGGACAGGACGGCAGGCAGGCTCAGGGTCAGGTCAGGCAGGAGTTCGTAAACCAGGTCCGAGTCTGATAGGGACAGGACGGCAGGCCGGCTAGGGTTGTCTCCAGATAGTCATCATGTTTTAACACAGTGTTGTCTCCAGATAGTCATCATGTTATAACAGGATGTTGTCTCCAGATAGTCATCATGTTATATCAGGATGTTGTCTCCAGATAGTCATCATGTTTTAACACCTTGTTGTCTCCAGATAGTCATCATGTTATAACAGGATGTTGTCTCCAGATAGTCATCATGTTTTAACACAGTGTTGTCTCCAGATAGTCATCATGTTTTAACACAGTGTTGTCTCCAGATAGTCATCATGTTTTAACACAGTGTTGTCTCCAGATAGTCATCATGTTATAACAGGATGTTGTCTCCAGATAGTCATCATGTTATAACAGGATGTTGTCTCCAGATAGTCATCATCTTATAACAGGATGTTGTCTCCAGATAGTCATCATGTTTTAACACAGTGTTGTCTCCAGATAGTCATCATGTTATAACAGGATGTTGTCTCCAGATAGTCATCGTGTTTTAACACAGTGTTGTCTCCAGATAGTCATCATGTTTTAACAGGATGTTGTCTCCAGATAGTCATCATGTTTTAACAGGATGTTGTCTCCAGATAGTCATCATGTTTTAACACAGTGTTGTCTCCAGATAGTCATCATGTTATAACAGGATGTTGTCTCCAGATAGTCATTGTGTTTTAACACAGTGTTGTCTCCAGATAGTCATCATGTTTTAACACAGTGTTGTCTCCAGATAGTCATCATGTTATAACAGGATGTTGTCTCCAGATAGTCATCATGTTATAACAGGATGTTGTCTCCAGATAGTCATCATCTTATAACAGGATGTTGTCTCCAGATAGTCATCATGTTTTAACAGGATGTTGTCTCCAGATAGTCATCATGTTTTAACACAGTGTTGTCTCCAGATAGTCATCATGTTATAACATGATGTTGTCTCCAGATAGTCATCATGTTATAACATGATGTTGTCTCCAGATAGTCATCATGTTTTAACATAGTGTTGTCTCCAGATAGTCATCATGTTTTAACACAGTGTTGTCTCCAGATAGTCATCATGTTATAACAGGATGTTGTCTCCAGATAGTCATCATGTTTTAACACAGTGTTGTCTCCAGATAGTCATTGTGTTTTAACACAGTGTTGTCTCCAGATAGTCATCATGTTTTAACACAGTGTTGTCTCCAGATAGTCATCATGTTATAACAGGATGTTGTCTCCAGATAGTCATCATGTTTTACCACAGTGTTGTCTCCAGATAGTCATCATGTTTTAACACAGTGTTGTCTCCAGATAGTCATCATGTTATAACAGGATGTTGTCTCCAGATAGTCATCATGTTATAATAGGATGTTGTCTCCAGATAGTCATCATCTTATAACAGGATGTTGTCTCCAGATAGTCATCATGTTTTAACAGGATGTTGTCTCCAGATAGTCATCATGTTTTAACACAGTGTTGTCTCCAGATAGTCATCATGTTATAACAGGATGTTGTCTCCAGATAGTCATCATGTTATAACAGGATGTTGTCTCCAGATAGTCATCATGTTTTAACACAGTGTTGTCTCCAGATAGTCATCATGTTTTAACACAGTGTTGTCTCCAGATAGTCATCATGTTTTAACACAGTGTTGTCTCCAGATAGTCATCATGTTATAACATGATGTTGTCTCCAGATAGTCATCATGTTATAACAGGATGTTGTCTCCAGATAGTCATCATGTTTTAACACAGTGTTGTCTCCAGATAGTCATCATGTTATAACACAGTGTTGTCTCCAGATAGTCATCATGTTTTAACACAGTGTTGTTTCCAGATAGTCATCATGTTTTAACAGGATGTTGTCTCCAGATAGTCATCATGTTATAACACAGTGTTGTCTCCAGATAGTCATCGTGTTTTAACACAGTGTTGTCAACAGATAGTCATTGTGTTATAACACAGTGTTGTCTCCAGATAGTCATCATGTTTTAACACAGTGTTGTCTCCACATAGTCATCATGTTTTAACAGGATGTTGTCTCCAGATAGTCATCATGTTTTAACACAGTGTTGTCTCCAGATAGTCATCATGTTTTAACAGGATGTTGTCTCCAGATAGTCAACATGTTTTAACACAGTGTTGTCTCCAGATAGTCATCATGTTTTAACAGGATGTTGTCTCCAGATAGTCATCATGTTTTAACACAGTGTTGTCTCCAGATAGTCATCATGTTATAACATGATGTTGTCTCCAGATAGTCATCATGTTATAACATGATGTTGTCTCCAGATAGTCATCATGTTATAACAGGATGTTGTCTCCAGATAGTCATCATGTTATAACAGTGTTGTCTCCAGATAGTCATCATGTTTTAACAGGATGTTGTCTCCAGATAGTCATCATGTTTTAACACAGTGTTGTCTCCAGATAGTCATCATGTTTTAACACAGTGTTGTCTCCAGATAGTCATCATGTTTTAACAGGATGTTGTCTCCAGATAGTCATCATGTTTTAACACAGTGTTGTCTCCAGATAGTCATCATGTTTTAACACAGTGTTGTCTCCAGATAGTCATCATGTTATAACAGGATGTTGTCTCCAGATAGTCATCATGTTATAACACAGTGTTGTCTCCAGATAGTCGTCATGTTATAACAGGATGTTGTCTCCAGATAGTCATCATGTTATAACACAGTGTTGTCTCCAGATAGTCATCATGTTATAACACAGTGTTGTCTCCAGATAGTCATCATGTTATAACAGGATGTTGTCTCCAGATAGTCATCATGTTATAACAGGATGTTGTCTCCAGATAGTCATCATGTTATAACAGGATGTTGTCTCCAGATAGACATCATGTTTTAACAGGATGTTGTCTCCAGATAGTCATCATGTTTTAACACAGTGTTGTCTCCAGATAGTCATCATGTTATAACACAGTGTTATCTCCAGATAGTCATCATGTTATAACAGGATGTTGTCTCCAGATAGTCATCATGTTTTAACACAGTGTTGTCTCCAGATAGTCATCATGTTTTAACACAGTGTTGTCTCCAGATAGTCATCATGTTATAACACAGTGTTGTCTCCAGATAGTCATCATGTTATAACACAGTGTTGTCTCCAGATAGTCATCATGTTATAACACAGTGTTGTCTCCAGATAGTCATCATGTTATAACACAGTGTTGTCTCCAGATAGTCATCATGTTTAACAGGATGTTGTCTCCAGATAGTCATCATGTTTTAACATTATTTTGTTTGTTTGTTTGTTGTTTGTCTCTGCAGCCATTTGTAATCCATGACATGAAGTCTCTTCAGGAAGGAGAGCGGTTTATCAACTGCAGACAGATGCCGGTCCATGTTGTCCAGGAGACCAGGCCTGGGACTGGGACTGGGACTGGGACTGGCTGTGGTCCAGGTATTATAATGTTGTTAATATCCTCTGTGGGGTTGGGGCTGGCTGTGGTCTAGGTATTATAATGTTGTTAATATCCTCTGTGGGGTTGGGGTTGGGGCTGGCTGTGGTCTAGGTATTATAATGTTGTTAATATCCTCTGTGGGGTTGGGGTTGGGGCTGGCTGTGGTCCAGGTATTATAATATTGTTAATATCCTCTGTGGGGTTGGGGCTGGCTGTGGTCTAGGTATTATAATGTTGTTAATATCCTCTGTGGGGTTGGGGCTGGCTGTGGTCTAGGTATTATAATGTTGTTAATATCCTCTGTGGGGTTGGGGTTGGGGCTGGCTGTGGTCCAGGTATTATAATGTTGTTAATATCCTCTGTGGGGTTGGGGCTGGCTGTGGTCCAGGTATTATAATGTTGTTAATATCCTATGTGGGGTTGGGGCTGGCTGTGGTCCAGGTATTATAATGTTGTTAATATCCTCTGTGGGGTTGGGGCTGGCTGTGGTCTAGGTATTATAATGTTGTTAATATCCTCTGTGGGGTTGGGGTTGGGGCTGGCTGTGGTCTAGGTATTATAATGTTGTTAATATCCTCTGTGGGGTTGGGGCTGGCTGTGGTCCAGGTATTATAATGTTGTTAATATCCTCTGTGGGGTTGGGGCTGGCTGTGGTCTAGGTATTATAATGTTGTTAATATCCTCTGTGGGGTTGGGGCTGGCTGTGGTCTAGGTATTGTAATGTTGTTAATATCCTCTGTGGGGTTGGGGCTGGCTGTGGTCTAGGTATTATAATGTTGTTAATATCCTCTGTGGGGTTGGGGTTGGGGCTGGCTGTGGTCTAGGTATTATAATGTTGTTAATATCCTCTGTGGGGTTGGGGCTGGCTGTGGTCTAGGTATTATAATATTGTTAATATCCTCTGTGGGGTTGGGGTTGGGGTTGGCTGTGGTCTAGGTATTATAATGTTGTTAATATCCTCTGTGGGGTTGGGGCTGGCTGTGGTCTAGGTATTATAATGTTGTTAATATCCTCTGTGGGGTTGGGGTTGGGGCTGGCTGTGGTCCAGGTATTATAATGTTGTTAATATCCTCTGTGGGGTTGGGGTTGGGGCTGGCTGTGGTCTAGGTATTATAATGTTGTTAATATCCTCTGTGGGGTTGGGGTTGGGGCTGGCTGTGGTCTAGGTATTATAATGTTGTTAATATCCTCTGTGGGGTTGGGGCTGGCTGTGGTCTAGGTATTATAATGTTGTTAATATCCTCTGTGGGGTTGGGGCTGGCTGTGGTCTAGGTATTATAATGTTGTTAATATCCTCTGTGGGGTTGGGGCTGGCTGTGGTCTAGGTATTATAATGTTGTTAATATCCTCTGTGGGGTTGGGGCTGGCTGTGGTCCAGGTATTATAATGTTGTTAATATCCTCTGTGGGGTTGGGGCTGGCTGTGGTCCAGGTATTATAATGTTGTTAATATCCTCTGTGGGGTTGGGGTTGGGGCTGGCTATGGTCTAGGTATTATAATGTTGTTAATATCCTCTGTGGGGTTGGGGCTGGCTATGGTCTAGGTATTATAATGTTGTTAATATCCTCTGTGGGGTTGGGGTTGGGGCTGGCTGTGGTCCAGGTATTATAATGTTGTTAATATCCTCTGTGGGGTTGGGGCTGGCTGTGGTCCAGGTATTATAATGTTGATAATATCCTCTGTGGGGTTGGGGCTGGCTGTGGTCTAGGTATTATAATGTTGTTAATATCCTCTGTGGGGTTGGGGCTGGCTGTGGTCTAGGTATTATAATGTTGTTAATATCCTCTGTGGGGTTGGGGCTGGCTGTGGTCTAGGTATTATAATGTTGTTAATATCCTCTGTGGGGTTGGGGCTGGCTGTGGTCTAGGTATTATAATGTTGTTAATATCCTCTGTGGGGTTGGGGTTGGGGCTGGCTGTGGTCTAGGTATTATAATGTTGTTAATATCCTCTGTGGGGTTGGGGCTGGCTGTGGTCTAGGTATTATAATGTTGTTAATATCCTCTGTGGGGTTGGGGTTGGGGCTGGCTGTGGTCTAGGTATTATAATGTTGTTAATATCCTCTGTGGGGTTGGGGCTGGCTGTGGTCTAGGTATTATAATGTTGTTAATATCCTCTGTGGGGTTGGGGTTGGGGCTGGCTGTGGTCCAGGTATTATAATGTTGTTAATATCCTCTGTGGGGTTGGGGCTGGCTGTGGTCTAGGTATTATAATGTTGTTAATATCCTCTGTGGGGTTGGGGTTGGGGCTGGCTGTGGTCCAGGTATTATAATGTTGTTAATATCCTCTGTGGGGCTGGGGCTGGCTGTGGTCTAGGTATTATAATGTTGTTAATATCCTCTGTGGGGTTGGGGCTGGCTGTGGTCTAGGTATTATAATGTTGTTAATATCCTCTGTGGGGTTGGGGCTGGCTGTGGTCTAGGTATTATAATGTTGTTAATATCCTCTGTGGGGTTGGGGCTGGCTGTGGTCTAGGTATTATAATGTTGTTAATATCCTCTGTGGGGTTGGGGCTGGCTGTGGTCTAGGTATTATAATGTTGTTAATATCCTCTGTGGGGTTGGGGGCTGGCTGTGGTCCAGGTATTATAATGTTGTTAATATCCTCTGTGGGGTTGGGGCTGGCTGTGGTCTAGGTATTATAATGTTGTTAATATCCTCTGTGGGGTTGGGGCTGGCTGTGGTCTAGGTATTATAATGTTGTTAATATCCTCTGTGGGGTTGGGGTTGGGGCTGGCTGTGGTCCAGGTATTATAATGTTGTTAATATCCTCTGTGGGGCTGGGGCTGGCTGTGGTCTAGGTATTATAATGTTGTTAATATCCTCTGTGGGGCTGGGGCTGGCTGTGGTCTAGGTATTATAATGTTGTTAATATCCTCTGTGGGGTTGGGGTTGGGGCTGGCTGTGGTCCAGGTATTATAATGTTGTTAATATCCTCTGTGGGGTTGGGGCTGGCTGTGGTCTAGGTATTATAATGTTGTTAATATCCTCTGTGGGGTTGGGGCTGGCTGTGGTCTAGGTATTATAATGTTGTTAATATCCTCTGTGGGGTTGGGGCTGGCTGTGGTCCAGGTATTATAATGTTGTTAATATCCTCTGTGGGGTTGGGGTTGGGGCTGGCTGTGGTCCAGGTATTATAATGTTGTTAATATCCTCTGTGGGGTTGGGGCTGGCTGTGGTCTAGGTATTATAATGTTGTTAATATCCTCTGTGGGGTTGGGGTTGGGGCTGGCTGTGGTCCAGGTATTATAATGTTGTTAATATCCTCTGTGGGGCTTGGGGCTGGCTGTGGTCTAGGTATTATAATGTTGTTAATATCCTCTGTGGGGTTGGGGCTGGCTGTGGTCTAGGTATTATAATGTTGTTAATATCCTCTGTGGGGCTGGGGCTGGCTGTGGTCTAGGTATTATAATGTTGTTAATATCCTCTGTGGGGTTGGGGTTGGGGCTGGCTGTGGTCCAGGTATTATAATGTTGTTAATATCCTCTGTGGGGTTGGGGCTGGATGTGGTCTATGTATTATAATGTTGTTAATATCCTCTGTGGGGTTGGGGCTGGCTGTGGTCTAGGTATTATAATGTTGTTAATATCCTCTGTGGGGTTGGGGCTGGCTGTGGTCCAGGTATTATGATGTTGTTAATATCCTCTGTGGGGTTGGGGTTGGGGCTGGCTGTGGTCCAGGTATTATAATGTTGTTAATATCCTCTGTGGGGTTGGGGCTGGCTGTGGTCTAGGTATTATAATGTTGTTAATATCCTCTGTGGGGCTGGGGCTGGCTGTGGTCTAGGTATTATAATGTTGTTAATATCCTCTGTGGGGTTGGGGCTGGCTGTGGTCCAGGTATTATAATGTTGTTAATATCCTCTGTGGGGTTGGGGTTGGGGCTGGCTGTGGTCCAGGTATTATAATGTTGTTAATATCCTCTGTGGGGTTGGGGCTGGCTGTGGTCTAGGTATTATAATGTTGTTAATATCCTCTGTGGGGTTGGGGCTGGCTGTGGTCTAGGTATTATAATGTTGTTAATATCCTCTGTGGGGTTGGGGCTGGCTGTGGTCTAGGTATTATAATGTTGTTAATATCCTCTGTGGGGTTGGGGGCTGGCTGTGGTCTAGGTATTATAATGTTGTTAATATCCTCTGTGGGGTTGGGGCTGGCTGTGGTCCAGGTATTATAATGTTGTTAATATCCTCTGTGGGGTTCGGGGCTGGCTGTGGTCTAGGTATTATAATGTTGTTAATATCCTCTGTGGGGTTGGGGCTGGCTGTGGTCTAGGTATTATAATGTTGTTAATATCCTCTGTGGGGTTGGGGCTGGCTGTGGTCTAGGTATTATAATGTTGTTAATATCCTCTGTGGGGTTGGGGCTGGCTGTGGTCTAGGTATTATAATGTTGTTAATATCCTCTGTGGGGTTGGGGCTGGCTGTGGTCTAGGTATTATAATGTTGTTAATATCCTCTGTGGGGTTGGGGCTGGCTGTGGTCTAGGTATTATAATGTTGTTAATATCCTCTGTGGGGTTGGGGCTGGCTGTGGTCCTAGGTATTATAATGTTGTTAATATCCTCTGTGGGGTTGGGGCTGGCTGTGGTCTAGGTATTATAATGTTGTTAATATCCTCTGTGGGGTTGGGGCTGGCTGTGGTCTAGGTATTATAATGTTGTTAATATCCTCTGTGGGGTTGGGGTTGGGGCTGGCTGTGGTCTAGGTATTATAATGTTGTTAATATCCTCTGTGGGGTTGGGGCTGGCTGTGGTCTAGGTATTATAATGTTGTTAATATCCTCTGTGGGGTTGGGGCTGGCTGTGGTCCAGGTATTATAATGTTGTTAATATCCTCTGTGGGGTTGGGGCTGGCTGTGGTCTAGGTATTATAATGTTGTTAATATCCTCTGTGGGGTTGGGGTTGGGGCTGGCTGTGGTCCAGGTATTATAATGTTGTTAATATCCTCTGTGGGGTTGGGGCTGGCTGTGGTCTAGGTATTATAATGTTGTTAATATCCTCTGTGGGGTTGGGGCTGGCTGTGGTCTAGGTATTATAATGTTGTTAATATCCTCTGTGGGGTTGGGGTTGGGGCTGGCTGTGGTCTAGGTATTATAATGTTGTTAATATCCTCTGTGGGGTTGGGGCTGGCTGTGGTCTAGGTATTATAATGTTGTTAATATCCTCTGTGGGGTTGGGGCTGGCTGTGGTCCAGGTATTATAATGTTGTTAATATCCTCTGTGGGGTTGGGGCTGGCTGTGGTCTAGGTATTATAATGTTGTTAATATCCTCTGTGGGGTTGGGGCTGGCTGTGGTCCTAGGTATTATAATGTTGTTAATATCCTCTGTGGGGTTGGGGCTGGCTGTGGTCTAGGTATTATAATGTTGTTAATATCCTCTGTGGGGTTGGGGCTGGCTGTGGTCTAGGTATTATAATGTTGTTAATATCCTCTGTGGGGTTGGGGCTGGCTGTGGTCCAGGTATTATAATGTTGTTAATATCCTCTGTGGGGTTGGGGCTGGCTGTGGTCTAGGTATTATAATGTTGTTAATATCCTCTGTGGGGTTGGGGCTGGCTGTGGTCTAGGTATTATAATGTTGTTAATATCCTCTGTGGGGTTGGGGCTGGCTGTGGTCCAGGTATTATAATGTTGTTAATATCCTCTGTGGGGTTGGGGGCTGGCTGTGGTCTAGGTATTATAATGTTGTTAATATCCTCTGTGGGGTTGGGGCTGGCTGTGGTCCAGGTATTATAATGTTGTTAATATCCTCTGTGGGGTTGGGGTTGGGGCTGGCTGTGGTCTAGGTATTATAATGTTGTTAATATCCTCTGTGGGGTTGGGGCTGGCTGTGGTCTAGGTATTATAATGTTGTTAATATCCTCTGTGGGGTTGGGGTTGGCTGTGGTCTAGGTATTATAATGTTGTTAATATCCTCTGTGGGGTTGGGGCTGGCTGTGGTCTAGGTATTATAATGTTGTTAATATCCTCTGTGGGGTGGGGCTGGCTGTGGTCAGGTATTATAATGTTGTTAATATCCTCTGTGGGGTTGGGGCTGGCTGTGGTCTAGGTATTATAATGTTGTTAATATCCTCTGTGGGGTTGGGGCTGGCTGTGGTCTAGGTATTATAATGTTGTTAATATCCTCTGTGGGGTTGGGGCTGGCTGTGGTCTAGGTATTATAATGTTGTTAATATCCTCTGTGGGGTTGGGGCTGGCTGTGGTCTAGGTATTATAATGTTGTTAATATCCTCTGTGGGGTTGGGGCTGGCTGTGGTCTAGGTATTATAATGTTGTTAATATCCTCTGTGGGGTTGGGGCTGGCTGTGGTCTAGGTATTATAATGTTGTTAATATCCTCTGTGGGGTTGGGGTTGGGGCTGGCTGTGGTCCAGGTATTATAATGTTGTTAATATCCTCTGTGGGGTTGGGGCTGGCTGTGGTCTAGGTATTATAATGTTGTTAATATCCTCTGTGGGGTTGGGGCTGGCTGTGGTCTAGGTATTATAATGTTGTTAATATCCTCTGTGGGGGTTGGGGCTGGCTGTGGTCTAGGTATTATAATGTTGTTAATATCCTCTGTGGGGTTGGGGCTGGCTGTGGTCTAGGTATTATAATGTTGTTAATATCCTCTGTGGGGTTGGGGCTGGCTGTGGTCTAGGTATTATAATGTTGTTAATATCCTCTGTGGGGTTGGGGCTGGCTGTGGTCTAGGTATTATAATGTTGTTAATATCCTCTGTGGGGTTGGGGCTGGCTGTGGTCTAGGTATTATAATGTTGTTAATATCCTCTGTGGGGTTGGGGCTGGCTGTGGTCAGGTATTATAATGTTGTTAATATCCTCTGTGGGGTTGGGGCTGGCTGTGGTCTAGGTATTATAATGTTGTTAATATCCTCTGTGGGGTTGGGGCTGGCTGTGGTCTAGGTATTATAATGTTGTTAATATCCTCTGTGGGGGGTTGGGGCTGGCTGTGGTCTAGGTATTATAATGTTGTTAATATCCTCTGTGGGGTTGGGGCTGGCTGTGGTCTAGGTATTATAATGTTGTTAATATCCTCTGTGGGGTTGGGGCTGGCTGTGGTCTAGGTATTATAATGTTGTTAATATCCTCTGTGGGGTTGGGGCTGGCTGTGGTCTAGGTATTATAATGTTGTTAATATCCTCTGTGGGGTTGGGGCTGGCTGTGGTCCTAGGTATTATAATGTTGTTAATATCCTCTGTGGGGTTGGGGCTGGCTGTGGTCTAGGTATTATAATGTTGTTAATATCCTCTGTGGGGTTGGGGCTGGCTGTGGTCTAGGTATTATAATGTTGTTAATATCCTCTGTGGGGTTGGGGCTGGCTGTGGTCTAGGTATTATAATGTTGTTAATATCCTCTGTGGGGTTGGGGCTGGCTGTGGTCTAGGTATTATAATGTTGTTAATATCCTCTGTGGGGTTGGGGCTGGCTGTGGTCTAGGTATTATAATGTTGTTAATATCCTCTGTGGGGTTGGGGCTGGCTGTGGTCTAGGTATTATAATGTTGTTAATATCCTCTGTGGGGTTGGGGCTGGCTGTGGTCTAGGTATTATAATGTTGTTAATATCCTCTGTGGGGTTGGGGCTGGCTGTGGTCTAGGTATTATAATGTTGTTAATATCCTCTGTGGGGTTGGGGCTGGCTGTGGTCTAGGTATTATAATGTTGTTAATATCCTCTGTGGGGTTGGGGCTGGCTGTGGTCCTAGGTATTATAATGTTGTTAATATCCTCTGTGGGGTTGGGGGCTGGCTGTGGTCTAGGTATTATAATGTTGTTAATATCCTCTGTGGGGTTGGGGCTGGCTGTGGTCTAGGTATTATAATGTTGTTAATATCCTCTGTGGGGTTGGGGCTGGCTGTGGTCTAGGTATTATAATGTTGTTAATATCCTCTGTGGGGTTGGGGCTGGCTGTGGTCCAGGTATTATAATGTTGTTAATATCCTCTGTGGGGTTGGGGCTGGCTGTGGTCTAGGTATTATAATGTTGTTAATATCCTCTGTGGGGTTGGGGCTGGCTGTGGTCTAGGTATTATAATGTTGTTAATATCCTCTGTGGGGTTGGGGCTGGCTGTGGTCTAGGTATTATAATGTTGTTAATATCCTCTGTGGGGTTGGGGCTGGCTGTGGTCTAGGTATTATAATGTTGTTAATATCCTCTGTGGGGTTGGGGCTGGCTGTGGTCTAGGTATTATAATGTTGTTAATATCCTCTGTGGGGTTGGGGCTGGCTGTGGTCTAGGTATTATAATGTTGTTAATATCCTCTGTGGGGTTGGGGCTGGCTGTGGTCTAGGTATTATAATGTTGTTAATATCCTCTGTGGGGTTGGGGCTGGCTGTGGTCTAGGTATTATAATGTTGTTAATATCCTCTGTGGGGTTGGGGCTGGCTGTGGTCCAGGTATTATAATGTTGTTAATATCCTCTGTGGGGTTGGGGCTGGCTGTGGTCTAGGTATTATAATGTTGTTAATATCCTCTGTGGGGTTGGGGCTGGCTGTGGTCTAGGTATTATAATGTTGTTAATATCCTCTGTGGGGTTGGGGCTGGCTGTGGTCCAGGTATTATAATGTTGTTAATATCCTCTGTGGGGTTGGGGTTGGGGCTGGCTGTGGTCTAGGTATTATAATGTTGTTAATATCCTCTGTGGGGTTGGGGGCTGGCTGTGGTCCAGGTATTATAATGTTGTTAATATCCTCTGTGGGGTTGGGGCTGGCTGTGGTCTAGGTATTATAATGTTGTTAATATCCTCTGTGGGGTTGGGGCTGGCTGTGGTCTAGGTATTATAATGTTGTTAATATCCTCTGTGGGGTTGGGGCTGGCTGTGGTCCAGGTATTATAATGTTGTTAATATCCTCTGTGGGGTTGGGGCTGGCTGTGGTCTAGGTATTATAATGTTGTTAATATCCTCTGTGGGGTTGGGGCTGGCTGTGGTCCTAGGTATTATAATGTTGTTAATATCCTCTGTGGGGTTGGGGTTGGGGCTGGCTGTGGTCTAGGTATTATAATGTTGTTAATATCCTCTGTGGGGTTGGGGCTGGCTGTGGTCTAGGTATTATAATGTTGTTAATATCCTCTGTGGGGTTGGGGCTGGCTGTGGTCTAGGTATTATAATGTTGTTAATATCCTCTGTGGGGTTGGGGCTGGCTGTGGTCCAGGTATTATAATGTTGTTAATATCCTCTGTGGGGTTGGGGCTGGCTGTGGTCTAGGTATTATAATGTTGTTAATATCCTCTGTGGGGTTGGGGCTGGCTGTGGTCTAGGTATTATAATGTTGTTAATATCCTCTGTGGGGTTGGGGCTGGCTGTGGTCTAGGTATTATAATGTTGTTAATATCCTCTGTGGGGTTGGGGCTGGCTGTGGTCTAGGTATTATAATGTTGTTAATATCCTCTGTGGGGTTGGGGCTGGCTGTGGTCTAGGTATTATAATGTTGTTAATATCCTCTGTGGGGTTGGGGCTGGCTGTGGTCCAGGTATTATAATGTTGTTAATATCCTCTGTGGGGTTGGGGCTGGCTGTGGTCTAGGTATTATAATGTTGTTAATATCCTCTGTGGGGGTTGGGGCTGGCTGTGGTCCAGGTATTATAATGTTGTTAATATCCTCTGTGGGGTTGGGGCTGGCTGTGGTCTAGGTATTATAATGTTGTTAATATCCTCTGTGGGGTTGGGGTTGGGGCTGGCTGTGGTCTAGGTATTATAATGTTGTTAATATCCTCTGTGGGGTTGGGGCTGGCTGTGGTCTAGGTATTATAATGTTGTTAATATCCTCTGTGGGGTTGGGGCTGGCTGTGGTCTAGGTATTATAATGTTGTTAATATCCTCTGTGGGGTTGGGGTTGGGGCTGGCTGTGGTCTAGGTATTATAATGTTGTTAATATCCTCTGTGGGGTTGGGGTTGGGGCTGGCTGTGGTCCAGGTATTATAATGTTGTTAATATCCTCTGTGGGGTTGGGGCTGGCTGTGGTCTAGGTATTATAATGTTGTTAATATCCTCTGTGGGGTTGGGGTTGGGGCTGGCTGTGGTCCAGGTATTTTAATGTTGTTAATATCCTCTGTGGGGTTGGGGCTGGCTGTGGTCTAGGTATTATAATGTTGTTAATATCCTCTGTGGGGTTGGGGCTGGCTGTGGTCTAGGTATTATAATGTTGTTAATATCCTCTGTGGGGTTGGGGCTGGCTGTGGTCCAGGTATTATAATGTTGTTAATATCCTCTGTGGGGTTGGGGCTGGCTGTGGTCCAGGTATTATAATGTTGTTAATATCCTCTGTGGGGTTGGGGCTGGCTGTGGTCTAGGTATTATAATGTTGTTAATATCCTCTGTGGGGTTGGGGCTGGCTGTGGTCTAGGTATTATAATGTTGTTAATATCCTCTGTGGGGTTGGGGCTGGCTGTGGTCTAGGTATTATAATGTTGTTAATATCCTCTGTGGGGTTGGGGCTGGCTGTGGTCTAGGTATTATAATGTTGTTAATATCCTCTGTGGGGTGGGGCTGGCTGTGGTCCAGGTATTATAATGTTGTTAATATCCTCTGTGGGGTTGGGGCTGGCTATGGTCCAGGTATTATAATGTTGTTAATATCCTCTGTGGGTTGGGGTTGGGGCTGGCTGTGGTCTAGGTATTATAATGTTGTTAATATCCTCTGTGGGGTTGGGGCTGGCTGTGGTCCAGGTATTATAATGTTGTTAATATCCTCTGTGGGGTTGGGGCTGGCTGTGGTCTAGGTATTATAATGTTGTTAATATCCTCTGTGGGGTTGGGGCTGGCTGTGGTCCAGGTATTATAATGTTGTTAATATCCTCTGTGGGGTTGGGGCTGGCTGTGGTCCAGGTATTATAATGTTGTTAATATCCTCTGTGGGGTTGGGGCTGGCTGTGGTCTAGGTATTATAATGTTGTTAATATCCTCTGTGGGGTTGGGGCTGGCTGTGGTCTAGGTATTATAATGTTGTTAATATCCTCTGTGGGGTTGGGGTTGGGGCTGGCTGTGGTCCAGGTATTTTAATGTTGTTAATATCCTCTGTGGGGTTGGGGCTGGCTGTGGTCTAGGTATTATAATGTTGTTAATATCCTCTGTGGGGTTGGGGTTGGGGCTGGCTGTGGTCCAGGTATTATAATGTTGTTAATATCCTCTGTGGGGTTGGGGCTGGCTGTGGTCTAGGTATTATAATGTTGTTAGTATCCTCTTTGGGGCTGGCTGTGGTCTAGGTATTATAATGTTGTTAATATCTTCTGTGGGGATGGGGCTGGCTGTGGTCCAGGTATTATAATGTTGTTAATATCCTCTGTGGGGTTGGGGCTGGCTGTGGTCTAGGTATTATAATGTTGTTAATATCCTCTGTGGGGTTGGGGTTGGGGCTGGCTGTGGTCTAGGTATTATAATGTTGTTAATATCCTCTGTGGGGTTGGGGCTGGCTGTGGTCTAGGTATTATAATGTTGTTAATATCCTCTGTGGGGTTGGGGCTGGCTGTGGTCCAGGTATTATAATGTTGTTAATATCCTCTGTGGGGTTGGGGCTGGCTGTGGTCCAGGTATTATAATGTTGTTAATATCCTCTGTGGGGTTGGGGATAGGGTTAGGATTAGGGTTAGGGTTGGGTTAGGGTTAGGGTTGGGGTTAGGGGCTGGGTTAGGGTCAGCCTGTTATCCCTCTACCTTTTTTTCTCCTATTTTTGTTTCTTTTTTTGTAGAGTGGGTTAGGGTTAGGGTTAGGGTTAGTGACCTTTCTACACTGAACAAAAATATAAACGCAACATGCAACAATTTCTAAGACTTTACCGAGTTACAGTTTATAGAAGGAATTCATTCAATTGAAAGATATTCATTAGGCCCTAATCTATGGATTTCACATGACTGGGAATACAGATACGGATCCGTTGGTTCAGATACCTAAAAAAAAGAGATAGGGGTGTTGATTGTGGGCTGTGGAATGTTTTCCCTCTCTTCTTCAATGGCTTTGTGAAATTGCTGGATATTGGCAGGAACTGGGACACGCTGTCGTACACGTCGATCCAGAGCATCCCAAACATGCTCAATGGGTGACATGTCTGGTGAGTATGCAGGCCATGGAAGAACTGGGACATTTTCAGCCTCCAGGAATTGTGTCCAGATCCTTGTGACATGGGGCTGTGCATTATCATGCTGAAACATGAGGTGATGGCAACGGATGAATGGCACGACAATGGGCCTCAGGATCTCGTCACGGTATCTCTGTGCATTCAAATTACCATTGATAAAATGCAATTGTGTTCGTTGTCCGTAGCTTATGCCTGCCCATACCATAACCTCACCGCCACCATGGGACATCAGCAAACCGCTCGCCCACACGAGCCATCTGCCCGGTACAGCTGAAATCGGGATTCATCCATTAAGAACACACTTCTCCATCTTGCCAGTGTCCATCGAAGGTGAGCATTTGCCCACTGAAGTCAGTTACGACACCGAACTGCAGTCAGGTCAAGACCCTGGTGAGGACCACGAGCGCGCAGATGAGATTCCCTGAGACGGTTTCTGACAGTTTGTGCAGAAATTATTTGGTTGTGCAAACCCACAGTTTCATCAGCTGTCCGGGTGTCTGGCCTCAGACCATGCCGCAGGTGACGAAGCTGGATGTGGAGTTCCTGGGCTGGTATGGTTACATGTGGTCTGCTGTTGTGAGGCCGGTTGGACGTACTGCCAAATTCTCTATGGTAGAGAAATGAAGATTAAATTCTCTGGCAATTGCTCTGGTGGACATTCCTGCAGTCAACATGCCAATTGCATGTTCTCTCAAAACTTAAGACATCTGTGGCATTGTGTTGTGAGATAAAACTGCACATGTAATTGGCCTTTTGCAGTCCCCAGCACAAGGTGCAGCTGTGTAATGATCATGCTGTTTAATTAACTTCTTGATATGCCACACCTTTTTGTGCATATGGAAGATTTCTGGGATCTTTTATTTCAGCTCATGAATCATGGGACCAACACTTTACATGTTGCGTTATATATTTTTGTTCGGTGTATATGAAATAACACTTAAACTATGTTGATTTGCTGCAGGTGGATGTCTGGCAGTAAGTGAAGGTCTGGGTGGAGGTGTTGGTCTGGTCCAGGAGCCCACTGACGAGGTGCAACTCAGGTTCTTCTACAGCTGTCAGTCGCGCTCCGCCGAGGCCGTCCGAGAGGTCACAGAGTTCGCAAAGAGCATCCCTGGCTTCGTGGGATTGGACCTGAATGATCAGGTGACTCTGCTGAAGTACGGCGTCATCGAGGTGCTCATCATCATGTGGGCTCCGCTCATGAACAAAGATGGTACGCTGATCTCCTATGGACAGATCTTCATGACCAGAGAGTTCCTGAAGAGCCTGAGGAAACCCTTCTGTGATATGATGGAGCCCAAGTTTGAGTTCTCTGTCAAGTTCAACACCCTGGAGCTGTATGACAGTGATATGGCTCTCTTCCTCGCCGTCATCATCCTCAGTGGAGGTTAGTACTATAATAATATTATTATCATCATTATATCATGACAACAACCAAAATATTATATTATTACTACAACTACTACAACTACTACTACTACTACTACTAATACTACTAATACTACTAATACTAATACTAATACTACTACTACTACTAATAATAATAATAATAATAATAATAATATGGTCATCATCCTCAGAGGAGGTGGGTGGGGCTTAGTCATCATCCTCAGCAGAGGTGGGTGGGGCTTTACAGTCTAGAAAAGTGGTATTCCAAGCGGGGACCCTATTTTTTCATCAACAAATAACTTTCAATTCATTATATTTTCAAGAAACGAATAAATACATTTACTCAATAAGATTTTATTTTTAAATTGATCTTTCTCAAAAACGTTTATGATGATTTTTTTTTTTTTGTATTGGTCGCGACCCCGACTTTGTCTAGAATAAACTCAAATTCAATTAAATTCAACATCTCTCAAAATCTCTGTTGGACATTATATTAGGGTTATATTAGTTATATTAGGGTTAGGGTTAATCAGCATCTAATCTCTGTTGGACATTATATTAGTTATATTAGTTATATTAGTTATATTAGGGTTAGGGTTAATCAGCATCTAATCTCTGTTGGACATTATATTAGGGTTATATTAGTTATATTAATTATATTAGTTATATTAGGGTTAGGGTTAATCAGCATCTAATCTCTGTTGGACATTATATTAGGGTTATATTAGGGTTATATTAGTTATATTAGGGTTAGGATTAATCAGCATCTAATCTCTGTTGGACATTATATTAGGGTTATATTAGGGTTATATTAATTATATTAGTTATATTAGGTTTATATTAGGGTTATATTAGTTATATTAGTTAAATTAGGGTTAGGATTAATCAGCATCTAATCTCTGTTGGACATTATATTAGGGTTATATTATTTATATTAGTTATATTAGTTATATTAGGGTTATTAGGGTTATATTAGTTATATAAAGGTTATATTAGTTATATTAGGGTTATTAGTTATATTAGTTATATTAGGGTTATATTAGTTATATTAGGGTTATTAAGGTTATATTAGTTATATAAAGGTTATATTAGTTATATTAGGGTTATATTATTTATATTAGTTATATTAGTTATATTAGTTATATTAGGGTTATATTAGTTAGGGTTATATTAGGGTTATATTAGTTATATTAGGGTTATTATTTATATTAGTTATATTAGTTATATTAGTTATATTAGTGTTTGGGTTAATCAGCATCTAATCTCTGTTGGACATTATATTAGGGTTATATTAGTTATATTAATTATATTAGTTATATTAGGGTTAGGGTTAATCAGCATCTAATCTCTGTTGGACATTATATTAGGGTTATATTAGTTATATTAATTATATTAGTTATATTAGGGTTAGGGTTAATCAGCATCTAATCTCTGTTGGACATTATATTAGGGTTATATTATTTATATTAGTTATATTAGTTATATTAGGGTTATTAGGGTTATATTAGTTATATAAAGGTTATATTAGTTATATTAGGGTTATTAGTTATATTAGTTATATTAGGGTTATATTAGTTATATTAGGGTTATTAAGGTTATATTAGTTATATAAAGGTTATATTAGTTATATTAGGGTTATATTATTTATATTAGTTATATTAGTTATATTAGTTATATTAGGGTTATATTAGTTAGGGTTATATTAGGGTTATATTAGTTATATTAGGGTTATTATTTATATTAGTTATATTAGTTATATTAGTTATATTAGTTATATTAGTGTTTGTGTTAATCAGCATCTAATCTCTGTTGGACATTATATTAGGGTTATATTAGTTATATTAATTATATTAGTTATATTAGGGTTAGGGTTAATCAGCATCTAATCTCTGTTGGACATTATATTAGGGTTATATTAGTTATATTAATTATATTAGTTATATTAGGGTTAGGGTTAATCAGCATCTAATCTCTGTTGGACATTATATTAGGGTTATATTAGTTATATTAGGGTTAGGATTAATCAGCATCTAATCTCTGTTGGACATTATATTATGGTTATATTAGTTAAATTATTTATATTAGTTATATTAGGGTTATTAGGGTTATATTAGTTATATTACGGTTATATTAGTTATATTAGGGTTATTAGTTATATTAGGGTTATATTAGTTATATTAGGGTTATATTAGTTATATTAGTTATATTAGTTATATTAGGGTTATAATTGTTATATTATGGTTATATTAGTTATATTAGTTATATTAGTGTTTGGGTTAATCAGCATCTAATCTCTGTTGGACAGGCATTACACAGCGACACCTAGCGTATCTCACACAGACAAGTTTGACCTGTTTAATAGTAGCAGCATGGATTTAGGGTTAGGGTTAATACATACAGTAAGTGGAGTTGGATATATATATATATATATATATATATATATATATATATATATATATATATATATATAGTATATATATATATATATATAGTTATATTAGTTATTACACCTGTTCTATAGTTGGCAGCATATTACATTACATACAGTAAGTGGAGTTGGATATATATATATATAGTTATATTAGTTATTACACCTGTTCTATAGTTGGCAGCATATTACATTACATACAGTAAGTGGAGTTGGATATATATATATATATATATATATATATATATATATATATATATATATATATAACTATATATATAGTTATATAGTTATATATATAGTTATATTAGTTATTACACCTGTTCTATAGTTGGCAGCATATTACATTACATACAGTAAGTGGAGTTGGATATATATATATAGTTATATTAGTTATTACACCTGTTATATAGTTGGCAGCATATTACATTACATACAGTAAGTGGAGTTGGAAGTATTTTATATACAGTAAGTGGAGTTGGCAGTATATTACATACAGTAACTGGAGTTGGAAGTATATTACATACAGGAAGTGGAGTTGGCAGTATATTATATACAGTAAGTGGAGTTGGCAGTATATTATATACAGTAAGTGGAGTTGGCAGTATACTATATACAGTAAGTGGAGTTGGCAGTATATTACATACAGTAAGTGGAGTTGGCAGCATATTATATACAGTAAGTGGAGTTGGCAGTATATTATATACAGTAAGTGGAGTTGGCAGTATACTATATACAGTAAGTGGAGTTGGCAGTATATTATATACAGTAAGTGGAGTTGGCAGTATACTATATACAGTAAGTGGAGTTGGCAGTATATTACATACAGTAAGTGGAGTTGGCAGCATATTATATACAGTAAGTGGAGTTGGCAGCATATTATATACAGTAAGTGGAGTTGGCAGTATACTATATACAGTAAGTGGAGTTGGCAGTATATTATATACAGTAAGTGGAGTTGGCAGTATATTATATACAGTAAGTGGAGTTGGCAGTATATTATATACAGTAAGTGGAGTTGGCAGTATACTATATACAGTAAGTGGAGTTGGCAGCATATTACATAAGTGGAGTTGGCAGTATATTACATACAGGAAGTGGAGTTGGCAGTATATTATATACAGTAAGTGGAGTTGGCAGTATATTATATACAGTGAGTGGAGTTGGCAGTATACTATATACAGTAAGTGGAGTTGGCAGCATATTACATAAGTGGAGTTGGCAGTATATTATATACAGTAAGTGGAGTTGGCAGTATATTATATACAGTAAGTGGAGTTGGCAGTATATTACATAAGTGGAGTTGGCAGTATATTATATACAGTAAGTGGAGTTGGCAGTATATTATATACAGTAAGTGGAGTTGGCAGTATACTATATACAGTAAGTGGAGTTGGCAGTATACTATATACAGTAAGTGGAGTTGGCAGCATATTATATACAGTAAGTGGAGTTGGCAGTATATTATATACAGTAAGTGGAGTTGGCAGTATATTATATACAGTAAGTGGAGTTGGCAGTATATTATATACAGTAAGTGGAGTTGGCAGTATATTATATACAGTAAGTGGAGTTGGCAGTATACTATATACAGTAAGTGGAGTTGGCAGTATACTATATACAGTAAGTGGAGTTGGCAGTATACTATATACAGTAAGTGGAGTTGGCAGTATATTATATACAGTAAGTGGAGTTGGCAGTATATTATATACAGTAAGTGGAGTTGGCAGTATATTATATACAGTAAGTGGAGTTGGCAGTATACTATATACAGTAAGTGGAGTTGGCAGCATATTACATAAGTGGAGTTGGCAGTATATTATATACAGTAAGTGGAGTTGGCAGTATATTATATACAGTAATTGGAGTTGGCAGTATATTACATAAGTGGAGTTGGCAGTATATTATATACAGTAAGTGGAGTTGGCAGTATATTATGTACAGTAAGTGGAGTTGGCAGCAAATTACGTACAGTAAGTGGAGTTGGCAGTATATTATATAAGTGGAGTTGGCAGTATATTATATACAGTAAGTGGAGTTGGCAGTATATTATATACAGTAAGTGGAGTTGGCAGTATATTATATACAGTAAGTGGAGTTGGCAGTATATTATATACAGTAAGTGGAGTTGGCAGCATATTATATACAGTAAGTGGAGTTGGCAGTATATTATATACAGTAAGTGGAGTTGGCAGTATATTACATACAGTAAGTGGAGTTGGCAGTATATTATATACAGTAAGTGGAGTTGGCAGCATATTACATAAGTGGAGTTGGCAGTATATTATATACAGTAAGTGGAGTTGGTAGTATATTATACACAGTAAGTGGAGTTGGCAGTATATTATATACAGTAAGTGGAGTTGGCAGTATACTATATACAGTAAGTGGAGTTGGCAGTATATTATATACAGTAAGTTGAGTTGGCAGTATATTATATACAGTAAGTGGAGTTGGCAGTATATTATATACAGTAAGTGGAGTTGGCAGTATATTATATACAGTAAGTGGAGTTGGCAGTATACTATATACAGTAAGTGGAGTTGGCAGTATACTATATACAGTAAGTGGAGTTGGCAGCATATTACATAAGTGGAGTTGGCAGTATATTATACAGTAAGTGGAGTTGGCAGTATATTATATACAGTAAGTGGAGTTGGCAGTATATTATATACAGTAAGTGGAGTTGGCAGTATACTATATACAGTAAGTGGAGTTGGCAGCATATTACATAAGTGGAGTTGGCAGTATATTATATACAGTAAGTGGAGTTGGCAGTATATTATATACAGTAATTGGAGTTGGCAGTATATTACATAAGTGGAGTTGGCAGTATATTATATACAGTAAGTGGAGTTGGCAGTATATTATGTACAGTAAGTGGAGTTGGCAGCAAATTACGTACAGTAAGTGGAGTTGGCAGTATATTATATAAGTGGAGTTGGCAGTATATTATATACAGTAAGTGGAGTTGGCAGTATATTATATACAGTAAGTGGAGTTGGCAGTATATTATATACAGTAAGTGGAGTTGGCAGTATATTATATACAGTAAGTGGAGTTGGCAGCATATTATATACAGTACGTGGAGTTGGCAGTATATTATATACAGTAAGTGGAGTTGGCAGTATATTACATACAGTAAGTGGAGTTGGCAGTATATTATATACAGTAAGTGGAGTTGGCAGCATATTACATAAGTGGAGTTGGCAGTATATTATATACAGTAAGTGGAGTTGGTAGTATATTATACACAGTAAGTGGAGTTGGCAGTATATTATATACAGTAAGTGGAGTTGGCAGTATACTATATACAGTAAGTGGAGTTGGCAGTATAGTATATACAGTAAGTGGAGTTGGCAGTATATTATATATAGTAAGTGGAGTTGGCAGTATATTATATACAGTAAGTTGCTGTAGTCAATGAATAGCATTCTCACGTAGGTGTTCCTTTTGTCCAGGTGTGAAAGGGCAGTGTGGAATGCAATAGAGATTGCGTCATCTGTGGATCTGTTGGGGTGGTATACGAATTGGAGTGGGTCTAGGGTTTCTGGGATGATGGTGTTGATGTGAGCCATGACCAGCCTTTCTAAGCATTTCATGGCTACAGACGTGAGTGCTACAGGTCGGTAGTCATTTAGACAGGTTACCTTAGTGTTCTTGGGTACAGGAACTATGGTCGTCTGCTTGAAACATGTTGGTATTACAGACTCAGTCAGGGACATGTTGAAAATGTCAGTGAAGACACTTGCCAGCTGGTCAGTGCATGCTCTGAGTACACGTCCTGGTAATCCGTCTGGCCCTGCAGCCTTGTGAATGTTGACCTGTTTAAAGGTCTTACGTCGGCTACAGAGAGCGAGATCACACAGTCATCCGGAACAGCTGGTGTTCTCATGCATGCTTCAGTGTTGAGGGGTCCAGGTGGAGCTTGTCCACATCAAGAGTGGCGCAGTGGTCTAAGGCACTGCATCGCAATGCTAGCTGTGCCACTAGAGATCCTGGTTCGAATCCAGGCTCTGTCGTAGCCGGCCGCGACCGGGAGACCCATGGAGCGGCGCACAATTGGCCCAGGGTAGGGGAGGGAATGGCCGGCAGGGATGTAACTCAGTTGGTAGAGCATGGTGTTTGCAACGCCAGGGTTGTGGGTTCGATTCCCACGGGGGGCCAGTAAGAAAAATGAATTAAAAAATAAATAAATGTATGCACTCACTAACTGTAAGTCCCTCTGGATAAGAGCGTCTGCTAAATGACTAAAAAAATAAAATAAACATGTACTGCACACTACATGACCAAAAGTATGTGGACACCTGCTTGTAGAACATCTAATTCCAAAATCATGGACATTAATATGGAGTTGGTCCCCCCTTTGCTGCTATAACAGCCTCCACTCTTCTGGGAAGGCTTTCCACTAGATGTTGGAACATTGCTGTGGGGACTTGCTTCCATTCAGCCACAAGAGCATTAGTGAGGTCGGGCACTGATGTTGAGTGATTAGGCCTGGCTCGCAGTCGGCGTTCCAATATTTTTATTTATTTTTATTTTTTATTTAACCTTTATTTAACCAGGTAAGCCAGTTGAGAACAAGTTCTCATTTCCAACTGCGACCTGGCCAAGATAAAGCAAAGCAGTGCGATAAAAACAACAACACAGAGTTACATATGGGGTAAAACAAAACATAAAGTCAAAAATACAACAGAAAATATATATACAGTGTGTTCAAATGTAGTAAGTTATGGAGGTAAGGCAATAAATAGGCCATAGTGCAAAATAGTTACAATTTCGTATTAACACTGGAATGATAGATGTGCAAAAGATGATGTGCAAATAGAGATACTGGGGTGCAAATGAGCAAAATAAATAACAATATGGGGATGAGGTAGTTGGGTGGGCTAATTTCAGATGGGCTGTGTACAGGTGCAGTGATCGGTAAGGTGCTCTGACAACTGATGCTTAAAGTTAGTGAGGGAGATAAGAGTCTCCAGCTTCAGAGATTTTTGCAGTTCGTTCCAGTCATTGGCAGCAGAGAACTGGAAGGAATGGCGGCCAAAGGAGGTGTTGGCTTTGGGGATGACCAGTGAGATATACCCGCTGGAGCGCATACTACGGGTGGGTTTTTGCTCTGACATGCACTGTCAACTGTGCAACCTTATATAGACAGGTGTGTGCCTTTCCAAATCATGTCCAATCAATTGAATTTACCACAGGTAGACTCCAAGTTGTAGAAACATCTCAAGGATGATCAATGGAAACAGGATGCACCTGATCTCAATTTCGAGTCTCATAGCAAAGGGTCTGAATACTTATGTAAATAAGGTATTTCTGTGTTTTAGTTTTAATACATTTGCAAAAATTTGTAAAACCTGTTTTTGCTTTGTCATTATGGGGTATTGTGTGTAGATTGCTGAGGATTGTTATTTATTTGATCCATTTTAGAATAATGCTGTAACGTAACAAAATGTGGAAAAAAGGAAGGGGTCTGAAAACTTTCCAAATGCACTGTATCAACCTCAGCTCTCAGTCCTGCATTAAACCAGCTGTGCTGAAAGCCTCAAGCTGACACATCCTGTGTGTGTGTGTGTGTGTGTGTGTGTGTGTGTGTGTGTGTGTGTGTGTGTGTGTGTGTGTGTGTGTGTGTGTGTGTGTGTGTGTGTGTGTGTGTGTGTGTAGATCGTCCAGGCCTGCTGAATGTGAAGCCCATTGAGGAACTACAGGAAACAGTCCTACACTCTCTGGAGCTCCAGCTGAAACTTAACCACCCAGACTCCCTGCAGCTCTTCGCCAAGGTATTACCATGTACCAATATACAGTATACTGTAGAATACTCTGATGGGTTCTGAAGATATACAGTAGAATACTCAAATGGGTTCTGATTCTAGTTCTAACACTCTAATGGGTTCTAATTCTAACACTCTAATGGGTTCTAATTCTAACACTCTAATGGGTTCTAATTCTAGTTCTAACACTCTAATGGGTTCTAATTCTAGTTCTAACACTCTAATGGGTTCTAATTCTAGTTCTAACACTCTAATGGGTTCTAATTCTAGTTCTAACACTCTAATGGGTTCTAATTCTAGTTCTAATACTCTAATAGTCCCAATCGGTATTAGATAGAATGCTCGCCAGTGGGGAAAACCTGTGGTTACCTAAGTTACTTTACTGGCTCACAGCAAAAGCTTGACCCTTTTCAAATGCAAATGTTTTGTTGTCTGCTTATTTTAATCAATTACAAAACTACATTTAAGAAAAGTAAAACATGTTTAAAGATTATGTTTCAACATTGCCTGCTCCAGAGCATTCTCATTACTTAGAAAAACATAATATTGTAGGGCTACCCTCATGCCCCTTTTCGTGATGTGCTAGCAGCCAAGTGAGTGAGTGCTAGCTAGCTACCGACCAGAACATTATGCTAGCCAGGACCAACAACACAAACAAACAGACTATACAGCTACAAGTAGTGAGTGGAGTTACAAACAGACTATACAGCTACAAGTAGTGAGTGGGGTTACAAACAGACTATACTAAACAAGTTAAATGTCTTATACAGATGAAATATTTTCCTCACACATAGCCTACTTGGACACTGCGTCCCCCCATTTCCCACTCTCCCACATCGAATAGCCTGAAGCAACAGGGCTCTTCCCCCAGGCTCTGTTTCCCTACGCGGTAGCATTGGGATCCGTAGGGCTCTATTTCCCTACGCGGTAGCATTGGGATCCGTAGGGCCCTGTTTCCCTACGCGGTAGCATTGGGATCCGTAGGGCCCTGTTTCCCTACGCGGTAGCATTGGGATCCGTAGGGCCCTGTTTCCCTACGCGGTAGCATTGGGATCCGTAGGGCCCTGTTTCCCTACGCGGTAGCATTGCGATCCGTAGGTTGGGATTTTTGACCTGTTTACATGTACTGTACATGTACACAGTAGCTTTGCAGCATGTTTTCTTTTCTCTTCTATATAACTAAAAATCAACAACGAAGTTGGCTCTTTTACACTTTGGGTGAATGGGGAAGAATGTTTGTTTTTCCCCAATTTGGGGGCGTGGTCCTTATTATTACGTGAATATCGACTCGGAGTGTGGGTTCTGGAGATATACTGTAGAATACTCTAATGAGTTCTGGAGATATACTGTAGAATACTCTAATGAGTTCTGGAGATATACTGTAGAATACTCTAATGAGTTCTGGAGATATACTGTAGAATACTCTAATGGGTTCTGGAGATATACTGTAGAATACTCTAATGGGTTCTGGAGATATACTGTAGAATACTCTAATGAGTTCTGGAGATATACTGTAGAATACTCTAATGAGTTCTGGAGATATACTGTAGAATACTCTAATGAGTTCTGGAGATATACTGTAGAATACTCCAATAGGTTCTAATTCTAGTTCTACTACTATAAAATTCTAAATCTATTCCTGTGGGTATTCCCCTGCTCTCAACCCAACCTCCTGTGTTTGTTTAACCTTTTTTTTTTTTTTTTTTTACGTATTTGATCATTTTAATTCATTGGCTGTCTATAAAAGGCTCCTAACAAATGAAACATTATATTATGTATGGTTTAGGTTCTGCAGAAGATGACAGACCTGAGGCAGATTGTAACGGACCACGTCCACCTGATCCAGCTATTGAAGAAGACTGAAGTGGACATGTGTCTCCACCCCCTGCTGCAGGAGATCATGAGAGACCTCTACTAGTAGGGTCAATATGAAAAATGAAATGGCACCCTATATTCCCTATATAGTGCACTGCTTTTGCGCAATATATGAAATAGTTTTCCATCCAAGGTTACGGAAAGACACTGGTTGAAAACAGCATATGTATGTGTTAGTCCTATTGATGACACTGATGAGGCATATTGGAATAATATATTAGGGACTAGTAGTTACCTGAGATGTTAACCTGTCTGAGGTTATAGATTCTCAATGGTCCTATTGGCGCTGTTGGAAAGAAAAAAAAACTGTGATTATTATGAGCCGTAAACTGTAGTTCTCTGTATATCACCACCACAAATGAATATACGTTATGATAGATTCTGTTCATTACAGAGTTTATAAACAAACACTTACATACTTTTCCATCTATAATATCAAGATGTAACTGTCTTAAAGATGTTTCCCCATAGAACCAAATCGGCTACACTAGGTAACAGGCAGAAGGTCTACCTGTGAGATCTGATCTCAGTTGACTCACCTGCAACTTAGAGAGTGAACCTTCATAAGGGGTTCTATAGGGTTTCTATAGGGTTTCTATAGGGTTAGGGTTTCTATAGTGTTTCTATAGGGTTTCTATATGGTATAGGGTTTCTATAGGGTTTCTATATGGTATAGGGTTTCTATAGTGTTTCTATAGGGTTTCTATAGGGTATAGTGTTTCTATAGGGTTTCTATAGGGTATAGGGTTTCTATAGTGTTTCTATAGTGTTTCTATTGGGTTTCTATAGGGTTTCTATAGGGTTTCTATAGGGTTTCTATAGTGTTTCTATATGGTTTCTATATGGTTTCTATAGGGTTTCTATAGGGTATAGGGTTTCTATAGTGTTTCTATAGTGTTTCTATAGGGTTTCTATAGGGTTTCTATAGGGTTTCTATAGACATTTACATTTACATTTTAGTCATTTAGCAGATGCTCTTATCCAGAGCGACTTACAGGAGCAATTAGGGTTAAGTGCCTTGCTCAAGGGTTTCTATAGGGTTTCTATGGGGTTTCTATAGTGTGTGAGCTCATTATGTAAGATGAATATACAATATTGTGCATCATATGATATTTTGAATAATTTGCCAGCTGTATAATTTGTACTTTGTATACAATGAGTGTGTGAAATAAAAGCCATATAAATAAATACACATTTTTGTACATACATAGATGGATAAATAAATACTAAATCTCAGAGCTTAGTTTAAAGTGCTGTACTTGTTGTATTTCAAATAACAGTATTTTTCTGATTTTTATGTTGATGTTATTTGCTACTATTTTTTATTGTAGAAACAAACATTTTTATTTTCAAAGTGCAAATGGACTAATAAATAAATAAATATTTTCTATTTGTCTCTTTTTCATTTATTAATTATATTATTACATATATTATACCATATATTATATCACCATTATGTCGGGAAAATATTTAAAAAAGATGTAACCAGATTTTTAGCAGACAAACATGATATATTTTTTTATATTTACATCAGTTATCATGCTAACATCAGGTGAGCCATAATGGCTTCCCACTATGTGTTATCATGCTAACATCAGGTGAGCCATAATGGCTTCCCACTGTGTTATCATGCTACATCTAAACCCTAACTGCTTCCTGCCATGTTGTAGAGCTGGTAGTGTTCGTGCAGTTTAAACACACTAAGCTATTTTACAGCCATGACATCAGCTCTGTAACGTGCCTTCCCATGGCACACCCTGTTGTTGCAACATTACTGAACTCTGCTGAACTAGACAAGATACACATCTGATGGCTTCAATATGATTTCCAGCTGCAGACAGAGCAGTCAGGCTTTCACACAATCATTTCTAAATCTAGCACACAGATTTCACACTTTTTATTCAGTACATTTCATTTATTTTTATCTGATCTTTATTTATCTAGGGTAGTGTCATTTCGATCATCACATTGCTACAGTGGAGAAATGATTCTAGATCATCACATTGCTACAGTGGAGAAATGATTCTAGATCATCACATTGCTACAGTGGAGTAATCATTTAGATCAGGGTGGCACGCCCTGGCCTTGAGAGGCCTGTTGTCTTTAGTTGGTTTGGTCAGGGCGTGAGTTTCTATGTTATATATTCTATGTATATGTTCTAGTTAGTCTATTTCTATGTTGCAGTTCTAGGTTGTGTTTCTAGGTTTGGCCGGGTGTGATTCCCAATCAGAGACAGCTGTCGCTCGTTGTCTCTGATTGGGGATCATCCTTAGGTAGCCCGTAGCCTGCTGTGTATTGTGGGATCTTGTTCCTGTTAGTCTGGTGTGTGTATAGTGTGTATTGTGGGTATAGCCCTGTTAGGCTGGTGTGTGTATAGTGTGTATTGTGGGATCTTGTTCCTGTTAGTCTGGTGTGTGTATAGTGTGTATTGTGGGTATAGCCCTGTTAGTCTGGTCTGTGTATAGTGTGTATTGTGGGTATAGCCCTGTTAGTCTGGTGTGTGTATAGTGTGTATTGTGGGATGTTGTTCCTGTTAGTCTGGTGTGTGTATAGTGTGTATTGTGGGTATAGCCCTGTTAGTCTGGTGTGTGTATAGTGTGTATTGTGGGATCTTGTTCCTGTTAGTCTGGTGTGTGTATAGTGTGTATTGTGGGTATAGCCCTGTTAGGCTGGTGTGTGTATAGTGTGTATTGTGGGATCTTGTTCCTGTTAGTCTGGTGTGTGTATAGTGTGTATTGTGGGTATAGCCCTGTTAGTCTGGTGTGTGTATAGTGTGTATTGTGGGTATAGCCCTGTTAGTCTGGTGTGTGTATAGTGTGTATTGTGGGATGTTGTTCCTGTTAGTCTGGTGTGTGTATAGTGTGTATTGTGGGTATAGCCCTGTTAGTCTGGTGTGTGTATAGTGTGTATTGTGGGTATAGCCCTGTTAGTCTGGTGTGTGTATAGTGTGTATTGTGGGATCTTGTTCCTGTTAGTCTGGTGTGTGTATAGTGTGTATTGTGGGTATAGCCTTGTTAGTCTGGTGTGTGTATAGTGTGTATTGTGGGTATAGCCATGTTAGTCTGGTGTGTGTATAGTGTGTATTGTGGGTATAGCCCTGTTAGTCTGGTGTGTGTATAGTGTGTATTGTGGGTATAGCCTTGTTAGTCTGGTGTGTGTATAGTGTGTATTGTGGGATCTTGTTCCTGTTAGTCTGGTGTGTGTATAGTGTGTATTGTGGGTATAGCCCTGTTAGTCTGGTGTGTGTATAGTGTGTATTGTGGGATCTTGTTCCTGTTAGTCTGGTGTGTGTATAGTGTGTATTGTGGGATCTTGTCCTGTTAGGCTGGTGTGTGTATAGTGTGTATTGTGGGATCCTGTTCCTGTTAGTCTGGTGTGTGTATAGTGTGTATTGTGGGTATAGCCCTGTTAGTCTGGTGTGTGTATAGTGTGTATTGTGGGTATAGCCCTGTTAGTCTGGTGTGTGTATAGTGTGTATTGTGGGATGTTGTTCCTGTTAGTCTGGTGTGTGTATAGTGTGTATTGTGGGATCTTGTTCCTGTTAGTCTGGTGTGTGTATAGTGTGTATTGTGGGATCTTGTTCCTGTTAGTCTGGTGTGTGTATAGTGTGTATTGTGGGATCTTGTTCCTGTTAGTCTGGTGTGTGTATAGTGTGTATTGTGGGTATAGCCCTGTTAGGCTGGTGTGTGTATAGTGTGTATTGTGGGTATAGCCCTGTTAGTCTGGTGTGTGTATAGTGTGTATTGTGGGTATAGCCTGTTAGTCTGGTGTGTGTATAGTGTGTATTGTGGGTATAGCCTTGTTAGTCCTGGTGTGTGTATAGTGTGTATTGTGGGATCTTGTTCCTGTTAGTCTGGTGTGTGTATAGTGTGTATTGTGGGTATAGCCCTGTTAGGCTGGTGTGTGTATAGTGTGTATTGTGGGATCTTGTTCCTGTTAGTCTGGTGTGTGTATAGTGTGTATTGTGGGATCTTGTTCCTGTTAGTCTGGTGTGTGTATAGTGTGTATTGTGGGATCCTGTTCCTGTTAGTCTGGTGTGTGTATAGTGTGTATTGTGGGATGTTGTTCCTGTTAGTCTGGTGTGTGTATAGTGTGTATTGTGGGTATAGCCCTGTTAGTCTGGTGTGTGTATAGTGTGTATTGTGGGATGTTGTTCCTGTTAGTCTGGTGTGTGTATAGTGTGTATTGTGGGATCTTGTTCCTGTTAGTCTGGTGTGTGTATAGTGTGTATTGTGGGATCTTGTTCCTGTTAGTCTGGTGTGTGTATAGTGTGTATTGTGGGATCGTTGTTCCTGTTAGTCTGGTGTGTGTATAGTGTGTATTGTGGGTATAGCCCTGTTAGTCTGGTGTGTGTATAGTGTGTATGTGGGTTAGCCCTGTTAGGCTGGTGGATGTGTATAGTGTGTATTGTGGGGTATAGCCCTGTTAGGCTGGTGTGTGTATAGTGTGTATTGTGGGTATAGCCCTGTTAGTCTGGGTGATTGATCTTCCTGTATCTGGTGTGTGTATTGTGGGATCTTGTTCCTGTTAGTCTGGTGTGTATAGTGTGTATTGTGGGATCTTGTTCCTGTTAGTCTGGTGTGTGTATAGTGTGTATTGTGGGTATAGCCCTGTTAGTCTGGTGTGTGTATAGTGTGTATTGTGGGGATGTTGTTCCTGTTAGTCTGGTGTGTGTATAGTGTGTATTGTGGGATGTTGTTCCTGTTAGTCTGGTGTGTGTATAGTGTGTATTGTGGATGTTGTTCCTGTTAGTCTGGTGTGTGTATAGTGTGTATTGTGGGATCTTGTTCCTGTTAGTCTGGTGTGTGTATAGTGTGTATTGTGGGATCTTGTTCCTGTTAGTCTGGTGTGTGTATAGTGTGTATTGTGGGATGTTGTTCCTGTTAGTCTGGTGTGTGTATAGTGTGTATTGTGGGTATAGCCCTGTTAGTCTGGTGTGTGTATAGTGTGTATTGTGGGATGTTGTTCCTGTTAGTCTGGTGTGTGTATAGTGTGTATTGTGGGATCTTGTTCCTGTTAGTCTGGTGTGTGTATAGTGTGTATTGTGGGATGTTGTTCCTGTTAGTCTGGTGTGTGTATAGTGTGTATTGTGGGATGTTGTTCCTGTTAGTCTGGTGTGTGTATAGTGTGTATTGTGGGATGTTGTTCCTGTTAGTCTGGTGTGTGTATAGTGTGTATTGTGGGATCTTGTTCCTGTTAGTCTGGTGTGTGTATAGTGTGTATTGTGGGTATAGCCCTGTTAGGCTGGTGTGTGTATAGTGTGTATTGTGGGTATAGCCCTGTTAGGCTGGTGTGTGTATAGTGTGTATTGTGGGTATAGCCCTGTTAGTCTGGTGTGTGTATAGTGTGTATTGTGGGATGTTGTTCCTGTTAGTCTGGTGTGTGTATAGTGTGTATTGTGGGATCTTGTTCCTGTTAGTCTGGTGTGTGTATAGTGTGTATTGTGGGATCTTGTTCCTGTTAGTCTGGTGTGTGTATAGTGTGTATTGTGGGATGTTGTTCCTGTTAGTCTGGTGTGTGTATAGTGTGTATTGTGGGTATAGCCCTGTTAGTCTGGTGTGTGTATAGTGTGTATTGTGGGATGTTGTTCCTGTTAGTCTGGTGTGTGTATAGTGTGTATTGTGGGATCTTGTTCCTGTTAGTCTGGTGTGTGTATAGTGTGTATTGTGGGATGTTGTTCCTGTTAGTCTGGTGTGTGTATAGTGTGTATTGTGGGATGTTGTTCCTGTTAGTCTGGTGTGTGTATAGTGTGTATTGTGGGATGTTGTTCCTGTTAGTCTGGTGTGTGTATAGTGTGTATTGTGGGATCTTGTTCCTGTTAGTCTGGTTGTGTGTATAGTGTGTATTGTGGGTATAGCCCTGTTAGGCTGGTGTGTGTATAGTGTGTATTGTGGGTATAGCCCTGTTAGTCTGGTGTGTGTATAGTGTGTATTGTGGGTATAGCCCTGTTAGTCTGGTGTGTGTATAGTGTGTATTGTGGGATGTTGTTCCTGTTAGTCTGGTGTGTGTATAGTGTGTATTGTGGGATCTTGTTCCTGTTAGTCTGGTGTGTGTATAGTGTGTATTGTGGGTATAGCCCTGTTAGTCTGGTGTGTGTATAGTGTGTATTGTGGGATGTTGTTCCTGTTAGTCTGGTGTGTGTATAGTGTGTATTGTGGGATGTTGTTCCTGTTAGTCTGGTGTGTGTATAGTGTGTATTGTGGGATGTTGTTCCTGTTAGTCTGGTGTGTGTATAGTGTGTATTGTGGGATCTTGTTCCTGTTAGTCTGGTGTGTGTATAGTGTGTATTGTGGGATCTTGTTCCTGTTAGTCTGGTGTGTGTATAGTGTGTATTGTGGGATGTTGTTCCTGTTAGTCTGGTGTGTGTATAGTGTGTATTGTGGGTATAGCCCTGTTAGTCTGGTGTGTGTATAGTGTGTATTGTGGGATGTTGTTCCTGTTAGTCTGGTGTGTGTATAGTGTGTATTGTGGGATCTTGTTCCTGTTAGTCTGGTGTGTGTATAGTGTGTATTGTGGGATGTTGTTCCTGTTAGTCTGGTGTGTGTATAGTGTGTATTGTGGGATGTTGTTCCTGTTAGTCTGGTGTGTGTATAGTGTGTATTGTGGGATGTTGTTCCTGTTAGTCTGGTGTGTGTATAGTGTGTATTGTGGGATCTTGTTCCTGTTAGTCTGGTGTGTGTATAGTGTGTATTGTGGGATGTTGTTCCTGTTAGTCTGGTGTGTGTATAGTGTGTATTGTGGGATCTTGTTCCTGTTAGTCTGGTGTGTGTATAGTGTGTATTGTGGGATGTTGTTCCTGTTAGTCTGGTGTGTGTATAGTGTGTATTGTGGGATCTTGTTCCTGTTAGTCTGGTGTGTGTATAGTGTGTATTGTGGGTATAGCCATGTTAGTCTGGTGTGTGTATAGTGTGTATTGTGGGATCTTGTTCCTGTTAGTCTGGTGTGTGTATAGTGTGTATTGTGGGATCTTGTTCCTGTTAGTCTGGTGTGTGTATAGTGTGTATTGTGGGATGTTGTTCCTGTTAGGCTGGTGTGTGTATAGTGTGTATTGTGGGTATAGCCCTGTTAGTCTGGTGTGTGTATAGTGTGTATTGTGGGTATAGCCCTGTTAGTCTGGTGTGTGTATAGTGTGTATTGTGGGTATAGCCCTGTTAGTCTGGTGTGTGTATAGTGTGTATTGTGGGATCTTGTTCCTGTTAGTCTGGTGTGTGTATAGTGTGTATTGTGGGATCCTGTTCCTGTTAGTCTGGTGTGTGTGTATAGTGTGTATTGTGGGTATAGCCCTGTTAGTCTGGTGTGTGTATAGTGTGTATTGTGGGATCTTGTTCCTGTTAGTCTGGTGTGTGTATAGTGTGTATTGTGGGATCTTGTTCCTGTTAGTCTGGTGTGTATATAGTGTGTATTGTGGGATCTTGTTCCTGTTAGTCTGGTGTGTGTATAGTGTGTATTGTGGGTATAGCCCTGTTAGGCTGGTGTGTGTATAGTGTGTATTGTGGGTATAGCCCTGTTAGTCTGGTGTGTGTATAGTGTTTATTGTGGGTATAGCCCTGTTAGTCTGGTGTGTGTATAGTGTGTATTGTGGGATCTTGTTCCTGTTAGTCTGGTGTGTGTATAGTGTGTATTGTGGGATGTTGTTCCTGTTAGTCTGGTGTGTGTATATTGTGTATTGTGGGATGTTGTTCCTGTTAGTCTGGTGTGTATAGTGTGTATTGTGGGATCTTGTTCCTGTTAGTCTGGTGTGTGTATAGTGTGTATTGTGGGATGTTGTTCCTGTTAGTCTGGTGTGTGTATAGTGTGTATTGTGGGATCTTGTTCCTGTTAGTCTGGTGTGTGTATAGTGTGTATTGTGGGATGTTGTTCCTGTTAGTCTGGTGTGTGTATAGTGTGTATTGTGGGATCTTGTTCCTGTTAGTCTGGTGTGTGTATAGTGTGTATTGTGGGATCTTGTTCCTGTTAGTCTGGTGTGTGTATAGTGTGTATTGTGGGTATAGCCCTGTTAGTCTGGTGTGTGTATAGTGTGTATTGTGGGTATAGCCCTGTTAGTCTGGTGTGTGTATAGTGTGTATTGTGGGATCTTGTTCCTGTTAGTCTAGTGTGTGTATAGTGTGTATTGTGGGTATAGCCCTGTTAGTCTGGTGTGTGTATTGTGGGTATAGCCCTGTTAGTCTGGTGTGTGTATAGTGTGTATTGTGGGATCCTGTTCCTGTTAGTCTGGTGTGTGTATAGTGTGTATTGTGGGATGTTGTTCCTGTTAGTCTGGTGTGTGTATAGTGTGTATTGTGGGTATAGCCCTGTTAGTCTGGTGTGTGTATAGTGTGTATTGTGGGATGTTGTTCCTGTTAGTCTGGTGTGTGTATAGTGTGTATTGTGGGATCTTGTTCCTGTTAGTCTGGTGTGTGTATAGTGTGTATTGTGGGATGTTGTTCCTGTTAGTCTGGTGTGTGTATAGTGTGTATTGTGGGATCTTGTTCCTGTTAGTCTGGTGTGTGTATAGTGTGTATTGTGGGATGTTGTTCCTGTTAGTCTGGTGTGTGTATAGTGTGTATTGTGGGATCTTGTTCCTGTTAGTCTGGTGTGTGTATAGTGTGTATTGTGGGATGTTGTTCCTGTTAGTCTGGTGTGTGTATAGTGTGTATTGTGGGATCTTGTTCCTGTTAGTCTGGTGTGTGTATAGTGTGTATTGTGGGTATAGCCCTGTTAGTCTGGTGTGTGTATAGTGTGTATTGTGGGATGTTGTTCCTGTTAGTCTGGTGTGTGTATAGTGTGTATTGCGGGATCTTGTTCCTGTTAGTCTGGTGTGTGTATAGTGTGTATTGTGGGATCTTGTTCCTGTTAGGCTGGTGTGTGTATAGTGTGTATTGTGGGATCTTGTTCCTGTTAGTCTGTTGTGTGTATAGTGTGTATTGTGGGTATAGCCCTGTTAGGCTGGTGTGTGTATAGTGTGTATTGTGGGTATAGCCCTGTTAGGCTGGTGTGTGTATAGTGTGTATTGTGGGTATAGCCCTGTTAGTCTGGTGTGTGTATAGTGTGTATTGTGGGATGTTGTTCCTGTTAGTCTGGTGTGTATAGTGTGTATTGTGGGATCTTGTTCCTGTTAGTCTGGTGTGTGTATAGTGTGTATTGTGGGTATAGCCCTGTTAGTCTGGTGTGTGTATAGTGTGTATTGTGGGATGTTGTTCCTGTTAGTCTGGTGTGTGTATAGTGTGTATTGTGGGATGTTGTTCCTGTTAGTCTGGTGTGTGTATAGTGTGTATTGTGGGATGTTGTTCCTGTTAGTCTGGTGTGTGTATAGTGTGTATTGTGGGATCTTGTTCCTGTTAGTCTGGTGTGTGTATAGTGTGTATTGTGGGATGTTGTTCCTGTTAGTCTGGTGTGTGTATAGTGTGTATTGTGGGATCTTGTTCCTGTTAGTCTGGTGTGTGTATAGTGTGTATTGTGGGATGTTGTTCCTGTTAGTCTGGTGTGTGTATAGTGTGTATTGTGGGTATAGCCCTGTTAGTCTGGTGTGTGTATAGTGTGTATTGTGGGATGTTGTTCCTGTTAGTCTGGTGTGTGTATAGTGTGTATTGTGGGATCTTGTTCCTGTTAGTCTGGTGTGTGTATAGTGTGTATTGTGGGATGTTGTTCCTGTTAGTCTGGTGTGTGTATAGTGTGTATTGTGGGATGTTGTTCCTGTTAGTCTGGTGTGTGTATAGTGTGTATTGTGGGATGTTGTTCCTGTTAGTCTGGTGTGTGTATAGTGTGTATTGTGGGATCTTGTTCCTGTTAGTCTGGTGTGTGTATAGTGTGTATTGTGGGATGTTGTTCCTGTTAGTCTGGTGTGTGTATAGTGTGTATTGTGGGATCTTGTTCCTGTTAGTCTGGTGTGTGTATAGTGTGTATTGTGGGATGTTGTTCCTGTTAGTCTGGTGTGTGTATAGTGTGTATTGTGGGATCTTGTTCCTGTTAGTCTGGTGTGTGTATAGTGTGTATTGTGGGTATAGCCATGTTAGTCTGGTGTGTGTATAGTGTGTATTGTGGGATCTTGTTCCTGTTAGTCTGGTGTGTGTATAGTGTGTATTGTGGGATCTTGTTCCTGTTAGTCTGGTGTTTGTATAGTGTGTATTGTGGGATGTTGTTCCTGTTAGGCTGGTGTGTGTATAGTGTGTATTGTGGGTATAGCCCTGTTAGTCTGGTGTGTGTATAGTGTGTATTGTGGGTATAGCCCTGTTAGTCTGGTGTGTGTATAGTGTGTATTGTGGGTATAGCCCTGTTAGTCTGGTGTGTGTATAGTGTGTATTGTGGGATCTTGTTCCTGTTAGTCTGGTGTGTGTATAGTGTGTATTGTGGGATCCTGTTCCTGTTAGTCTGGTGTGTGTGTATAGTGTGTATTGTGGGTATAGCCCTGTTAGTCTGGTGTGTGTATAGTGTGTATTGTGGGATCTTGTTCCTGTTAGTCTGGTGTGTGTATAGTGTGTATTGTGGGATCTTGTTCCTGTTAGTCTGGTGTGTATATAGTGTGTATTGTGGGATCTTGTTCCTGTTAGTCTGGTGTGTGTATAGTGTGTATTGTGGGTATAGCCCTGTTAGGCTGGTGTGTGTATAGTGTGTATTGTGGGTATAGCCCTGTTAGTCTGGTGTGTGTATAGTGTTTATTGTGGGTATAGCCCTGTTAGTCTGGTGTGTGTATAGTGTGTATTGTGGGATCTTGTTCCTGTTAGTCTGGTGTGTGTATAGTGTGTATTGTGGGATGTTGTTCCTGTTAGTCTGGTGTGTGTATAGTGTGTATTGTGGGATGTTGTTCCTGTTAGTCTGGTGTGTATAGTGTGTATTGTGGGATCTTGTTCCTGTTAGTCTGGTGTGTGTATAGTGTGTATTGTGGGATGTTGTTCCTGTTAGTCTGGTGTGTGTATAGTGTGTATTGTGGGTATAGCCCTGTTAGTCTGGTGTGTGTATAGTGTGTATTGTGGGATGTTGTTCCTGTTAGTCTGGTGTGTGTATAGTGTGTATTGTGGGTATAGCCCTGTTAGTCTGGTGTGTGTATAGTGTGCATTGTGGGTATAGCCCTGTTAGTCTGGTGTGTGTATAGTGTGTATTGTGGGTATAGCCCTGTTAGTCTGGTGTGTGTATAGTGTGTATTGTGGGATCTTGTTCCTGTTAGTCTGGTGTGTGTTATAGTGTGTATTGTGGGTATAGCCCTGTTAGTCTGGTGTGTGTATAGTGTGTATTGTGGGTATAGCCCTGTTAGTCTGGTGTGTGTATAGTGTGTATTGTGGGTATAGCCCTGTTAGTCTGGTGTGTGTATAGTGTGTATTGTGGGTATAGCCCTGTTAGTCTGGTGTGTGTATAGTGTGTATTGTGGGTATAGCCCTGTTAGTCTGGTGTGTGTATAGTGTGTATTGTGGGATCTTGTTCCTGTTAGTCTGGTGTGTGTATAGTGTGTATTGTGGGTCTAGCCCTGTTAGTCTGGTGTGTGTATAGTGTGTATTGTGGGTATAGCCCTGTTAGTCTGGTGTGTGTATAGTGTGTATTGTGGGATCTTGTTCCTGTTAGTCTGGTGTGTGTATAGTGTGTATTGTGGGATCTTGTTCCTGTTAGTCTGGTGTGTGTATAGTGTGTATTGTGGGTATAGCCCTGTTAGTCTGGTGTGTGTATAGTGTGTATTGTGGGTATAGCCCTGTTAGTCTGGTGTGTGTGTAGTGTGTATTGTGGGTATAGCCCTGTTAGGCTGGTGTGTGTATTCCCATGGAATAAATGTTGTAGATCTTAATGTTTTTCCACAAAATCCTGGACTATCGGACCACCATTTTATTACGTTTGCAATCGCAACAAATAATCTGCTCAGACCCCAACCAAGGAGCATCAAAAGTCGTGCTATAAATTCTCAGACAACACAAAAATTCATTGATGCCCTTCCAGACTCCTTCTGCCTACCCAAGGACGTCAGAGGACAAAAATCAGTTAACCACTTAACTGAGGAACTCAATTTAACCTTGCGCAATACCCTAGATGCAGTTGCACCCCTAAAAACGAAAAACATTTGTCATAAGAAACTAGCTCCCTGGTATACAGAAAATACCCGAGCTTTGAAGCAAGCTTCCAGGAAATTGGAACGGAAATGGCGCCACACCAAACTGGAAGTCTTCCGACTAGCTTGGAAAGACAGTACCGTGCAGTACCGAAGAGCCCTCACTGCTGCTCGATCATCCTACTTTTCCAACTTAATCGAGGAAAATAAGAACAATCCAAAATTTCTTTTTGATACTGTTGCAAAGCTAACTAAAAATCAGCATTCCCCAAGAGAGGATGGCTTTCACTTCAGCAGTGATAAATTCATGAACTTCTTTGAGGAAAAGATCATGACCATTAGAAAGCAAATTACGGACTCCTCTTTGAATCTGCGTATTCCTCCAGGGCTTAGCTGTCCTGGATCTGCACAGCTCTGCGAGGGCCTGGGATCGGGAGAGACACTTAAGTGTTTTAGTACTATATCTCTTGACACAATGATGAAAATAATCATGGCCTCTAAACCTTCAAGCTGCATACTGGATCCTATTCCTACTAAACTGCTGAAGGAGCTGCTTCCTGTGCTTGGCCCTCCTATGTTGAACATAATAAACAGCTCTCTATCCACCGGATGTGTACCAAACTCACTAAAAGTGGCAGTGATAAAGCCTCTCTTGAAAAAGCCAAACCTTGACCCGGAAAATATAAAAAACTATCGGCCTATATCGAATCTTCCATTCCTCTCAAAAAATTTTAGAAAAAGCTGTTGCGCAGCAACTCACTGCCTTTCTGAAGACAAACAATGTATACGAAATGCTTCAGTCTGGTTTTAGACCCCATCATAGCACTGAGACTGCACTTGTGAAGGTGGTAAATGACCTTTTAATGGCGTCAGACCGAGGCTCTGCATCTGTCCTCGTGCTACTAGACCTTAGTGCTGCCTTTGACACCATCGATCACCACATTCTTTTGGAGAGACTGGAAACCCAAATTGGTCTACACGGACAAGTTCTGGCCTGGTTTAGATCCTACCTGTCGGAAAGATATCAGTTTGTCTCTGTGAATGGTCTGTCCTCCGACAAATCAACTGTACATTTCGGTGTTCCTCAAGGTTCCGTTTTAGGACCACTATTGTTTTCACTATATATTTTACCTCTTGGGGATGTTATTCGAAAACATAATGTTAACTTTCACTGCTATGCGGATGACACACAGCTGTACATTTCAATGAAGCATGGTGAAGCCCCAAAATTGCCCTCGCTAGAAGCCTGTGTTTCAGACATAAGGAAGTGGATGGCTGAAAACTTTTTACTTTTAAACTCGGACAAAACAGAGATGCTTGTTCTAGGTCCCAAGAAACAAAGAGATCTTCTGTTAAATCTGACAATTAATCTTGATGGTTGTAAAGTCGTCTCAAATAAAACTGTGAAGGACCTAGGCGTTACTCTTGACCCTGATCTCTCTTTTGACGAACATATCAAGACTGTTTCAAGGACAGCTTTTTTCCATCTACGTAACATTGCAAAAATCAGAAATTTTCTGTCCAAAAATGATGCAGAAAAATTAATCCATGCATTTGTTACTTCTAGGTTAGACTACTGCAATGCTCTATTTTCCGGCTACCCGGATAAAGCACTAAATAAACTTCAGTTAGTGCTAAATACGGCTGCTAGAATCCTGACTAGAACCAAGAAATTTGATCATATTACTCCAGTGCTAGCTTCCCTACACTGGCTTCCTGTTAAGGCAAGGGCTGATTTCAAGGTTTTACTGTTAACCTATAAAGCGTTACATGGGCTTGCTCCTACCTATCTTTCCGAGTTGGTCCTGCCGTACATACCAATACGTACGCTACGGTCACAAGACGCAGGCCTCCTAATTGTCCCTAGAATTTCTAAGCAAACAGCGGGAGGCAGGGCTTTCTCCTATAGATCTCCATTTTTATGGAACAGTCTGCCTACCCATGTGAGAGACGCAGACTCGGTCTCAACCTTTAAGTCTTTACTGAAGACTTATCTCTTCAGTAGGTCATATGATTGAGTGTAGTCTGGCCCAGGAGTGTGAAGGTGAACGGAAAGGCTGGAGCAACGAACAGCCCTTGCTGTCTCTGCCAGGCCGGTTCCCCTCTCCACTGGGGTTCTCTGCCTCTAACCCTGTTGCAGGGGCTGAGTCACTGGCTTGCTGGTGCTCTTTCATGCCGTCCCTGGGAGGGGTGCGTCACTTGAGTGGGTTGAGTTACTGACGTGATCTTCCTGTCTGGGTTGGCGCCCCCCCCTTGGTTTGTGCTGTGGTGGAGACCTCTGTGGGCTATACTCGGCCTTGTCTCAGGATTGTAAGTTGGTGGTTGGGGATATCCCTCTAGTGGTGCGGGGGCTGTGCTTTGGCGGAGTGGGTGGGGTTATATCCTTCCTGTTTGGCCCTGTCCGGGGGTTTCTTCGGATGGGGCCACAGTGTCTCCGGACCGCTCCTGTCTCAGCCTCCAGTATTTATGCTGCAGTAGTTTATGTGTCGGGGGGCTGGGGTTAGTTGGTTATACCTGGAGTACTTCTCCTGTCTTATCCAGTGTCCTGTGTGAATTTAAGTATGCTCTCTCTAATTCTCTCGTTCTCTCTTTCTCTCTGAGAACCTGAGCCCTAGGACCATACGTCAGGACTACCGGGCATGATGACACCTTGCTGTCCCCAGTCCGCCTGGCCTTGCTGCTATTCCAGTTTCAACTGTTCTGCCTGCGGCTACGAAACCCCTACCTGTCCCAGACCTGCTGTTTTCAACTCTTAATGATCGGCTATGAAAAGCCAACTGAGAGACCTGAGCCCTAGGACCATACGCCGGGACTACCGGCCGTGGTGACTCCTTGCTGTCCCCAGTCCGCCTGGCCTTGCTGCTATTCCAGTTTCAACTGTTCTGCCTGCGGTTATGGAACCCCTACCTGTCCCAGACCTGCTGTTTTCAACTCTTAATGATCGGCTATGAAAAGCCAACTGAGATTTATTCCTGATTATTATTTGACCATGCTTGTCACTTATGAACATTTTTGAACATCTTGGCATGGTTCTGTTATAATCTCCACCCG